>CM052441.1:134002898-134059936 GCA_028533085.1 Varecia variegata
CCCCGGCCTTGCTGAGGATTCGGGTCCACTCAAACCTGCCCCTCTCCTGGGGAGCCTGGACAGGGATCCAGAAGCCAAACTATGCCACATGGGGCACAGAAGAACCCTGGAAAGGAGGGAATCTCCCGGCATTTCCTGCTGTTCTTAGAGTGAGAGGATATCTCAGTCATTGGCCCCAGCCAGAGTCACAGTCCCCAGCTCCTCCAAGAGCTGCAGATCCCCCTCTCAATAATACGGAACTTGGTCTGTAGTCACAGGGTTTATAGGCCAGCAGGACACCCGACCACCAGGGGCAATGCTGGGATAAAGCCCGGGGCCAGGTTGGGCTGGGGAGACCCCTGCCATGGCAGGAGACAGATGAAATGAAAAGGGTCTGGATTACAGACGAGGAGGGAGTCAAAGGCTGAGGGTCGGGGGGCAATGTCAGTCATCAGGGTCCAGCAGAGTGTGCAAGGCCCTGGTCAGGGGGCAGGGTAGGAGGCCAGGAGCTGAAGCCTCCAGGGACAATTCAGAGAAGATGCAAAGTGATAGGTTCAAGACAAAGGCTGCAAATAATACCCTGGGGCTAAGAGCTTGCCCTTGTTTGATGCTGGCTGTGAGGTGGAGATAGATCTCCACTCTAAAGGAGGGGTGGAGAGGGATTGCCATTGGGACATACCCCTTACCAGGAGCAAGATGGAATTTTCCATAAGCAATCATCCAGCACCCATTAGAGGTCAGACAGTGCTGCTCCAGAGCTGGAATTAGTAAATTTGGCACTCCATGATAATTTCAAGAATCTAGCTGATTTCTCCATATGTATGCCACAATATGCCCAGCAATCCCATCACATCCATTGCCTGTCCTCCTCCTTCCACATTCTGCCCACCCTTCAAGGCCCACTTGGAATCCTTCCTCATGCAGGAAGTCTTCTGGGGCTGGAGTTATCACAGGTGCCAAACACTTGTTTGCTGAATGGATGGATGGCCCCTGCTGAGCATTGGATCTCAATGTTTTCATACTGCCTTAGTTGGGTTACCTGGGAAACAGACTCCAAAATGGATATTTGCATGCAAGAAATTTATCAAGGGTGCTTTTGGCATCAACAACTGGGAGTGGGGAGTGGGGAGGAGAGGGAAGGAAGCGGGATTGGGCAGAGAGGAGTTGAATTGTGATGAAGGGTCTCAGCCAATCCCCAGGGAGCTCTGGAGCTCAAATGACCCTCCAATTTTTCCTTTCCTGAAGCAAAAGGGGTGGGTATTTACACCACCTCATCCAGAAGGGGACGCAGGCTGCCCCAAGGAAAATGGCGTGACCTTGGATGAGAGGGTTCTCTTTGGCCAAGGCAATTTCTGGAGAGGGACCCAGCTGAGAGTCGTAATCCACCAATACTCTCAGCAGCACCTGGAGAAGTGAGGACCTCAGTCCTCACTGAGGGACCAAGGTGACATTCTATAGCATCCACTCCATGCACCAACAGACTTGGATATTGGGCAGAGAGCACGTATCTGTAGGGGGTATGGTGTAAAAAGTTGCCCAAGATGGTTCTATTACAACCCATTATGATTAGGAATTTCTGATCTGCTCTAACCTGTCCCAAGACAGAGAAAGTGATTTTCCAAGGGCCACACAGCAGGCAGGTAGCTAGTTTGACTGGCACCCACACGTTTGTGGGGGGAGCCCTATTTTCCAAGTGAGCACCCACACCTCACCCGTCACAAAGAGCCTAGCACACACCTAATCCAGAGAAGTTGTGAGTGTGCTGGGGGGGGGAGGAGGTACGTGTGTCAACAAATGCATGCTGAATTGAATTGGTTTTTTAAAGCAGTTATCATGTATGGACATGGCCTTTGTGCTGTGTATACATGACTTAACCGGATGAGCAAATCCTCTGATTCTTAATTAACCTTTTCATTTAAACCTCTTGACCAAGCAGCAAATGGAGGCTGGTGAATTGGAACTGACAGCCTCACCTCCCCCGTGCCCCGACCTGGCCAGCCACCTAGGCTGCTAATTACCTTTGCCAAGGCTGGGGACTTTTTTACAGGCCGATGAACAAGTAATCTCCCACTCATAGCTGTGATAACCACAGAGCCCAGCTCTTCCCTCATCTCTTTCCTGATTACCTTCTGTGAAAGCAGGGAGCAGGTTGTAATAATATTTCTAATATTTCTCTCTCTCTCTCCTTTTAATAAAAAAGAGATCATGTGGACTGAGCATCAGGAGAAGCGGCAGTGAGGAGGGGGAGGCGTGTGCCTGCGGAAGCCTCTCCCCCCCTCCCCCCAGGACGAGCCAGGTGCTCCGACCATGTCCTTTAGCAGACCTGGCGAACAGCTGATATTTCTGGAACACGCTCCTCGGTGGATGTCAAAGCAATTTGGAAGACTGGTTCTTGGCCCGCAGTCACATGGAAGTGGTGGTGGTGGGGGATCAGCAAAGTCTTTGCCCCCCAGGGCTCTCAACAGAACTGAACAAGGAGCAGCAGAGAAGAAAGGGAAAATTGATGGAACAAAGAAAGGGAGAGGAAGAGGAGGGTGGGTGAAGGTTGCAGGAGAGGAAGTGAAAGGCTAAGTGCAGCGTATAGAGGGGGTCTGGGCACAGAAAGGAGGTCCTACTAATGGCCCGGGTCCCGCCACTTCCCCCTGAAGGGGCTCATTGCCTCTGCCTAGAGCCTGCTCCCTGCCCACCCACCTCAACACAGAAGGGCCATGGCAGAGTCACCGGCAGAGTGCTCACTAGGGGCCGGCCTGAGCTGTAGCTCGTGAGCCTCGTGCAGGCTCCATTCTTCATATGCTGCAGATGAAAGAGTTAAAGCACAGAGAGGTTAATAAACTCACCTGAGGTTCACAGAGCTAGCTTGGGATGGAGCCAGGCTTCGGAGCCAGGCAGCCTGACTCCAGAATCCAGCCTTGACTCATTCTGCCCAATTCCATACCCCCCAGAGCTCTGGGCACCTTTCCCGTGTGTGCTTGATGTTGCAGAAAGAACACTGAATTTGAATCCCAGCGCTGCCCCATCCCAGCTGTACAACCCCAAGCAAGTTAACCTGTGCCTTAGTTCTCTTATCTGTGGAATGGGCATGAGAGTGTCCTGCTCGTTTCATAGAACAGGAGCAGGGATCAGGGAGATAATATTTGCCGAGGCCCCTCGTAATCTCCAGAGGGCTCTGCACACGTCCTCCTCCCTCCTCCCTCCTCCCTCCCACGTTGGGAGCTCCTGCAAGGACCACGGATGGCCCACCATTGTTTATCCAAGCTCCTCTCGCATGTGGGGGAACTGAGGAATTGTGTGTTTCCTGTTGAGCAAAGAAAGAAACAGAGGGATCAAATCTTCTCCCTTTCCTCTCCCCAGCTTCTTCCTGCTCCTCTTCCTTCCCCCTTCCTTCCTCTTTTCCCCTTTACCTTCCTCCTCCTCCTCCTCCTCCTCCTCCTTTTCCTTCCCAGGACTCACACTCTACTGGGAAGGCAGCTGCCCTCTCTTTCCAATCCATCCCACACTCTGCTTTGAGATCAAACTTTCAAAAGCACAACTGAGATCACATCCCAGTGTGCTCAGAGTCCTTCAGGGGCTCCCATGCCTAGCGGAGGAGGTCTGTGCCTCTCAGTCGGGCAGTGCAGCTGCTACAATCTGCACCCCCTTTCCTGGCCTCATTTCTTGGGATCTTTTCCCAGGATCGTTTAGTCCTCATCCGCCCTTCTATTGTCAGTTTCTTCACCTGTGACAGCCTCGTGAGGTAATGGTGCCTGACACATAGTCAGGAGTCAATGAATGTAACACATTGAACGGGACATTCAATGGGGACTTGCCCTGCTGTTTTGGAATCTCATCTGAGGTCCCAGGCTGAGGAACTTCAGGTGTGAGGAGCCCACACACTGCAGAGGGGGACGCCAGGCCATCACAGTGTGGCCCGTGCCAAAGAGCCGGCTGGAGGTTCACCGAGGCTGCTGGAGGGAGGTGGGGGTTTCTAGACCTCTCAGCTGGCAGTGAGGACCCCAGGCCTCCCCATCTCCATCTCCCCAAGCCAAGTACGGTGCTCCACCAGCCAGATGGCACCACGGAGCTGGTGAGAGATGAGAGATATCGTGGGAGAACTTGACCTGCAACCCCCAGAGCTGGAAGAACAGAGACTAGGACCCACTCACCCCAGAAAAAGTCTCAAGTCGAGACACCAACTGGAGCAGCCTGTGTCAGCAGCCGAGAGAAGAGAGAGTACTAAGCAGGGAACAATCCCCACTTGCAGAGTTTAGTGGGGCCAAGATGCCAAGTCTCTCCAAGGACTGGGTAGACGCAGGGGAAGGTGGATGGGCTTGAGCTGTACTGCGGACACCCACCCAAGAGGACCTGGGGGCCACCTCCTGGGAGCAGCAGCCCTGGCAGGAGAAGGCTGTGTGGGTGACATATTGAAGAAACAGGAGGAGGGGAAGGTGGGGAGGAGCTTCTGGGGAGTCACAAAGTGGCCAAGGAGGGGTGCGTCACCCAAGGTGGTAGAGTCCCCAACTGGTCACAGTATTATTTTATCTTTCCAAGTGTTAACTCTCAAACCTGCTTTACAGGAGTGCCCTAGGCTAGCCTGGTTTGCCCACTATCGCCCTCCATACTCCCCCTTTGCTCACATTCTTTCCCCTGCCTGGGACGCCCTCTGCGCTCCTCTCCACCCTGAAAACACACCCATGTCTTCAGGCCAGGCTCGGTCTCGCTCCCTCAACAAAGCCCTCCCTGACCCCATCCTTTTTGTGAGTTTTCTACCTATGGTAGCCATAGCCAGTTGCCTGTCCCAGTGTTTATTCCCCTCTTCTTTAAAAACAGAACCCTGTAGTTTTAACTGGGTACGTGGCCACCCAAAATAAAGGCTGGTATTCACAGCCTCTTTTGTTGCTAGGTATGGCAAATTAGATCTAAAGAGCAGCATTTGGAGCCAGCTTCCAGTAAGCTTCCTGGAAAGGCCTTTGGTACATGACCCTTAGCCCCTTCTTCTTGGCTCCTTCCTCCTTTTACATGCCTGGAATGCAGATATAGTGGCTGGAGGTCTAGCAGCCACTTTGGACCATGAGATGACTCTGTGGGATGGGAGCTACATGCAAGGATGGTGGAGCGAAGGACAAGTATCCTGGATTCTTGACACTGTGGGGATACCCTACCAGCTCTGGACTGCCTCCCTCCACTTTAAATGAAAGTCATAATTCTATCTTGGTTAGGCCATAATTACTTTGGGTTTCCTGTAGAAAGCAGCCAAACCCAACCCTAATTGATACCCTGCCTAAATCACTCTCAAGCTAACACAGGTGGAAGTACCTGGCATAGTGATTACCACATGACAGCATCTCAATCAACCTCTTTTCTCCTTTAACCTGTGAAATCTCTGGCATCACGGCTTTCTACAGTCTTTATATTGTCAGTCAACTATTCACCGGTATGTGTAACCTCAACTTTCTAAATATAGCTCCTATTATATATATATAGTACTTTTCAAAATTATTTCACTCCTGGACTTATTTAATCCTGCAAAGAATGCATTATTGTCCCTGTTCTACAAATGTGGTTCTGCAGGCTCCTCAGGGACAGGAGTGGGCTTGGTAACCAGGTCTTCTGGCCCCAGATTCACTGCTGTTCCCCCTGTATCATACCCACAGCAACGAGAGCAAAGCTTCTTGACTTATCTTCGTGTTCTCTCCATTGCAACTGTATGGATCTGTGCACACAATAGGTGTTCGATAAATATTATATGATGCTCCAAGATGTTAAGCCATTCATCCAAGCTAGCTTCCAAGATATATCCAGACCAGGGGTTGGCAAATTGTGGCCTACGGGCTGCTTCTGTACAGCCCATGAGCTAAGAATGGTTTTTACATTTTTAAACGGTTCTGGAAGAAGAAGAGGAAAGTCAAGGAGAAGGGGAGGGGAAACAGGAATGTGTGGTGGAGATGACAGGTGTCATGCAAAGCCTGCAGTTATCTGGCCCTTTACAGAGGATGTTTGCAGCTCCTGGGCTGCACCAGCCCGTGCCTCTGGGTGTTCTAGTCACCAGCAGAGCCTCCCCTGCTGTCCTCTGAGAGACGCAATTCCCCAGAGGGCTTAGAGATCCTGCCACAGACATCAATCCTGTGGGATTAATTTTCGGTCCTCTTGTCCCAGACCCTGGGGAGGGGGCCTCCCTGGCTGCAGCTCTACCTCCTTAAGGAGAGACGGGGACGCAATTTCTGTCCCCACCTTAGAAGACTTTCTGATTCACTGGTCAAATACTCAAGCTCAATTTGATTAAAAATTCATTGGCTTTTTTTTTTCCTGTAAAAAAGAATAAATAAGTAAGCACACACCAGTGGCTCAGACTGTAAGCGGAAGTGTGAAAACCCCAAACAGGCTGACACTGTTCCAGGAAAAACCATTAGCTCTGCAGCATCTCAATTTCCAAAAATACCCGCCTTTCGGAGGAGGGGCAGAGGCCGGCTCCCATTTCCAGCACCCCAGACGGCACGTCCCCCATAAGCTTCCTCAGCTAGTCCCTCGCTGGGTATCTGGGAGCTTACGGAAACGGGGTTTAAAGACCAACTGAGAGTTACTGGCTGTATGTCCTTGGCCAATGCACCTCGTCTCTCTGGGCCTCAGTTTCCTGTCTGTAAAATAAGAATATTAGCACTTACCTTGTACGGCGTGCAAAGCACTCAGCACTGGACCATCTGAGCGGCTCGCTAAATGGAAGCTGTCTGTATATTGGTGTCATTACACAGACGGCCCTCATTCTTTCTTCCCTCCTCCTTCTGACCCCTTTCTTTATTTCTCCCTCTTAACTGCTCCTCAGCTCCTCGCTAAACCCCGTCCCTGGGAGCAGTCCACCCCGCCTCTCTAACGCGGCCCTCTCCTTCCTGGCCCTGTGCTCAGAGCTGGCACCAAATCTTCCTGAGACCGGCTCAGCCCATCGCCCTCCAAGCCTCCAGCTAGGGGTCCTTTTCCATCGCTCTTTCCTGCCTCTCCCCCGGGTCACTTTCTTGCCCTTTTCCTGCGCATTGTAAATCTAGAGGCTAAAAATTCATCTTTCATTTGATGAGACATCTTGAGCAATCAGTCCATTTTTGAGAGCAGCTCTATGCCTTCCTTAACCTACTTACCTCTCCCGAGCTGGGCACACAGTGGGAGTTCCGTGGGCTCCTGCAGGTGGGTTGGCTGGGAGGGTGACTGAGGACCAGGTGGTCAGCGTCAGGCGGGCAGACCATGGCCACAAGCAGCCCTGTCCTGTGACTGGTGTGACTCCATAGAGCCACTTGGACTCAGGGACTGGGCCAGGCACAGACAACATCACCCGGCTGTAGGGTTGCCTGATACAACAGGAAAAACCACGGACGTGGAAGTCAGACACGCCCGGATTGAATTTCGGCTTCGCCTGTGGCTATCCGAGTGTACCTGGGCAGGTCACTTCCCCTCTGGAGCCTCACTGTCCTCATCTGTCAAGTGAGGTGATCCCACAACCAGACACCTGTTCACAGCTATTAGGATGGCTATAGTCAGGCAGATACAGGTTGAGTACCCCTTATCTGAAATGCTTGGGACCAAAAACTTTCAGATTTTGGAATATTTGCATATACATAATGAGATATCTTGGGGATGGGACCCAAGTCTAAATACAAAGTTCACTTATGTTTTATATACACCTTTATACACATAGCCTGAAGGTAATTGGATACAATATTTTAATTAATTTTAACATGAAACAAAGTTTTGACTGTGTTTTGACTGCAACTGGTCACATGAAGTCCGGTGTGGAATTTTCCACTTGTGATGTCATGGTGCTCAAGAAGTTTCAGATTTTGGAACATTTGGGATTTCAGGTTTTCAGATTAGAAATGCTCAACCTGTAATAGCAAGTATTGGCAAGGACGTGGAAAAACTAGAACCCTTATACCCTTCTGGTGAGGTTGTAAATGGTGTAGCCACTGAGGAAAACAATCTATTGTTCCTTGAAAGTTTAAACATAGAGTTACCGAATGACACAGCAATTCTGCTCCTAGGTTTACACCCGACAAAACTGAAAATGTATGACCACATAAAAACTTATACATGAATGATCATACTAGCATTATTCATAATAGCCAGAAAATAGAAACAACTCTAATGTCCATCAGATGATGAATGGAGAAACCAAATGTTGTATATTCCTACAATGGAATACTACTTGGCCATAAAAAGGAATGAAGTACTACAAATAAAAAGGGATGAAATACTGGTACATGCTGCAACATGGATGAACCTTGAAAACATGGTGCTAAGCTGAAAGAACCCAGACACAAAGACCACACAGAGCATAAATCCATTCGTATATGAAACGTCCATACAGACAGAGAGTAGATTACTGGCTGGCAGGGGCTGGCAGGAGGGGGAAATAGGAGTGATTAAAATGTTCTTTTCTGGGGGTGATGAAATGTTCCAAAATTGGTTAACATTGGTGGTTGCCCAACTCTGTGAATACACTATGAACCATTGAACTGTAAACCTCAAAAGGGTGAATGGTAGGGTATATAGATTTTATCTCAATAAGGCTGTTATTTGAAAATCAGGGTGGGCAAGGCCTCCCCACCCACTTCCCAGGGTCCCTGTAAGACTCTAGGGAAGACGCAGGGTTTCGGACACAGCACGGCGCTGTCGGAGGCTGGGGCAGGGCACTGGATGCAGATGGAGCTGTTTTCTGCTTGTCCCTCTTTCCTGCCCCGGCTCTGCCTCCCTCGGGGAGAGAGCTGCTGAGGAGTGACATGGCCATCTGGCAGTGGCAAGAGGAGGCTCTGGGCCTCCAATATGTGCACCCCAGGACTGGGGAGGTGAGAAGCGTCTCCTCTCAGAGCCAAAGACTGGGAGGGAGCTGACCCTGCCAGGAACACCCCCTTGTTCCATGCCGCCCTGCACTCACTCGGGGGTGTTAGGGCCCATCTTCCCCTGGAGAGGGGCTCAGCCAGTTCAGCTTCAGAGTTTGGAGGAGCTGGAAGCATGGGGAGAGGAGCAGAGGAGGGCTGTGGGCAACAGACAGTGTTTTAAAGAAAGATAACTTCAGCCTTGTCAAACCATCAGCAAACATCAAACTCTAACGTAATAATGATGACGTAGTGTTGTGATATATATATTGGTTTTCGTTCACAGTTCCTGGCGCACAACTCCCATAGTCCTTGTTGTAATGTTGGGGCACTTTAGGCCTCAGGAGATAAAATCTCTCTCTCTGACCTTCTCCTGTCCTCCTCTCTAATCTCACTGTGGGTCAAAAGACCCTCATTCCAGAGCGGGTCCTGCCTCAGACCCTGGAGGAAGGATGCTGCACAGAGAGGCCAGAAGAATCGGAACAGATGGCCGTGCTGGGTGTAGACCATGCACTTTTCGTCCAATCACAAGTCTACACGGTTGTCAGTCTTGCCTATGTCATGAAGCCTCCATAAAAACCCAGGAGGACTGGGTTCGGGAAGCTTCCAGATAGCTGCACACGTAGAGGTTCCTGGAGGGTGACACCCCGGGGAGGCCATGGACGCTCTGCACCCCTTCCCCTGTACCTCACCCTGTGCATCTCTTCATCTGCATCCTCTGTAATATCCGTTATAATAAACCAGTAAACATAAGTGTTTCCCTGACTTCTGCGAGCCGCTCCAGCAAATTCATTAGACTCAAAGAGTGGGGGGGTGGGGGCGTGGGAACCTCAGCTTGAAGCTGGTGGGTCAGAAGCTCCAGAGGCCCAGACTTGTGACTGGTGTGGGCGGGGGGGATCTTGGGGACTGAGCCCTCACCCTGTGGGATCTGACACTCTCTCCAGGTAGACAGTGTCGGGATTGAATTAGAGGACACCTAGCTGTTTGGTGTGTGGGGAAAAACCCCACATTTGGTCACAGAAATCTTCTTCTGTGTTGATTGTTGTAGAGTTTAGAGGAAAGCACAGTTCAAGGAGTGTTTTTTCCCCAGAGCAGATGATGATGGCTAATATTGGCGAGGGAGCATTTGCTCTCTGCCAGGCACCGTGGTAAGCACTTGTGTGGATTGACTTATTTAGTGTTCACAAAGATCCTGTGAGGTAGGGATGGATGAGAAGATTGAGGCATGGAGATTTCAGGTAATTTTCCCAAGGTTGCACAGCTAGACATGACAGAACCAAGATACGAACCCTGGCCGCCCGGCACCACTGCCCGTGCACGTCCCCACCTGGCTGGTGTATGAGTCCTGCATGTTGCACCCAGTGGAAGGTTATTACCAGGACTGTTCAGTGACTCCCCCCACCCAACCACAAGGAAGTAGGTCTCAAACTTCACCGGGCATCAGACTCAGCTGAGGGGAAAAAATACAGAACCCAGAGTCCTGGGTCCACCCTAGTGATACTGATTCACTATGCCAGCAGTCCAGGAATCTGCATTTGAGACCAGCATCCCAGGGACGCTGGTGCAGGGTGTTCAGGACATATCTGGGGACACTTGGCCTCCCTAAATCAAGATCCCACTTCTGCGCCTGGCTGGCTGGATCTGCCCCACAAAGTGGACTCTGCTCCAAGCCACACCACACCTACCCCGACCTCATGTCCAACCCCTCTTTAAGGGCCCAGGTCAAGTTCTATGTATCCCCCTAAGCCCTCCACAGGAATAGCAGCCCACCCTGGCTTCCCCTTCTCTAAACACCCAAGCCCATGCAGAGGAACCTGTACTACTTCGTAACTTCCCTGTAAACTGCCTGGTATTTCCTCACTGGTGCCCTGTGGCCGCAAGCGTCTTGTGATGAACTAGGTCACAAGAGCCTTAAATGTAGATGCTTTTCTTCATATTCCTTGTGCATGCCTGACACAGCTCATTCAATGCAGACTTGCCGATTTGGTCACAGACCTAATATGCCAATACGCTCCTATTTCCATGATCCACACGGCTCATGTGCAACTGGCCAATTCACTGTCTGCCCCCCCCACGGGGACAGTCCATGTGTCTGGATTCTTCTCCACGCCAAGTGCCCCTCTAGCACTGAGGATCCAGAGGACACACCCTCTCGAGGGCTGACACACAAACAACTCCCTCTAACTCAGTGTTCTTGGTGTGATCTCGCCCCCAGGGGACATCTGGCAATGACTGGAGATGTTTTTGGTAGCCACAGCTGGGGCAGTGAGGATGCTGGCATCCAGTGGGCAGAGGCAAGGGGTGCGGCTAAGCCTCCCGCAATGCGCAGGACGGTACCACACAGCAAAGTGGTACCCGGCCCGAATTGCAGGGCGCGGTTGAGGAAGCTGCTCCAATGGGGTAACGCTGAGACCTGCAGCGGAGGTCGCAACAAACGGTGACGGGAACGCAAAGGAGTAGGAGGCTGTTGGAAAAGGATTCACAGAGGAGATGCTTGAGACAAGGAATTGATTGATGAATGATGGATGGGAAGGTTTCACACGGCAGAGGCAGGGGAGGAAAGAGGAGGTCCTGGCATTGAGGTGTGAGAGTGCTTGGCAGGTGTGGGAAGCTATTATGGGGTATAATGTGGCTGGAGTGCCTGGCTTGTCCTCTTCATTCATTCGACACATCCCCTGCCACCTGGCTTTCAGCACTTGCTCAGCAGACCCGGTCCCAAAGCTCCTGCCCTGGTTCAATTATCCCCAATTCTGCCTTGGTGGTCTCCAAACCAAAGAGGTGTCCCTGCGAGGGCGGGCGGGTGAGATGGGCTTGAGCTGAATGTGGCCATTTAGCTACACTGCGAGGTGAGACCACAAAGGTCCGAAGCTGTGAAAACACAACAGTATTTCAAAGGTTCCCAGCAGCACGAGGTGTGAGATCTCCCTGCCCAGGGCTGCTAACAAGGAGTTCTCCGATGGCAAATGAGGAAAATGGGTTTTGAAGAAGGCCTGTGCTTCCCAAAGTGAGGCAGGAATGAAAATACATTAAAAAATAATTCTGAAAAAAAGAAGAAGTAATTCTGGTAATATTTGTCTCTTAAAAAAAAAAAAATCAACCCTAGATTGTCGTGTTGGTTACTTTGAAACAGCTATATTGTAACAGCGCTCAGCTTTGTCTCCCTCTCCTCTGCCTCTCCGTGTGTCTTTCTCCTGCTCCGGCCTCTCCATCTCTGTCTCTGCATATTGTGTGTGCACGCCTCTCTTTTCTGTCTGTATTTTTGTGTTTCTTTGCATGTGATGCTGTCATCCATGTGCATGCACGTTCTCTCTCTCTCTCTCTCTCTTTCCCCGAGTTTTGATTTTTTCCTTCTTCCTGGGCCCCTGTTCTGGCTGCTTCTCTCCCACTGCCCTCCTCCTCCTCCTCCCCCTTCAGCCGCCCTCCCAGAGGCAGCTGCAGCACGTAACTGAAGTGCATTTTCATTACCGGCTGTATTTACCAGAAAGAGTTACATGCTCCCTATTCTTGATTTTTAAAATCAAATGACTGAAACATTTTCTATTTTTCTCTCCCAAAAGCTCCCTGAATGAAGCTGCATTTGACTTTCATCTTCCTCCATTGATTTGTTTTTTTTCAGGTCATGCCCTTGAGAGAAAAAAGGTAAGTTCTCCACCCGAAATTATACCGTATTTCAGAGAATGGGTGGCCCAGCGGGTGTGCAGTGTGGCTCCGGGCTGGGCGTACCCCGGTGTCCCACCGTCAGAGCTTCTCCTGGTTAATCTGCTCTCAGCGGAGCCAAGACCTGCTTTGGGTTTAACAGCCGCAGCTCTGGGGGAATATCTACAGTTTCCTTATCCATCGCCGCAGATTCCCTTGCCTTCCGTGCAGCCTGTAGTGGCTGGAGAGATTGGGGAATGATTGAAGATGAATCTCAGAGAGCAAATCTTTTACATCTTAAAAGGAGAGAGATTTTCAGCCCAGCAGGAACATTAAAGCAAATCTGGGTGCCCTTGGAAGCTGGCACTTTTCTGTCTTTTACATTCGGGATGCGTGTTGTCTTGGTTAGCAGGTCCTGACCTCTTGCTGGAGATGACTCTGAATCCTTTTGTCCTGGTCCCCACGCTGCCACTCCTGGGCCCTGCCAGGGGTCATTGTAAATAAAGGCATAGAACATGGAGCATCGGGGCTGGAAGGGTCTAGCTGGATTGCCTCATCTGACAGCAGAGCAAATGAGTCTCATGTGGTGGGTGTGATTTACCAAAAACATGAGGCTACCTGGTGGCAGATGTCCCTGTCCCCCTCCAGACCTGGCTGTACATCTATTAAGGGTGCTGCTACCTGGCTGTGGGCTGTGAGCTAGAGCTCCAGCCCTGCTGACAGCCCCAGGATTGGGGCACATGGCCAGCTGGGCACATGAATGGGTCCATATGGCAGCCCTCGGGACCATCTCAAAGCACACGTGACACTTGACACTCACCCCCCCCAGAGGGATCTCGGATGACCCCTGAGGGAAGGAGGAGGGGCGGCTGCTGAAGCAATCACACCTGTGTTCCCATTGGATCTCATTCAATTCAAGGTCACTTGGTGACCAACTGGTATGCCAGGCCCTTTGCTAGAACTTGGGGTACAGCAAGAAGTCCAGAGCCTTAGGGCATAACACTGAGGTATATGTGGGGTGATGAAGGCTCAGAGAACCAGTCCTCCCTCCCACTCAACCTGGCAGGATGGTCAGGAGGCCTTCCAGGAAGAGGTGATGTCACCGGAAATAACTGGACTACTGTTTCGCTGGACATTCCCTCAGTCTGGGCGCTCTGGGGAAGACCACGGGAAGAGAGCCACTGTGACACATTGGGAATTCAGACCACAGCACTTCTTGTTTCCATCCCAGCCTCCACACTCACCAGCTGTGTGATGACAGCACGTCACGTGACCTCGGAGTCTCTGGAGCTTGGGTTGCATACTCAGTGAGATGTGATCTGAGAATGCATCGTGCACATTTAAAAGTGCTCCAACACCGTGGGCTGTTACAGCGCTTAGGGTTCCCTGCAGGAGTGCACAGAAATCAAAGCCGTACCCATCCCTGGAGGCTCCAACAAAGGAGCAAAGAAGGGGCCTGAGAGTCTGTGTGCTTGAGCTCCACCTGCAGCCTCTCTGGGCCTCAGTTTCCCCATCTGTGAAATGAGAGTATTGGCCTTTCTTTGTCCCTTACCACATTGACACTCTGCAGCCCTGTAATTTCAGGACAGCAGCCAACAGGCTTGATTGACCCATCCTTTGGTGGGCAAGTGCCGCCTCTGCCCAACGAGCTCACCCCCAGGCAGGGGCTGCAGCCTTGGGAGGCAAAGCCCAGTCTTGTGCGACCTCTGACCTGCCTCCCTCCCCCTCTGACTCTGCGGTGGTGGTGACCAGCAAGGCAGGGGACCCTGCTCCATACAAGAACCAAGATGCTGGAAATGAGCTCCATCCCCAAAAAGAGGGAGCTAAGGAAAAAAAGATCTGCCATTTTTCTCAAAATAAAAACAGAGGCAGATGGCTGGGAGGGTTTCCATGGTTAATTAAATATGCTTTAGTTCTAAGTTAATTATGAAATGATTCCTGCAGGGGGAAGCTCTGCTTTGCATGGAGCAGGTTCAGGTGAATAGTTGGGAGCTGCCTGGGGAGAACCAGGGGCCCCCTTTGTATCTCCCCCAGCACCAATAAACACTCTCTGTCCAGGGCTTCAGGATGCCTCGGAGGCAGCAAACGCCACCCATGCAGGGGATGACAGGAGCAGCCACTCCACCTTCCTGAGCGTCCGGAAGGAGAGAGGTAGGTACCCACAGCAGAACTGAGACTCCATCATTTCCCTTCTTGGAATCTCTTCTAAGGAAATTATCAGAAACCCAGATAAAGATTTCCTGGACAAGAATATTCACCATGGCATCATTTATGATCATGAAAAATAGGAAACTGCCTAGACACCTGCAAATAGAGAACCGGCTAAATAAATCCTGGGACAACCAGACAATGAAATATTATGTAGTCATTAAAACGGTGTTTTTGAAGAATAGATGATGACATGGGGGAATGTTCTGGTTGTGTAATGTGAAAAAAGCAAGATGCAAAATTGTAGATAAAGTACCATGTCATTTTATAAATAGTTGTGCACAGAATAAAGGTGGCATATTAAATGCTAATCATGGTTATTTTTGAAAGGTAGGATCCTGGGAGATTTTATTTCTTTCTATGTGCCTTTTTGTATTTTCTTAATTCTTTGCAATGAGCACACATTACTCTCATAATCACAATTTTTTGTGATCCCATAATTTTTTTAAATGCTAGCACCTCTTATAATGGATTTCCAAGTGGGCCTGAACAATTTTATCATACACTATTCTGAAGTAAATGGACTTTAGTAAAAAGTCTGAGCTTCCAGGATCAATGAAGGTGGACAATGGTTTATTTTCTAGAACACGCCACTTAAGGTGCTTTCAAAGGGAAGCATTGCACGTGTTAAATGCCCATTCCCACTGTGGAATGCGATGCGCTCTGCCAGCTCTGACAAGGGCACAGGAGTCGGGGAAAGGAGGTGGGCATGAGTTCCTGGAACCACCCAATCTGAGGCTCATGAGAGATGCAAGGGTAAAGCTGAGGCCCCCCTGGAGGTGGAAGGAACCTTCTGGTTTGGAGAAGCATAAAGCACGACAAAGTCAGGACTGGACTCTCCTTAGAGTCCCCGGGATCATGTAGGGACAATGGCAGCCAGGCTGATCATAGAAGCGTAGAAGGCATTGCTGACCTCACATGCCCACTGGCATGGCAGGATTAGGGGATGGAAATAGAAGAAACATCCATAAATGTTTATATGATTCAAACGCCACTTGAATATTAGAACAGTCACCATTCCTTGTCCATTTAGCAAACCCTCTGTCACCAAAACAGCTCACATCCCAGAATGAAATAGTAAGGACCATTACCAAGAGAGGAGACAGAAGGAATTCTGTGTTTTGCCCTTATGACATCCTTTCTGGTGATGGCATCCACCTCTCGGGGGCCTGGGGTTGCTTCTGTACACCTGGCCATCGAGTCAAGTGTGAAGGGCCTCCAGCAGCATCAGGGCACTCTCGATGTTTCTGTGCCAGGCATATTGCTCAGACTCACACGTATCCTCCCCAACTTCTAGAAAGTAGTCACCAAAGTAAAGCGAAAACCAAAGCTACACAAACCCTACTATCAGGAATGTGAAAAACTCTGACTCTAGCTAACTAAACCCTGATCATAAAAGGAGACAAAGAAACATGTAATAAAGAAGTGGAGGAGGCTGGGCACGGTGGCTCATGCCTGTAATCCTAGCACTCTGGGAAGCCGAGGCGGGAGGATCACTCGAGGTCAGGAGTTTGAGACCAGCCTGAGCAAGAGCGAGACCCCGTCTCTACTAAAAAATAGAAAGAAATTAACCAGACAACTAAAAATATATAGAAAAAGTTAGCCAGGCATGGTGGCACATGCCTGTAGTCCCAGCTACTTGGAGGCTGAGGCAGAAGGATTGCTTGAGCCCAGGAGTTTGAGGTTGCTGTGAGCTAGGCTGATGCCACAGCACTCTAGCCCAGGTGACAAAGTGAGACTCTGTCTCAAATAAAAAAAAAAAAGAGGTGGAGGTATTGGTGACAGTTGCCATCTCTAAGGCAAGGCACTGCCTGGAGAATAAAAGGGCAGAGGGGCCCAGGCCACACTGGGGAGGTCGCTTTGTGTATCTGCTGCACCTCGCCGCTTAAGCAGGGTCCGGGGTAGAGCTCACCGTAATCCCTGTGGGAGACTCGCCTGTTAAGCTTCTGCTGCGGGAAGGAACAGCAATTACTAAAAGTGCTTTCGAGTCTCTCTCACAATCCCAGTATGACAAAGACCTGGCCCTCTCCACCAAAACTTCTTAAAACTATCCGTTTTCCTGTAGAACACCATCGCAGTTTTACAATGGATTTCAAAAAAACTGTATGACTCACGCTGTGAATAGTTGCTTTATAGCCAGCTCTCTCGGAACGGGTCTGTTACTACAGCGAACAATGTCTGTCTCCTCCTGCACGGTAACAAGCTGTTCTTTCAACAAGCAGATCATTGACATGAACCCAGATATGTGTCTCGGCCTCAATGGTGTTTGGCTTTGGAACCATCACCACTGTCACAGGTTGGACTTTGACATTCCTAAATTGATTTTCCTTCAGCAAGCTTGGACTTTTTCACATCCACGGGCAGGTATATTGGGATGTTATAAGGTGACACAAGCCACCTGCCAGCAGTCCCGTCTTTGAAGCACCACCATGCCATTCGGCCTGCACCGTACAACATGTTGGTGCAATTGTTCGAATGTTTTGTTTACTGATATAAAAATGAACAAAGGTGGGAAAATAAAAGTGTAAGCACTAGTAATAAGAAACAAAGGGTCTCACAAACTTAATGCAATTGAAACTAAAATGGAAATTTTCAGGATGCTGAAAGGGGAAACTCTTTAGCTTCAGCCAAGAGTTCATTGAACTCAAGTTGGTAGAGTAGAGTCACTTGTGAGGGAAAGAAAACAAAGTCTTAGAAATAGATGGTCAGTGACTGTCTTGTTAGAGACAAAATATAATTAGGGAGTCAATCCTGATTTTTAGTTCTTTGAGTACAAACCCACCTTACAACATACAATAATAATTAACATATACAGTCCATAAGACTCTGTCCTGAGTGCTTGAAATATATTATGCTACTTAACTTACAAGGCTTCTACAGGGTAGTTACTACAATCATTCCCACTTTCAGGAAACTGAGGTACAGAGAGGTCTCTGAGCCACACACCTGGGAAAAGACAGATTTACACTCACGCAGCTGCGGTCAGTGTCCAAGTCTTAACCACTCGGCCACACTGTGTTCCTATAGCATCAGATCATCATCTAACTTTAATACATTTTATATTCTTAGACATGTCCAGGAACTTATTACATGTTTAAAAACAAAAACTAAAGTTCTACTGGGACAGGGCAATCCTTGGGGAAACCTTCCCTCTTTGCTGCTTGGCCTTCATGAGCAGGCTGTGCTCAATTCAGCCCTCGAGTTGAAGCAGGATTGAGGAGGAATTTGGGCGAGATCAAGACAGAAGTCATTTTGCCATGGTCAGGGACATTAGCTTTGAACAACCCTGTTTATACTTCACGTTAGGAAGCCAACTTCCGTTCTGGGAAACACACTAAAACTCCTATGCAAGGTGGAATTCTGCCCGTGTGTTTGAAACAAAACAAAATAAAACAAAAAAACCTCTGGGAAGGGGCTGCTCAGACACAGGATGTTTGCACAGGGCAGATGACTTACCTGTCACTGGGAGCATTCCCGGTGGCCTGGAAAGTGGCTGTCACACGACGCTGGTCCACTTTGGGTGCAGGGAAACCGAGGTCTGCCTGGCAGGAGGGGAAGGATAGAGGATGTATCTGCCCACAGGCCTGATCTCAAACCTCCCAAAGCAGGTGAAGTGTTAGGGTTTCAAAGTGGAGAGGTGAGAACTTCATCAGGACGGATGCTCACAGCCTTAAACTTGGAAACCAGATTTGCTGGGAGAAAACACCCAGGAGGGCCCGGACTGGACAGCCTGTACCAAGTTAGACCATTTCGTGGGTCACAACCCCTTTGAGAAGCTGGACACTCTGAAAAAAAGATGCACATGTGCACATAGCCAGAGATTTAACACGTGCAGTGCATCTTAGAACCTGCCCCACCCTCAAACGAGTCCATGCCCTTCCCCAGGGTAAAAGCCCCGCAGAGCATGAGGGGATTTGGATGTGAGCCATGAACAGGGACGGCTAAAAGGGCATAGCCACATGGGTCACATGACTTGTCCTCTGGGTCAGTGCCAGGTCCAGAAGGTTACGAAAGGTCTCCGCACCAGGCTGTGCCCGGCAGAGCCCCTCGCAAGCTGTTCTCGTTCACACTCACAGCATCTCCACGAGAGGCATGGGGCGGCAACCTCTTTCCTCCTGCGGCCATTCAGGAAAAGGGAGAGCTGCATGCCTTGCCCATCTGTCCATCTTGGGGCCTGCCCTCTGTGCCCGTCCCCACACCTCGCCCCTCAGGCCGTGCAGACCCCCACCCATCTCCCTTCCCTCTACTTCTAGCGTGGGGGATGGGAGGGGGCGACTGGGGGTGTCTAGAGACGTGGTTTCAGCCCAAGAAGGCCTGGGGACCGACCCCTGACTCAAACCACCTAGGGAGAGGCTGCTGCTAAAGGGGACAGTGTGGTGCAGCGGACAGTGCGGTGCAGGGCCCAGGGAAGAGCTCGGGGGCCTTAAACAGCAGGATCAGGGCGCCAGGCTCCTCACGAGGGGCACCAGGGAGCCTGCGGAGGTTCTTCAGGGAGAGGGTGCAGCAGGGAGCTCCTGGCAGCGGCTCAGCTACCCGCAAGTGCCGGGGAATGCGGGCTGTCCGCTGAGACTACAGTAGAAGCTGCAGACTAGAGAGAGGTGGCTGAGGAGTGTCCCATTGGAGGCCTGCATGGAGCTGGGGCAGAGGCGTCCCCGAAGGGACCCTGCCCTGGCCTATAGAAGGAGACGCCAAGAGTGACGTCCAGGCGGTGAGCAGGAACTTTGAGCAGCCAGCGTCCTGAGGCCCTTGTGCCCAGCCCTGCCCTCCTGACCTGACTCTGCCAGGACAGCACCCCCCCGAGCGCTGGGTTTGCCTCCACAGCCACAGCTGCCCCCAGCATGACCTCGTCAGTGGTGACAGCCTCTATCCGGCTCTCCAGGTGGCAGGATAGGGTCAAGGTGCATCACCCCTAGCATGTTTCCTGAACAAGTGCCAGCTGTTGGCATCTGTGTGTGCAGAGAGCCGGAACCAGGGTGGAGGTGAAGGGAAGAGCAGGCCAAGGCCAGGAGGTGACGATGGGTTCTCTGCACACAGGCCTGGGCACAAGTGTCTGTGTGACAATGTGGGGTGGTGTTGCCAAAGGCTGCCACAAGTTTGCACAGGGGCTCCCAGAGCCAAGGTGTCACATGCTCATCCTTGGAGCAGACAGGGCTGCCTACTCTGGGGCAGCCACAGGGCAAAGGCTGTGGGGCTGGGAGAATCCTGGCAGAGGGCACCAGGTTCAACCTTCGCACTGATACACGGAGTCTGCTCGAGTTCTACGAAAAGAAGGGGAGGGGCTGGCCCAAGGTCACTGAGATCACGGAGGCAGCATGAGAAAGGGGGAAAGCATGGGCCAGGGCAGACAGAGTGGGCTCAAATTCTGGCTGGGCCACCAAGCAGCTGGGCAACCTTGGTCAAGTGATTTGACCTCTCTGAGCCCCAGTTTCCTGACGTGGCCATAGGGTTAATAACAGCACTAACAGCACGGCAGGGCACACGTCAAAGTGCTGTCCATCCCAACAAATGCTGGCCCCCTGGGTATCACACCTGCCTCGGTTCTCTCACCTGCTTACAGATAAAAGTTGCTGCTCTTGCCTTGGGTGTTAGTTAGCTATTGCTGCATTTGAAAAATGACCCACAGCCTAGTAGCTTAGAGCAACACATGCTTATTATCTCACAGCTTCTGTGAATCAGAAATTCAGAACCAGCTTGGCTGGGTGATTCTGGCTCAGGGTCCCTAATGAGGCTGCAGACAAAACATCGGTCTGGGTGACAGTCCTCCGAAGGTCTGATGGGGGCTGGCGGATCTGCTTCCAAGGTCGCTTATTATTCACAGAGCTCTTGGCAAAAGGCCGCAGTTCTTTGCTAGCTGTGGGCAGGAGGCTTTGGTTTCTCACCAGCTCTCCACTGGGTTGCTTGAGTGTCCTCACAACATGGCGCTGGCTTTCCCGCAGAGTGAGTGGTCCAGGAAAGAGAAGGAAGCCACAGTGCCCTTTGCGACCTAGTCTCCGACGTCACTTTATTCCATGAATTAGAAGGACGTCACTAAGGGCAGCCACACTCAAAGGGAGGGGGATTGGGCTCCAGCTCTTCAGGAAGAAGTCTCAAAGAGTTTTGGAACATGCTATGAAACCACTGCAACTTGAAACAAACCACCCTTGCGACACCTTTTGGCTTTTCCTGCACAGAACAGAAACGAACAGGCTAGAGACCTCTAGCAGGTGGGCAGCCCCTCAGCACTTGGAGTGTTTGGCTAAAGGAAGAGTAAGAGATCCGTACATCGTGCCCTAACGGTCCTCGGCCAACATCCCCTGGAGGATGCAGCAGAACTGGCCAGGGGGTGCAGGCCCACCCACACCGTCCTGCCGGCCCACCCTGATTGCCCACACCGGGCTGGAGGGAAACGTTGCTTCTTTAGCAACCAAACACACAAGACTCATCCAAGTTTCAGGGGCAATTGCTACAATCTGGGGCACAGCTCAGACAGAGTCAATCAGGGTCTTGTACCTGAAACGGGGGAGAATCCCGGCATCCACTGGGGGTCTGTCCTTGCCAGCATTTCCCATCCCACCAGGGATGATGGGAAACACTGGCACCATCTCCCGGGTGATGAGAGTCACCTGGCGTGCTTGTTAAAGGGCAGATTCCTGGGCCCCAGCTCTGACCTCCTGCTGCAGAACTTACACAGCAGACGGCAAGCGATCGAGACAGGTAACAAGTACCCCCGTGTCTCTCATCATCACTGGATGAGACAAATGGTTTGATGGGAGAAAGAACATTTGGGAAACATCGTAGGGCTCACAGGAACGAGGACGATCTAAACAGGAGCCACACCTGGCTTGCTTCAGTGACCGAATCTGTGAAATGGGAACAATTGGGATTGTCTCGATTGCCTACACGTGAGCCTGGAACATATGGCTTCTTGGAGCCCCTTTCAGCTCTGGACCAGAGCAGAGAAGTAAGAAAGATTTTAGCAACTGGAATTTTAGCCCCAGTGAACTCCTTTGGGGAAAGAGATTGTGGTTAAGGCAGACGAAGCAGGCAAGCCCATCCTTCCCTCGGGAGCCCAGACGCAGCTGAGGAGTTGGTGTCACATGGACCCCTGGAGCCCCCGGGGCTGCCCACCCACCCAGCAGCTTTGGGAGGGGAAAATGTGTCAGCTGGGTTTGGCAGCTCTCCCAGCACCAACCCAAGATGCTCTGAATAGAAATAAAATCTGCCTTCTCACTCCGGAGGACAGGCTCCCCTGCTCCCCTGTGAGTCAGCCCCACACGTGCAAACCCAGAATAAGTCAGGGGGACAGATGGAGGCAGGGAGGGAGGGGAACCCAAACCAGGCTGTGGGGCAAACTGGCAAACCCAGGGGCTTTGTTGGCAGAGAGACCTGGGTTCCAGTCCTGCCTCTACCACTCCTGGCTCTGTGAACTTGAGCAAGTTACATGACCTCAGCTGCTTCATCTGCAAAATGGAAATAATAATAATATCATTATTTAATAATAGCCAACAACTCAGCTCTGCAGCCAGACTTCCTGAGTTGAATTCTGGCTCTACCACTTACTACCTGTGTAACCTTGTGCAGGTCACCTAACCTCCTAAAGCCTCAGTCTCCCATCTGCAAAATGGGGGTAATGACAATCCCTACCCCAGAGGGTTGCAGTGAGGACTGAATGTATTAATTTATATAAAGCATTTAGGATATTAAGGGACTTGAGCATCTGAGGATTTGGGTATCCATGGGGTCCTGGAACCAAGTCCTGCAGATACAGAGAGACAACTGTGCTACCAGGCACAGAGTAAGTGCCGTGTAAGTGCTCACTCCATAAAAAAGGCACAAGGATACCCAGGGACTGCTATTTGTCACCCTATAGCACTCACTTCGCTCTGGAAGGCTGTGTACCTGCCAGGGTTTCCAGCAACCTGGTGCTGGACGGAGCTGGGGAGGAAAAGGTAGGGAAGGGAACTGCCCTTCACTGAACCTTGGTGACGGGCCTCTGTGCTTCCACATCCAAGTACCCCCTCTGCCCTGTCGCCTCCCTCCTCTCCCTCCCTCTCCTGGTTAGTTTCCATTCCACACCCCTCACACCCACAAAGTCATCACCCCTCTTGCCCCCTCCGACCAGAGATCGATTAGTTGACAAACTTGAGCTGAGGTCATTCCCAACTACAAAACCCCATACAGAGTTCCCAGGAAGGCTCCTGGGTGCTGGGGGACTTGGAGGTGAGACACAAGAAGAGACCAAAACCCAGAACTCAGGAAGCACAGGGTGCCCTACGCCCCCAAGAAGCAGGGGTGGGGAAGTAGGCCAGGTGGCAAGCCAGCTCCAACCAGCCAGTGGTGACAATGTTCTAGGCCAGTGTTTCTCAATACCTTGGAATCAGCGGGCAGCTTTAAAAGTGCTGCTGCCTGGGTTCCCCCCACCCCAGAGAGTGCTAGGTGATCACCCTAGGATGTGGCCTAGACACTGAGAGCTTTTAAAGCTCCCCAGTTAAAGCTCAGATGCAATCAGGGCTGAGAGGCAGGACTCTGGAACAGTGGTTCTTAAAAGGCAGCGTAAGAATCCCCCGCAGGGCTTGTTAAAACACAGATTGCTGGGCCCCACCCCCAGAGTTTCTAATTCAGTAAACTTAGGGACTGGCTGCAAAAGTTGCATTTCTAACAAGTTTCCAAATGATGCTGCCGCTGCTGTTTCCCTGGGACTATACCTTGAGAAGCACCATTCTAGGGCAGGGGTCAACAAATTATATCCTATGGGCTAAATCCAGCCTGTTTTTGTAAATAAAGTTTTATTGACACACAGCTACACCCATTCATTTACATATTGTCTATGGTTGCTGTCATAATGCCAGAGTTGAGTAGTAAGGACAGAAACCACACGCCATGCGCAGCCTAAAATGTCATCTAGCTCTTTACAGAAAATGTTTGCCAAGCCCAGTTCTAGAAACCTATGAAGGCAGGATCCTGGGTCCCTGAGTGATTGCCTGGAGCAGAGCTTTCCTACTGACCTTGGGATGTTATATGAGCAAGGAATGACCATTAACACTCTTTAAACCACTGCATTTTGAGGAATCTTTATTGCAGTAGCTCAGCTTCTGCTACATTCTAAATCCTGGCTCTGGTACATCCTGGCTGTCCTTATAACCTCTTGAGCATCACTTTACCCATCTGTAAAACAGGAATAATAATAGTGACCTTGTGGGTTATTGGAAGGATTAAATAAAATACAAAGCCCTGGCTCAACAGATCTCAGTTTCCTTACCACTACTGTGTGTGTGTGTGTGTGTGTGTGTGTGTGTGTGTGTGGAGGGGGGCAGGGAGATCATTTCTACCCCCTTCAGAACTGCTCCCCATCTGCTGGGGGAAAGCAGGTCACAATCTGACGTGCCAGAGAAAGTTGCTAAAACCTCTAGATGTTTGTTTTGCTTTTAATCCAGAACACACTTTGTTTCCCCCACCCCCTGCTGCAAATGAATATAGTTTTCTTTTGTTTGGAGGCTGCCCAGCTGTTCACTTGCAGAAGTAAAAGTGTCCTTCTCAACTCCAGTGAGCCGATGTTGGAGCTACTTTAAAATAACAGCCTCTCCAGGTGGGGAGCCCACCGGCTGGGCTAGAGGGTGAGGCAGCCGGCTTAAGTGGCCGCCCACGGCAGGGTGCAGGGAGAGCTGCGCCAGAGCACTTCAGGCCATGGCCGATAATGACAGGGTTTCCACTTGGCTCCACTCAGTGCCAGCTGCGGAGTGGGGTGGCCTCTCCCCCCTGCTGGTGGAGAGTGGGTCGCTCAGTTCAAAAGCACGTCTTAAGCATCTGGGAATGTCAAATACTATGCTAAGGAGCTGGGGAGGAAGGGAGGGAGGGAACACATAAGAAACAGACCCAGAAATGACACTATTGGCAGCACCTTGCAGGACCCAGGTAGAAAGAAGCGGAGAAGCAAGAAGGGGCTCTACATTAAAGCCCCTCCCACACCTGGCTGATCACCCCCTCCCTGAGGAGCTGGTTAAATACACAGATTCCCAGGCCTTCCCCGGGCCCACAGAAGCAGATTGTCCAGGGTAGGGACCCAGGAGTCTGGATTTCAAGCAAGCCCCTTGGCTGATTCTGCTGGTCTGAGGACGGATTTTGCAGAAACACTACATTAGACGTAACAAGAGGAAGGACTTCAACACCCACAGCTGTGGGTTTAGATTCTGGGTCTAGGGCACAAAAACGACCAAGCATAGAAGAAAAAATTGACAAGCTGGACTATATCAAAATGTAGAAACCTTCTTCTCTTCAGGAGATACTGCTAAGAACATAAACAGAAAGGCTCACTGCTGATGGAAACCCTCTGCAAAGCATATATCTGATAAAGGACCGGTACCCAGACTATTAAACTGTCAAAATTCAGTAACAAGCAAATAATAACAATTTTTTAATGGCCAAAACATTGGAACAGACATTAATGAAACAAGAGACGCAGATGGCCAATGAGCACATATAGGATGCTCAACATCATTAGAATCAGGAAAATGTGAATTAAAACATACCAAGCACCTGTGAGAAGGGCTCAACCCAAATCCTGGGTCTACTGAGCACGATTTGTAACAGCTCAGGCCAAGTACTTACCCACCCCATGCCTCAGTTTACACAGTGTTAAGATAAGGAGAGTGCCTACTCCCCTGGCTTGTCAAAATTTTAAAGTGATGTATCAGGAGTCTGGCATGGAATAGGTGCTAAGCACTTTCAGCTCCCACCTTTTCTCCTCACACAAGGGACCTGAGTCATTTACTCACATTTTTACTTGTCATTTCTACACATTCTAAAGCCTAATTATCTTGTTTCCATTTCACAGGAAAAGAGGCAGTCGGAGGTAGGCCGGCTGATGGCAAGGGGAAGGATTAACAAAAGACATGCAGGCCTGCACGGTGGCTCTCGCCTGTAACCCTACCACACTGGGAGGCCGAGGTGGGAGGATCGCTTGAGTTCAGGAGTTCGAGACCAGCCTGAACAAGAGCGAGACCCCTGTCTCTACTTAAAATAATAATAACTTTGCCTTGTTTCAGGAGAGGAAAAACAAACAAAAGGCATGCACCATGTGTCCACTGTCTGGTTCCTTCATTTATCCAGCAAATGGTTTCTGAGCGCCCAATGCCTTCAGACGCTGCACTAGGATGGGGGGTTGAGGCCTGCCCCTTCCCTCCCTCGACATTCCAGGACGCACCTGTGCAAGAACTGCGCCAGCTTCCAGGGCCAGGGCAGAAGCGAGGTGGAGCCGCCTGAGCCGGGATGCTGCCCACCACGGTGGTGGCTGAGTTGGAAGAGGGCCCAGGGGTGACATGCAGGCACAAAAGCATCTGCTCCCAGGTGCAAAAGCAGAGCAAAGAGATCCACGGAGAAGAGGGTGGGAGCTGGGCGTGGTGGTGCGCACCCGTAATCCTAGCTACTGGGGAGGCTGAGGCAGGCGGATCACTTAAGGCCAGGAGTTCGTGATCCCAGTCTCAAAAAATAATAATAAATTTTACAAAGCAGAACCCAGTTGTAGAGGTACTCTCACAGTCTAGCACCCGCTCCACCAATAGTTACAACACGACCATTAGGACGACAGTGCAGGGGACCAGGGCGAGGAGTCGTGCCTGAGCACAACATTCCTGAGGAGGCTGGTGCTCTCTGAGGTACAGTCTGCAGGATGCCAGTTTCTGACAGGTGCCAGGCTGTGGCCACCTCCTTGGGGTGCAGGCTCAGCTCTCCGACCTGGGTGCTCTGTGGTTATGCTGCCCACACGGTGCCCTGTGCCTGTCGTCCCTGTTCTCCTTAGCTGAGCGTGGGAGGAGATTGTTCTGCTTCTTTGGACAGCAAGAGTAACTTCCTGATTGAAACAGATCCTCCACTAACAAAAATGCAAGTGTCTGACCCTTCCTGGGGAACATCATTAATCATCCCCCAGCTTCAACAGCCAGGAGTGTTCACGTTTCACCTCGCTTCTTCGCCAAGAACTGTGTGGGTTCCGTACCCGGCGAGGAATGCCACCAAAAGGCAGGCAGGGGCTGGAGAATCTGAAGACCCCTGGAGCCTTCGTAATTGCACGAGCATCAGCCAGCTGGGAGTGACCCAAAGGGGACAGTGAGGAAAGCAGACTGGGCAAGCGGGTAGCACTTACGGAGGGACACTTTGGAGCCACCGCCTCCAAGAAGCTTCTCTGAGTCTGGCCCCATGAAGAGGAGAAAAGGAGGGTGGGGGGAGGGAGACCCCAAACCTCAGCGGCAACAGCAGCGGCTACTGTTTCCCACCCAAGGGGCCAGGATACATTTGATTCCCCCAGGTGTGACAGAGCACCTGCTCCGTCTACGTCCTTTTCTGAGACAGAAGATCACCACCTGGCTGGGAGACAGGACGTGGACACAGCACAAGAGCTGAGGACTCAAGACAGGGCCATCTGGGGACCGCAGGAAGAGGTGAGCGTAGAAGGCATGACACACCTTGATTGGCCAAGAGGAAGGTGAACATATTGCAGACAGAGAGAAAAACATTTGTTCATTCACTCTTCCATTCATTCAATGAGCATGCCTTGCTCTCCTCCTGGGGTCGGGCACTGCTGCAGGCCCTAGGGATACAAAGGTGAACAGAAAGGGTCCTCCCTCCTGAGCAGGGCTGGGTTGGGTGAGGTGAGTGGGGGACCTAGGATGCAAAATGCGGAGGCAGTTCCTCAGGTGCCAACGCTGCACTCGCACGGCTGAGCGTGAGCGCCTCCCTAAATGTTACACCCTGGGCACCCGGCTTGCCTCACCCCTGCACCTGAGGGGTCATAGTCTATGATGAGCAAAGGCTTGAAGGTGGGAAGCTGTGACCTCCTTAGTGTGGCATTCAAGGCCCCTCGGGATTTGGCCCCACCATTTGAGGACCACCTCTCGCCTTTCTCCCTCAAGCCCCTGCCGGGCCAAACCATGCATATTCTTCTGAACATGGTGTTCACCCTCACGCCTCCTTCCTCTACCTGGAACTCCCCCCACCCCACCTCCTCACCTGCCTGGCAAACTCCTGCCCACCCATCTAGACTCAGGTGAAGCATCACCTGCTCTCTGCTCACCCTCAACCACCAGAACTGTCACTGGCAACCTTGCTGTCCAGGACAAGGACAACAAAGGTGCCCTTAGATCAGCTTGCTAATGCCTGATGTGGCTGGGAGGACAAGGGGAGCAGGGTATTGGTACGTCTGCCACCTGGGAGCTTCCTGCTTTAAATAATCACACTTCCCATCGAGCATCTTGCTGCGCAGGAGGGCACGTCCTGTCATTCTGTAAATGTAACCACATTTTTCATGGCACAATCTAAAATCATTCTTTCCTCAAATGTCACACCCTCTATATTGGACAAGGCCTCAGTTGTCCGAGTTCCAGCTCTGCCAGTCACTCAACCCTCAAGCCCAAGAGAGGAGGGTTTCCCTCTGTGAGTGCCCAAAAGCCCTGTGCGTTCTGCCAGCAGCAGGAGCATCTCGTATTGGTCTCTGTGCCTCCCCTCCTGCCCAGGCAACCAGCTTCCCGAACCGGGGTGCTCCCTGTTCATCTCTGGAGCTCCAGGGCATGGCAGCGGCCACGGTGCAGGGTTGGAGTGGCAGCTGAGCTGATGGGACGTGCTGGGGGTCAGGGGTGGCCATCGAGGAGACCAGCAGGCTCAGACAGCCCCGACTGGTGACTGCCCGTGTGTTGGTCTAATTTCATGCTCAGGGTGCAGAGGGCTGGAGGCCACCTGTGAGTCAGCCGGAGAGGGAGGAGAGAAGGAGGACAGGCCCAGGAGGCGGAAGCGGTGATGAGGTCCTGTCACACCGTGAAACCGGCTCCAGATACGTGCCCTGCCTGCTCAGACGAGCACCTCCTCACAGCACGCCAGCAGATGCCTCATCGAGGGGAGAAACTGCATAGAAATTACAACCCTTGTTGTGACTTCTCCCACAGGACTAAAATCGGCACATCAATCCCACGCTCTCCGTATCCAGATGGCTCTGCAGCCTCTCCTCCCTGAGGGGGATGAGGGACGGAGGGGACACTGGCCTGGGGAGAGGGCCCTTGGAGGAGGACAAACCTGGAAGCTCGGAGAATGGGGTGGCACCCCCGGCCGCGTTCCAGCCTTGGAGAGAAAGCACAGTGTGCTCTCTCCACCACCCCCAAACTCCCCCACCTCAGGGAAGGCCAAGGAGAGCCCGGGGACAGGGCCCGCTCTGTCCCCTCTATCTAGGTGGGGTCAGTCAGGTATGGGCAGGTTAGGGCACATCAGGACCAGCTGAAAAACCCACCTGGGAGAAGATCCCTGAACCCTGAGACAGTGAACAGAGAGGTTAAGAGTGTGGCTTGAGCAGCCTAAATGAGACAAGTCCCAGGAAGGCACCTTGGGAACATTAGGATGCTGTGGCAGTACTGCTGCATGGGTGACACTAGGATTCTGAATGCTGTCACCATCACCTGGGGCCTCGTTGGGTGGTCCCCAAATCGACTATACCCATTCCCCTTCCAGGCCCACTAGCCTGTCCTCTCCTCCTCACCCCTCTCTTGGCCGTGGGCAGGCTGCCCAGGGTTGGCAGGTACAGTGGCTGCCGTGGGGTCAGGTTGGGCCCAGGCTTAGCATCGAGGAGGGGGAGGGGCTGCTGCAGCCAACACACATGGAAGGATGTGGCAGTGACGGGCAGGGAAGCCCTCCTGTCCCAGCCCAGGGCCAAGGCACCACTCCTCCCAGAGCAAATGGCTCCTGGGGCAGAGCAGCATGGGACACCTGGGGCACCTGGGACGCTCCTGTTTATAAGGCCCTGCTCAGCCAACCACGGCTTCTTGCTTCCCCTGGCATCAAACAGCAGCTCCTTGGCCTTCCTGGCGTGGCTCTTCCCTGCCCTGTCTCTTTTATTTAGTCACTTTCTTTTCTGCCTGACCAGCTATGATTACAGCATGTTGCCTTGATTCAGCTTCAGTCTCCCTGGCCATCGGGATATCGTCTACATACTGTAAAACCAGTCCCTTGCCCAAAACTATTTCCCCCAAATCCCTGGCCAGAGTTTTCCCGAAGATTGTTAGGGAGTTTTTAAACCTGAAGAAGGACAGTCTAGCAGGACTGGCATGTGGCTTTAGACTTTAAGTCTTCCTATTCAAAAGCAAATAGTTCTTGGGATTTGGGAGCAAGAAGGAATGAAAAACAAAGCACCTTTTAAATCTATGACTAAAAACCAGGCGAGATTTCCAGATAAACTGACACGGAGGGTGTAAGGATTAGGTACCGTGCAGAGTGAACATCCTCCACTATTTGGTTTATTGCCCTTAGATCTTGAACAAACCTGGGCTCCAGATATTTTTTGTAGGGGGGTGGGACTGGCAGAATGGGGGTACAGTGATGCATGTCTGACCTCCCTTCCCTTCATGGCCAAGAAATCAGTTTTAAGGGTTTCTAGGGGGATCCCCTTGTCCAAGAGGGGGTCCACTTAGTTGGCAGGGGGAGGAGCTTAGGGTTTACATCTCCCTCCTTTTGGCCGAGGTTTGCCAGAGGCAGCATTGATGACCGAACTTTTATTTTGAACCATCGTTGCCAAGGTGTTTTGGCTATGTGCCCCGGTTCCTTCCTGTCCCTGGGTGGGACCCTGTGGTCAAGGGACTTAGAGTCAAAAGACATACAGCCAATTAAATGTTCTAGGCCAGATGAGAATGGAGGTAGACAGGCATTTATCGACCTTTAAAATCTGTTGAGCAACATAAAAGCAAAAAAACACCAAATGCCAAAAACAAGATTATAAAATTAACTTATCTATAAGCATTGAGGTACTGTCAGACTTGTAGAAATTCACTATATAAAACATAAGCATTTGTTAAAACCAAATCCTTGAGCTATGGAATTAGAGACTTTTTTTTTTTGAGACAGAGTTTCACTCTCTTGTCCAAGCTAGAGTGCAGTGGTGTTACCATAGCTCACAGCAACCTCAAACTCCTGGGCTCGGGCAATCCTCCTGCCTCAGCCTCCCGGGTAGCTGGGACTACAGGTGAGCACCACCACGCCCAGCTAGTTTTTCTGTTTTTGATAGAGAGAGGCTCTGGCTCCTGCTCAGGCTGGTCTTGAACTCCTCACCTCAAGTGATCCTCCTGCCTCAGTCGCCCAGAGTGTTAGGATTACAGGCGTGAGCCACGACGTCCAGCCAAAATTTAGAGACTGAATATCAGAATGAACAAGCAACATTCTAAACAAAAAAGGTTGTAAGTCCTGCCTAGATCTGATAATGACAGGAAAACAGAAGCTTACAGGTAGTTTAACATTCAAATTATCTAGATTTTGTGGACATTTGTCAAAGATGTTAAAAGGCTCCAAATGGCTGGGCGCTGAGATCGTTTTTCCTTACGTGAAACCCATTTGGACACCTTGGCTTCACAGCTTGCTCTTTCCTATTTACTGGTTTTTCATCTTGTTTTATAAAACCCTTTAAATAACCTCTGAATTAAACAAAATTATTCTTTTTAACAAAGAGCAGCATGTTGTGCCCATTTTATAATTTTTTCTATAAAAACATACCTTATATATTTATTTTTGTCTTATTTTATATATAGTATCACATACATTAACCATAAATTTTAACCCAAACCTTAGTGAAAACCTAGGAAGCAAGAAATCTTGAATTATCTGTCATAAGCATTTATCTCATTTACATTTACCTAATTTATTTTAGCAGTTTATTTATTTATTATTATTTTTTTTTTAGACAGAGTCTCACTCTGTTGCCCTGGCTAAAGTGCCATGGGGTCAGCCTAGCTCACAGCAACCTTAAACTCCTGGGCTCAAGCAATCCTGCCTCAGCCTCCCGAGTAGCTGGGACTACAGGCATGCGCCACCATGCCCGGCTAATTTTTTCTGTATGTATTTTTAGTTGTCCATATAATTTCTTTCTATTTTTAGTAGAGACGAGGTCTCGCTCTTGTTCAGGCTGGTCTCAAACTCCTGAGCTCAAACAATCCACCCACCTCGGCCTCCCAGAGTGCTAGGATTACAGGCGTGAGCCACCGTGCCCGGCCTTAGCAGTTTATTTATGTTCTAGTTATCATTTTATTTTCCTGTTAACCATTCTGATAGACTGTGAGTATGAGATAGACGTCCAATGCGATTGTGTCCTCAACAAAGTCATTCCAGGTCTAAACAAATTTAATATCTGAACATATTTTCCTAAACAAAATTGGGAGGAAAGAGAAGGAAAAGAATTTTAAAACACAGACCAAGAAACAATCACAAAATATAGTTCTTTGGGGGATGGGGTTGGTGAGGGAAAAAAATAAAAACTATATATATAGTTATAATTATTACTTTAAAACTTAACAAAAAACCTACCAAGATAGCAAACGTTAAGTATTCTAGTAGGACTTGCTATTCTGAACAATGTAACATCTTTAAGTTCTATATATATAGTAGAAGTTTTAGAACACATCCTGCTTAAAGATGTTAACTAATTAGATTTTTCTAAACTACCATCATCCCAAAATAAAATTTAGTGACGTGGCGTCACTGGACTGTAGAATGAATAAACCCCTAACATCAATCCTCAGCATCCCAAACAATGACACAAAGTCATAACATTTTTACATAAGGATCAAGATCAAGCTATTTGAAAAACAATCTGAATGGTCTGAAACCATTTTCCTACTTAAGTGCAAATTTGAGTACATGTAATACTTCCAAAGAGTAAGATTGTTTTGAGATTCTCTTTGGATTCTAAGAATAATTACTATACAAAAATTAACAATTCATGGATTCTTTTTCAAAGTTTCTTAGGCAAAGGCCTTTCCTGTGGCAACACAATGTACACATAACAGGCTACCTTGCCACCAGTACTACAAACAGATCAAGAATAAGCCAGACCAAAGGGACAACTGAAGCCTCCCAATTTGACCTAAGTTCTTGTAACTACAGCTCCTAGGGCAGCTTTAAATTCCTAACAATACTGTTAATATCAGATGATAGAAAGAGTGATTCAGAAACAGATAATCAATAATTTTTTTTAAAACCACCTTATTTACCAAAGTTTACTAAATTCATATGAACTCGAAAAGCCTTTGGGCTTATGTACGTAATTTATGAGAGCTCCTTTTATTTATAAGCCAATTTTGGTACCATGTAGACATAACATACAATACATGTACATACACAAAACACATCTAAACATACACATGCACACAAACTTTCAATAGCTTTTATCTCAGAACTCTAGCCATGAGATCCTCTGAAGTTCACATGAATCTGTGTGCATTATGTCTCCGTTCCTCTCTTTCCCTGTCCAACAGCAGGTATGTCTGCATCTTGGCCAAGTTGCCGCCATGGATGGAGATGTCTTTCAATCTCCTACCTAGACCTTAGCACAGAGATGTCTTCTAACCTCACAGACCTTAGGATAGAGGTGTCTTTAAACCTTTCAGACCTTAGAACCTGCTGCAAGAGAAACTACCATCAGAAGTGTCTTTTAACCTCCCAGACCTTGGAGTGGGCTTACAATACCATCAAGAGCAAATTTAAAGTGGGTGAAAAGAAAATACAAAGAGCTTAACAGGTTCCACGTTTACAGGCCACACACCTATGCAGACAGACACTCAGAGAAATTCAAGAGGTTCCAAACAAACGAACTGCAGTTTCACCCAATTAGCCCTAGGAGAACCAAATCAAAACAGTTAGGTTAGTTCCCACTCTCACAAACGGTTGGGGACTTATCAACGTAAAATAAACGTGAACTCCCTCAAAATTCTCCAAATCGAGAGGGGCATCCCCTACCATGCAGTACCTTTAAATAGCACTGACCTGTCTGGACACACATGTCAAAACCCAGAGGTCCTTTCTTCAGAGGCAATCACAAATGGGTTGGGGGCCGGTGACAGCAGAGCTGGTGGGAGAGTCCAAAGCCACCTGTGTCCGGCAAATATGGCCAAGCAGGTGCTAAGGGAGTTTGGTCTCTCCCCACTCTGCAGCCACCGAGCCACGAGCAATGCCATCCCTGATGAGCCCCCATAAATTATTATCGAAACCACAAGGGGGTTCCAGTCTAGGTCCAGTTGCTTGTCGCACAAAGATCCAATTCTTGAGACAATGAGGATTGTTAAGAAAGAAAGGAATTTAATGGGAGAAGCTGCCTCAGATCTGACTGTCAGACTAATGGAGATCAGGGGCTTTAAGGGAGGGGCCGTGGGCCTTGGGGCAGCTCTAACAAGGGGCCATGTGCATGGGGGGCAGGTTGTCGGGGGTGAGGAGTCCTCAGGAAGTCTGCTCAGGGGCCTTCAAAATCTCAGCTCCCCTGTCTTGCAGAAAATCCACCATTTCTGGGAAACGACTCAAAAGGTCAAGGTTAAGGTTAAGGGAGAGGATTATAAAAAACCTATAGGGGTCACTGAAATTTGTTCGTGGAGACGGTTACAAGGGTAGGAGGTACCTTGGAGGCTACCATCACACAGGGCACGCCTGCCCCCACACTGAGCCGGTTTCCCCAAACTAGCAGGACGCGGTGACCTGCTGTCTGACCTTCTGTTCTGACCACAGCGGAACAGCAGCTCAGGGGCTGGGGGAGGAGGAGGGGGAGGTTCTGAGTGGCAGTCTGGGCACAGACAGGGCTGATGACATTTGAGTAGGTCCCCAGAGCTGGGTCTCATCAGAGCTCAATCCCCACCATCCCAGGGCCTTCTTCCACCATGGCCCATGCCTGGGGTGCCTGGGGTGCCCTTTATCCTCCCGCTGGGTTCCTGCCTCTGACTTTGCTAAGCAAACCCCCAGAACTCCATAAAAGGCACAGACGTAGATCTCATACCAAGACAAAATAGAAACACTTTTAAGAGCTGCCATTTATTAGCTCTGGCTCTGTGCCGGGAACAATGCTGAACATTTAATATGCATAATCCCTTCTAATCCTTACAACACTCTTACGAGGCAGGTATCATGACCATCCCGATTCTACGAATGGAGAAGGAAAACCTTAGCGGGATTAAGGAACCTGCCCCCATCACACAGCTGGTAAATGGAGCTCCGCTTCTGTCTAAAGCCCACGCTTACGGCTGCCCTCTGTGCTGCCTCCCAAACTGGATAAGACCCAGCTCACAACTCTGCTCCGCAGAGCGGCTCAGGGCGCCCTCGGCACGCGTCTTCAACCGCCGCCAGCGGTTAGCTCCTCGGGGTCAGCCTCAGCTGCGAAGGGCAGCTTTGCCTCAGGTCAGCCCTCCCAGGGCAGCCGTCATCAGTGACTGGGCGAGGAGGGCACAAAGGTCTCACCACCTCGCCCAGACCCAGGCATGATGACGGCCACTGCTTGCTCCTGAGCTCCCCGGGGCTGGCCGAGCCTGTGTTGGGCCTCACGGTCCCACTCCTCCCTCTGCCCAGTCCTGCCTCTTCCTGTCCGCTCACACGTGTTGACCCCTGGGCTCCTGAACTCCCTGGGTCACTCCCACAGGCCCACGATGTCCCCCATCGATGTTCCACCGGTGCCGGGATGGGGCACCAAGGCAATGCCAGTGGTGGGTCAGAGCTTGGGGTGGTCATTGCCTGCTCCAGAAAGGGTCCCCCTGTGCCAGATTCGCCAGCTCCTCCAAGAAATGGAGCCCTCCCTTCCCTCCTTCCTTCCTCTCACGTTTATGGAGCACCTGTTCTGGCCAGGCACTGTGTCAGGTGTGAGTGCTCTGGGACTACTGGGACAGGAAGCTTAGCGGCTAGCGTGAGAACAACTCAATTCAGTATAAGTGTCAGCTGGGGGTGCCAGGGATGCACAAAGGGGCACCCAGCGGGTCAAGGGAGGCTTTCTGCAGAAGGAGATGGCTTTGCTGAGTCTCGAAGGGCAGGTAAGAATTGGAAAGCCAAAGGGGGTGGGGGTGAGAATGTTCCAGAGAAAGGAGGAAGCTCATGTCAACCTGGACCAGGTACCCACGGACTTGCCTGGATGCTGCGGGCAGTTGCCAGTTTCCTGTGAAAGCCACTTTGCTTCCCGAGGACTCAAGTTCGAAGAGTCAGGAGAGCAGCCGTAGACCCGGCCCCCTCGCACTTAGTAACGCACCTGTTTCCTGAAGGTGGTTCTGAAACCGCCCTTCATCCTCCTCTTCTCGAGCTCTAACCGCAGCCCAGGTCATCTTTCTCCTGCACTCCAGCCCTTCACTGCTCTCGCACGTTAACCTTTCCCCCTTTGCCAGTGCCCCTGACTGCGAAGGCACAGCAGAACTGGCGCCCCTAATGCCGCCCTCTGGTTGGTGGCGGAGGGAGCCTGGGGCTGATGCTCCCGCCTCTCACGTGGTGCCTCCACTTCCGTCTACGCACAGAGATCCCCGCCCTTCCCTAGGCTCTGCGGGGAGCAGCTTGCACTTCTGCAAACAAGCCACACAGTGAGTTGCTATTAACAGAATCTTATTTCCCCACAGAGTTCATTGTAAAATCAGTGATTATTTCCAAGGACGGGCAGAGAAACCCTTAACACTCTGGGTTTTGAACGGTCCTGCACGGTGATGCCCCAGCGGCTTTGTAGGAAATGGGAGATAACACCAGGACTGAGTAATTCACGCTCGTCCTTAATCTGGAATCATCCTTCTATTTTTGTTTCCTTTTAGCTGCTTCATTGTGATGTAATTCACATACCATAAAATTCCCCCATTGCAACTATATACTTCACCGGCTTTTAGTATATTCATAGACTTGTGCAGCTGCCCTTTGTCATGCGAGTTGGCAGTGCCTCCCACGTGTGGGCTAGAGAATGTTTATTGTGGTATGCCACTGAGGTTTTGTGGCTATTTGTTACACAGCATTATTGTGGCAATAAATAACAATTATCTCATTTGTTTCTTAGCACAATTCTGGGAGAGTGGTAGAATAGGATAAAATCTAAGGAGATTAAAATAGAGGAGAGGGAGGAAATTAGCATGTATTGAACACCTACTCTGAACCAAGTCCTAGGCTTGGAATTTTTGCATAATTACTATTTTGTTTGATTCTCACGACAACCCTGTGAAATCGCTATCTTACAGGGAGGAATGCTTCAGCTACAAGTAACAGCATACCCAGCTGCCAATGTCTTATGGAATAAAGATTCTTCACTTTCAGATAAGAAGCCTGGAGGGACAGGCAATCCCATGGTTGATGCAACAGCTCTGCAAAATTATCAAGGACCCCGTTTCTTTCCATCTTTATGTTCCACCATACTTGGTGGTTTATCTTTTCTTCCTTAGGCTTGTCACTTCATGGTTGCAGAATGGTTGCCACAGCTCCAAGCGTCACATCATCACCCAACCTCATTCATGGTAGGAAGATGTGAGCAGGACTTCGTGAGCTATCAGGAAGAAAAATCCTTCCCAGAACCACCCCCCTCATAGCCTTCTGCTTATATCTCATTAGCTAAAACTGGGTCACATGCCCTCCACTAAACCAATCAATAACAAAAAGAAAATGATGTGACCATGCTTGGATTAGATCAATTGCAGTTTATCCACTGAAGTTGCAGGAGGGGCCCTCCTTCCCTAAGCATGTTTCATCTACACGAAATCAAAGGAGAAAGGGAGAATGGCTTGTAGATGGAAAACACATGGTGACATCACAGATATTATTATTCTCACTTTACAGATAAGGAAACTGAGGTTTAAGAGTTTTCAGGTTAGTTGCCCATGGTCATACAGCTAAGAATTGGCAGAGCCAGGATTCAAGCCCAGTTCTGTCTGGCTGTAAAGCCCTTTCTACTCCATTGTCAGGGCCTTCGGCCAGATTTACAGAGCTAAGTGCCAGAGCAGGGCCAGAACTCGGGGAGCTCCGGGGCGCACCCTTTACACATACGATGCTATCGCGAAGCTGCCATCCTCCTTTCCTTCGAACATTCCCAGTGCCTCTGCAGTGGCCACATTGCCACAGTTTATGGCGCATCACTGGAGATGCTCCTACCCCCTAATATATTCCAGCCTGAGAAGCCTCCAGTTGGGGCTCCAGGGTTTTACTGTCTTCCTAACACCTTTCTGGCTCCCAGAGAAGCATCCCAGGGATGTCCCCTTCTGTCCTGCTGAGCTGGTATTTCAGGCTGGTTTGTCATGCTTACTGGCTGCCCTGTACCAGCTTGAGGCACGTGAGGTCAGTTTCACAGCCGGAAAACACCCTCTGGATGGCTCCCACTGGACCTCCCTTCTCACCCTCCCACGGGCCTGGGAGTTCACTGGTGTTTCACTCAGGACTGTCACAGGGCCTATGAAATGGGTTCCCACTCCTTTGCAGATGGTATCTTCCTAGTGGCAAACACAAACACTCCCTGAAAGGGTCGTGGTGGCCGCTCGAGCCTCCTTCCCCCACCCCAGCCCCCTCTACCTGGCTGGAGATGCCCTCCTAAAATGGGCAGTCAACTACGGCAGTAGCCACCTGGCCCAGGATGTCAACACTCGTCCCTGTCCTGAAAGAAACACGCATTCCTGAGCCCGGAGTTTGAGAAGCTCAAGGAAAACTCAAGGCTGACGTCACGACGCACAGGTTGAGACTTGGAAAAGATGCAGTGGTCAAAGAACTACAGAATAGAGAAGACAAAACCAGAGGGGAAAACCTTCAAGATCATCTAAGGTGATGATTTTCCAGCTAGCAGAACTTTGTCTTCCAAACGAGTTGTTTACATGGAACACCAAGATATCAAATAAATCCAAGTGAGGCCACTCTAATTAATCAAGGGCATGGACTTGGGTACACCTGGGCCCTCAGCAGAACCCCAGGGCTCTGTGGAACACAGTTTGAAAACCATTACTGTTGTGGTCTCTTTAATTTGACCAATGGGGAAATTGAGGCCCAGATAAGGGAAGTGATTTGGGCAGATTGGAGATGCTGGAAACTGTGTGCCAAAACCAGAGGCCCAGGCTTGGCAAAGGTCTCCAAAGCTGGAGCTTGGGGGGAGACACGGGGGAGCCCTGCTAGTGGCTGGTGACCTTGGACAGACCTGCAAGAGAAGCCGCTGGTGCCAAGATGAGAGGCCTCCACCCCAGCGGAGAGGCCAGGCCTTCATTGTTTTTCTCCCACACCGGGCCTTGGGGAGGTATTTAAGGGCAATCCTTCCGCACACTCAACTCCTGTCAGCCATTTAACACACTGAGTAAAATATCAATCCCTCACCCAGAGCAGCTCCACGGCGGGAAGTCGACTGAAGCTGATCCGAGGCTCACCTGAGGCCTTAATTCTCGTGCGGCTGTGGGCTCCAGCAAAGGCCCCGACTTGTTTGCAGAGGCAGGACGAGGGACACCCACTTTCCAGAAGGAGCAGGACAGATGGGCTGAGGGTCTGGGAACCGGGGAAGGGAAGGAATCACTGCCCTCTCTCCCAGGCGCCCCCACCCCAGGCTAAGAAGACCTTGAGGTGCGGGGCTGCTGTTCTGTGCAAACGTGGAAGGCAAAGAGCAAAGCCGGGACCTCCTGGGACAAAATGTGAGAAGTGACGCCTCAAAGCCGTGGTGCTCACGATGGTCCCCAGACCGGGAGCATCAGCCCCCCCTGGGAAGTGGTCAGAAATATACATTCCAGGGGTCCCTCCCGACCTGCTGAATCAAACTCTGGTGGTGGGCCCAGCAATCTGGGTTTGAACAAGCCCTCCAGGTGATTCCGACGTGCACTCAAGTTTGAGGACAGTGGTCTCAGCACCTGTGCCCCCAGACTACTGCAGCAGCAGTTGGGCTAAGGGACCCAGGGCTGTGGAAAGGGCCGTTTGAGGTCAGGTTCTAAAGAGAACAGAAACGTGCTGGGGATGACCCGGGGAGAGCTGTTTGTCAGAAAGAAAAAAAGAATCTCATTTCAAAAATAGCAACTTTTGGTCAGGATGTGGAGAAATCGGAACACTTGTACATTTCTGGTGGGAATGTAAAATGGTGCTGCCGCCGTGGAAAGCGCTTTGGCATGTGCTCAGAAAGCTAAACATAGGATCGCTGTCTGAGCCAGCACTGCACGCCTAGGTATGTACCCGAAGGAATTGAAAGCAGCTCAAACACGAGCTTGTACACCAAAGTTCATGGCAGCATCGCTCACAATAGTCAAAAGATGGAAATGACCCAATCAATAGGTGCCCGATAAACAAAACAGGTCCGTACGATGGAATATTACTCGGCCATGAAAAGGAATGCAGTTCTGACAGGTGCACAACATGGAGGACCCTTGACATTACGCTAAGTGAAAGAAGACAGACACAAAAGGACAAACATCGCATGCTTCCGTTTATACGCGGCACCTAGAATCGGCAAATCCATAGAGACAGAAAGTCGGTAAGAGGTCAGCAGAGGCTAGAGGGTGAGGGGGATGTGGACATATTGCTTAAGGGGTACAGAGTTTCTGTTTGGGGTAATAAAGAAGTCTTAGAAATAGTGGTGATGATTGCACAACATCGTGAATGTAATTAATGCCACTAAATTAAATGGTAAATCTCATGTTATGTATATTTTATTAAACACACACACAAGAATCCGTTTCTTGTGGCGCCAGATAAAGGCAGGGTCGCCTTGCGGTGGCTGCGAAGGAGCACACGGCCAGGGAAGAGGGATCCTGCCCCTCCAGGGCCCCGGGAGGCTGGGCAAGAGCCGAGGCTACACGTGGAAGGGATGGGATGGTGACGGGGTCAGGTGGCGTGAGGGACAGCGGTCTAGTCAAAGAGGCAGAGAGGGGAGAGTGAGCGTTCCGGGGCATCGGCAGGCCTACCTTGGGGTCTCGGGCATCGGCACGTGGACGAGGGGCTGGCCAGGGGAAGGCAGGACTGAACAGTCTGGATCTGGAGGACCAGCGGAAACAAGACACCACCACCGCTGAGCTGGTCTCAAAGCACACGATGGCTTCAGTTTCCTGGGTGGCCGCAGGGCAGGAGAGGGTTCTGTCCCTCACCAGGCGCTGCCCAGTGACCAGGCCACCTCATACATCTAAGTTCCTGCGCCTCCCTGGACCTCCCAGGTGCCCCCTGCACCCACCGAGGCCTGAGCTAGAGCCCTGGAGAGAGGCGAGTCCCTACCTGGCCGCTTGAGCTGAGGGGAGACCAGGTGGCCTGGGATACCGGGGAAGTGACGGCCCAGAAGGAGAGACGTGAGTCCCAGGGAGCGTGTGGCTGCACCAGCCTGACACTCACCCTGAAGGCCCCACCCAGGATGCGTGGGCAGTCCGTGCAGGGAACCGGCCTCCTGGCTGGATTTACCCCTCACTGGGCACTCAGAGGCCCTTTTTCTGTGGTCTAGAGAAGCAAGTCCTTTCCTCTTATGGGCTTTGGTTTCCTGCTTTGTAAGACAAGGAGGTAGATTAGGGGTCTCCAAGGTCCCTTCCGGCTCTGACTTCCTAGGACTGTTAGGAGAGGGTCATGGCTTGTGGGGAGTAGGGGTGAGGAGGCTTGAGTGGGAATGGGAGGAGGGAAAAGTAAACTGAAAATGAAGGTGACAGGCGGCCCCTTGGTGAGGGGAGTGTACAGCCTCTCCCGTTGTTGTGACCCGATGACTGAGTTAATCCGTACTCACCGTGTGCAGCCTGGCGCCGAGTAAGCTCTTGATCATTTTTAGCAACGATTATTATTGTGATTATCCGCAGCCCTGATTTATAAACACTCTGCTTATTCTAGCGCCGGTACCCACACAGACCTTCAAGTTGCTGCGTCATCGAATCAAGAATTGCTGAGTCATTGAATCTGAACGTTGCTGGACCGTCACAAGTGAGTCTCCCGGAGTCACAGCATGGACACGCTGCTGAGTCGGCACCAAGTGCTGCAGCTGAGCCAAGCCTGCACCCACACTGCCCTTGCTGCTTTCAGTGCCCTTCTAGATCTTTCCAAACGCCAAATCTCATGTGAAAGTCACATGACTTCATTTGCCTCTCTCAACAACTCTGTGAAAAGTTATTGTTATATCATACCAGTAAAGAAACTGAGGTTCAGACGTCACACAGCCAGGTGTTTGACCTTAAGGCCCATGCCACCGCCTCCGGGTGGCCATCCAGCTTCCAGGCAGAGCTGAGCCAGCCTTTCTCTCAGTGCTGCCCCGTTCTTTATTTTACCTTCATTTATGGCGCATACCATGGTGCATTGTGTTAATAATTTCTCTGGACACCTGTCTGTTTTCCCAGCTTCCTAGACTGGGAGCCCCACACAGGCGGACAAGGACAAGGACCTTCCTCATGTCCCCAACAAGGGCACCGTGGGTGCCAAATGGGGACTTTGAGGGTCATCCATAGGAGGCTCTTGACTGCTGGCTGGGCGCATGACCAGCACATGCACAAACCTCAGGAGGGACCCCGCATCCTGGAGTTTGACTTTCCATCTCCCTTTGGGGACCCAGCCTCTACATTGGAGGTGGCTTGCGCCCCCCCACCCTCGCAGTGGCCCTGCTGGAATCACGTGCTGGCCGACCTGCCTTTCCTTCCCCTTGGGTGGTCTACAGTGAGGGTTTCTGCTCGGGGTCCTGAACCCACTGGAGAACAGGTGAGAACTCAAGCTCTCTCCCCAGGAAAAATTCTAAGCCCTGCCACGTCGGATTTTTTCACACACATAAAGTTTTGCATATAATATCAGTGGATTTTAAAGTTTGTCAATGAGGTCCCTGAATTGGACCCCAAATTAGAGGAAGGCCCAGGCAGCTTGGGAAGCAGAGGTAGGGCACTGGGGTCTCTGTGTGGAAACAGGGGTCGCAGTGGAATCTGGAGGAGAGCCCAGACCACCCCTCTGCAGACGTTCTTGGGCCACCCTGATACCCTCTCCCCCTTCCTCTGCCCACCTTCTCTGGCTGAGAACACCTCCACTCTCCCCTGCACTGCTGCTCTGCCGCAAAGCTTGGTCTAGCGTGAGTTGTTTTGCATTTGCTTCATTAAAAAGCCTTTTAAAATGCATTTTCAGGTCTACATTCAGTACAATGTGTTTCTAAATAAAAATTTTCAGGCAAATCACTTTAAGAAGGTTGCCTGTTTTTATTTCTTCCTACCCAGCCTTGTCAGTGCAAATCACGGAAGAACATCACAAGCCATAAAGCAAATTTGGGGCATCCAAGTACCCTGACCTGCCTAATTATCTCTGCTACCTCTAGCTGGTTGGAACTCCTGGCTAGCACCTGTGCTGTTGGACCAGAAAATAGACTGTGAGATGTCAGTAACCCCTCCCCGCCCCCAGACCCAGGCTGACCTTGACCGCAGTGACAAAAATAGCCCTTCATCGGGTGATTTTCTCAGTTTTATGGACGAGGAAAAAGAGGTTCAGGGAAATAAAGGTCTCCTGTAAGGTCATCTGGCAAGTCCATGGCAAGGTCTGACCATCTGACTAGGTGAGGAAGGCCGCAGAAACCACTGCAGGTTTGTCATTTTCTGCTGGTGACACATTCCAAGAGAAAATATAACACTTGGATGTTGTATACAGGTCCTAGCATTGGTATGGCGTTTTCCAGATGCTGTAGTTTGATCAGCTCAAAACGGCCCAGACAGTGCCAGGAACAATTGTGCAGAGAAGGCTGACAGTTGGGCTCCAGACCGAGTGTCCAAGTGCCTGGCTGCTGACTCTACATGGTGACATTTGACACCAGCCCAATGAGACGGGCAGCGTGTCTGACAGAGGGGCCTCAGGAACAGGCGCCTGAGTGGCTTAGTTTGGGGAGGCAGGCCCAGGCTACCCACAGATGGGCATGGCCAGGCAGGAGAGGCTGGGCAGCGGGGGGAGGCGGCACCCACTGCTCTATCCACGGGAGAGAGCAGGAAGGAGAAATAGAGGGTCGCTAGTTTAGCAGGTAACTGGCCCTATGAAAAACCAAATGTTACAATGGGGGACCTTTCCTGAGGGACACACGCCCAGGCTGTGCAAGTAAAGGAAATCCAGGCTGGACCCACCTGTACTGCCAAACACACGCGGGTCTAGTCAAAGCCGCCCTGATGGCTAGCTGGCTGCATTCTCCGGCCTACAGCGCCATCTGCAGGGCAGCCCGTGTCAGCTGGGACTGGGGCGTTCCTGGGCCTGTCCTGAGAGCCGCCGGTGATTATCAGCTTTAAGATAAACATCCTGGGCAAAACCAGCACCTATAGACTCCTTGAAACCTCAGGGCGGACATATAGGCACCACCCCTTCCCAATGATCTCCTGAAACGATTTGGGCAGATATTATCATACCCATTTCACAGATGGAGAGACTGGGCCTCAGAAAGCTAGGATCATCTAACCAGCTGGCAGTGGAGCCAGGCAGATTCCAGCTGAGGCTCTTTGACAAAAGACTCTGGGCCCCACAGCCCTCTCTCCTGATGCAGAAGAAAGAGAAACAGCGTGGGGGGCGGAAGACGAGAGCCAGAGATGTTTGGCTCAGTTCTGTCACGCTGCCTCCGACTGCCAAGCCCTACCTGCCCCGCCAGGAAGAGCCAACATCGCAGACACAGCATCCGCCTGGGTCTGCCAGCAGATTAAGACACATGTAAAATTGAGCTACTTAAAGGGGAGTGATGGGGGGCAGGGGTGGATTTTTTAAACATCTCAATAAGTGGAAGGATAATTGGGGACATTATTTCTTCACTCCCTTCAGTGCCTGTCTCAGCAGCAGGCGCTTGTCAGCCAGAACTCAGAGGCCACGACTGTCTACCCTGATGAGGAGAAGATGCTCAAGTTGTCTGAATTCACCAATTTTCCTGAAATTTGAAAACTATAATTTCCTGAGCCGTGTTCTGTTAAGTGGCTGTCCAAATTCCCGAGCCTGTGTTTAAGTGCCATCAATACAAAATGAAACAATCGAATCAGGTTCGCATTGGTGGTTCGATTGGCCACACGTGCAGTATTCACTTAGCAGTGGTTCACCGTAAATTTGTTCCTGGGACAACCTTCTTTTACCACCCAACTTAAATCTCCCAGGAGTTGGCTCCAAGAATAGAAACTGCTATAATATCCCCAGCTAATTGCAATATTATCCTGATTGAAGCCTAATTAGAAGGCAGATCTGCCTAGCTAGCCAACACTTTCTCTCTCTATGCACAGAGCCCTCAGCGGCCAACTCGACTGTTCTAGATAACTTCGTTATTTGATTGTATGCACTGCAGCTCTTTCTTGCTAATTGACCACTTTTACCTATTTATGCTCCCTAATCAGTCAACAAGCATTTATTAATTGCCTACTGCATGCTCATCCATAGAATGTTTGCTTCAAGTTATAAAGAGAAATCCATGTTCCTTTGGGGTGCTGGTCCCTTTTGAGGTCTTCAGTAAGATGAAAGAGTAATATATATTGAGGAGTCTTTGTGTACAAAATACATGCCTGGAAATTCACACACCTGTGGACATTTGCACATGCCTTATGGAGAATTTCTAGGGCCAGTTAAAAGGAGAAAGAAACATAAACTATATTATTCTGGGACTATTCCCTATGCCACCCAGCCAGAGGAGCAAAAGGAGAGTACTTTGATTTCATTCATTAACTCACCAAATAGTTGTTGAACCCCTACCCTGTGCTTGGCCCTGGGAGAGAATTTTGCAAAAACACAGTCTCTTATCTCAAAGAGTTGACAGCACAATGCAGAGGCTATATCTATTTTTTTTAATGCAAATCATGGAACAGAACAGAGGCAAGATCCAGGAGTAATGAGGAAATTTGGCTCTCGGGAAATTGTCAGAAAGACTCATTCTGCTAAAAGTAGAGCATCTGGTGAAGTCTGCTTGTTGCCAGCCTCAGTCCTCAGCAGGTGGAGGAAGTAGAGGGGAGAGCCACTCCGCTGGGCTCAATTCTGACCCTCATTGGTGAAAAGAGAAATGATAGGTACACACTGTTCACAGCTCCTCCACCTGGACAACTTCTCTTCACTTCCAGACCCAGTGTCTTAATCTGCTGGCAGACCCAGGTGGATGCTGTGTCTGGGATGTTGGCTCTTCCTGGCGGTGCAGGTAGGGCTTGGCAGTCGGAGGCAGCGCGACAGAACTGAGCCAAACATCTCTGGCTCTCGTCTTCCGCCCCCCACGCTGCTTCTCTTTCTTCTGCATCAGGAGAGAGGGCTGTGGGGCCCAGAGTCTTTTGTCAAAGAGCCTCAGCTGGAATCTGCCTGGCTCCACTGCCAGCTGGTTAGATGATTCTAGCTATCTCAGGCCCAGTCTCTCCATCTGTGAAATGGGTATGATAATATCTGCCCAAATCGTTTCAGGAGATTGTTGGGAAGGGGTGGTGCCTATATGACTGCCCTGAGGTTTCAAGGAGTCTATAGGTGCTGGTTTTGCCCAGAATGTTTATCTTAAAGCTGATAATCACCGGCGGCTCTCAGGACAGGCCCAGGAACGCCCCAGTCACAGCTGATGCGGGCTGCCCTGCAGATGGCGCTGTAGGCCGGAGAATGCAGCTCAGTGTCCCCAGACTTTAGCCTTCGGGCTTTTTCCCTCTGCACCCCTAGGACCCAACGCTCAGCCCACCTCTCCACCATTTGCATCCTTCCAAGGTTGAATTTTCACTTCTCTCTTCCCTTACATGGCTATCAGCTACCCTGAATCAAGGCCTTGCATTGTCCTTCCAGCCCCGGGGAAGCCACCCCTCCCGCAGTCTTGGAAGGCTGGACTCCTCTGGTACCCAGTTTGTCCTGACCTCAGTGGGAGCACCCACTCATCTAGGAGGAAGCAAAGAGAAGCAGCTTTTAAAGAAATGCAAGTGGCTGCACTGAGAGCTCCTGGCTAAGCTCAGATTTTAAGAGGACATGAATGAGAAAAACTAAAGGACAAATTACAAGAATAGATGGTTTCAGAAATGTTTACTAATGAGATGAATATGTGTAAGGCATTTAGCACAGTGTCTAAAACACAGTAAGTATGCAACAAATGTTAGGTGGTATTGATACTATTATTATTGAATCCGAGAATGACAAGGACTTATAATAAAATGCGAAGGTAACAAAAGCTGCCTTTAAAAGCTAAAATGTTTTTCAGAGCCAGAATAACAGGGAAGAGATAAACCCATTGTTCAAGACAGATGATGTAATGTTAATAAAAAACTGAAAAAATGTAAAGTCTCGTTTCTCCTGTCTTCTATTTTCTTTATTAAAGAGAATAATATTCAACCTGGAAAGGGTAATAAACATGATTGTGGGGTAATTGGGACCCAAGATAGAGCCTGCACCACTCAAGGAGAGCCCTTCTGCTTTATGTGAGCTTAATTCTCTTGATTCCAGCTAAATATATCCAACAACTTTCCTGTGTGATTGTAAAGCCCCTCCTGGTAAATATGGAGAAATCAGGAAGCTGGGAGGGCTGGGGGAAAATTGGAGATGGGAAAATTGTGCCCAGATTTGAGAGAGATGGGGGAAAGGAGGATTCCAGAAATTAAAGGTTGGTATGTCCGATGTTGATCTGTAGTCAGATAGGTTGTGAGCCCTCATGAAAGATGGCAGGTGTTACTAGCAGCCAGTGTGGCTCACTAAGAGTAATTAGTCAAATTAGCCTCATTTCCATTGTTGATAGATTGGTACATGGAGGCATTGCTATGCATATTGTATGCTTAATTTTAGCAAAGCACCTGACAGAGTCTTTCAGGATTCCTGATGGGCGAGATGAAGAAATAGGGGCTAGATTTAAAGTATGATTAGCCAAATTGCAGATGGCTGAACATCCAGATCTAAGAATGGAACAGTGTCCACCACAGAGCACATTATAGGTGCTCAGGAAATATCTGTTACATGAATGACTCAAGCTGGAGAGAGGTTTCTGATGGCATGCCCCCGTCTCATTCAATATTTCTTATCACCAATTCAGATGATGACTTATGAGTCATGGTTTCAAATTTACAGGAAGCGAAACTTGGAGGGAGACCTGATAGATTCAGTGACAAAATCCAAGATTTAAAATGAAGCCAACTGGTTAGGATGATGGGCCAAAGCCTGGATGAAATGAAAGGAGACAAATGCGAGTCATTCTTTAGGCTCCTAAAAGCCGCTGCACAAATGTAGAAGAGAGAGGCCTGGCCTCACTGCTCTTCACGCAAAAGAGATCTGCAGGTTTGGAATATCACAAGTCCAGTGTGCTTCATTAGTGTGAGGTGGCTGCCAAAACACAGCCGCAACCTTAGGCAACGCAGGAGGACGGAGGGAGAGAAGAGCCCTCCTTTGCACTGCCCCAGCAATAATGAATGGTTTGTATTAATTGAGTGCTTACTATATGCTGCTACTGTGCTGTGTTTACATAAATGATCTCATTAAACTTCTGGTGTAGTTTTGATCAAAAGGGATATCTATTGTACTTCAAGGGGAAAAGCTCTATTTTGTATGTAAGATTAAGATAGTGGAAATAGAATGTGTAGTCAGTGAATTGAGGGCAACATCAGTAGTGACAAAAAATGCTGGTGGAAGAGGTTGCAGGGTGTTTACATTCCTGGGAGCCCCAGGAGGAGGCGAGAAGAGAATCAACTTAGATTTCAGATGAATGGAGCCAAGGATCTGGCTAAGACTGAACTGTGAAGGCCCCACCCTAGGTTGTCTCAGTTTGGGAGCCCCTTCCTCAAGTGAAAAGACTGTAATAACAAAAGCCTAGAAAAAGAGTAATTAAGGAATGGAGTAATATGTAGTCTAGTTGGCTCTGCGTTGGGGTTAGTTTTGGGGATGGGTTTGTGCAGTGGACAAAGGGTGAGATCAAGAGATTCCTTTATTTTCCCCCTTATTTTCAAAACATTTTATTTCATACAAATTTCATATGGTACAAAAGTATTACATGCTTGAGCCTGTCTCCCAAATCGAATGTTCTTTCAGTTCTTCAGGCCAAACTTCCTTTAGAGGCAAATAAATAAGAAACATGTCATATTATATAGAGCATATATAGAAAAGTTTCTTTTATAAGAACAAAAATATGTGGACATTTTGTATTTAGTAGACTTTAGCAATCCAGTTTATGTTGACAAATCAAGTTCATTGTAAGGAGGTGCCCATTACACACACAAAAGAACTCAATAGACAGCAGATATTTTAACCTGTGAGAAAAAAATCTGATTTAATTTTTTTCTTGTATTTTTTGAAGAAGATACTCCATCTGTAAATTCAAGTTTGGTTGGCCCTTTTTAGTATTTTTACTCAATATTTTGAACACTTCCATTTTCTTTTTTTTTGTAGCGCCTTTGAGCTTCTTCTCTCTCTTGTTTTCTCCTCTCAAATTCTTGTTTCTTAGCAGCACGCTTGTCTTGTACCTGTTCATATTCTTCTTGTGCTTTTTGATTTGATGTGTTCTTTTTCTTTTTCTTTGGACTATTAAAGGACTTTACTGTCTTCCTACACTGTTTTTCTGGCTGAGGCTGGTCAAAGCTACGCTGATCTTCAGACAAAGCCTGGTCAATGCTATGCTATTTTTCTGACAAAGGCTGGTCACCTTTTCTTAGTTGCTTCCTGAGTCTTTCCTCTTCAGCTAAATAGAGATATTTCAGATGATCTGGGTACCGATCTTTGAACTGGGATTCCTGTGATGTTTGAGCCTTCTTTTTCCTCCATAGCAATTTCTTGTAATTTTGCTGAATCTTCAGTGTCCTTTGAAACACAAAGCCTTGTCCCTCGCAAACGCTCCCCACGAAGGCTTGCAAATAGGCCGCCATATGCTCTGTTTCACGTTCTTATTCCTGAATGTGACTGAAGAACCCCCTTCGCCAAGTGTCCCCAAACCCCTCTTCCGCTGCCACTGTGCCAGCCTCACCAGCACCATTTCCGCAGACCTAAGATCAAGAGATTCTTGAAAAAAGTGCCATGAAAAACAAGTAAGTGGGGAGACTACGCTAGATGAAAAGAGAGTAAAGAAAACATAACCAAATATAATGGATGCAACTTGATTGAATCCTGACTTGGAAAAATAAAAACCACTGCAACAGACAGAGGAGACAACTGAGGAAATTTGAATAGGGACTGGAAATTAGAAGACATTGGGAAATTATTGCAGGTTTTCTTAGGTATGAAAATAATTTTGTGTTTCTGTTGGAGAATGTCCTCAGGCTTAGGAGATCCATGCTGAAGTTCTTAGGGGTGAAGAGTCAAGATGTCTGCATGTTATTTTCAAATGAATCAGCAAAAGAAGTATATGTAAATGGAGATCTACAGAGCAAATGTGAGCAATTGTTGCATCTAGGTGAGGATTTTCTAAATACTATTTTCAACAACTTTGTTTGAAAATTTTCAAATAAAAATGTTGGGGAAAGAAAGGGAATGGAGGGACTAAGTTGGCAGGCAAATAACTTCCTGGCATCCGAGTCAGGCACTGTTTGTGACTGAGGTGTTTGTGCCTCCCAGTTGCCTCACCCCCTCTACCAAAGACCGGGGAGAAAAGCTTGGTAGACAGAAATGACAGAGACCTTTCTCCTGATGGTTTTTGTGTATCGATTTGGCTTACTAGCAGTTGTGATAGCTTGCTGTTTGGATTGTTCTCCCTTGCCTAGAAAGTGAGGGTCAGCACAATCCTGACAAGAACTCAGATGAAAACATTAAGGCTCAGAGAGGGAGATATTTTTAACCATGGTCACACAGCTGGCCTGTGGTGGAACAAGGACTTGAACCCAGAGTATTAATTCTAGGATCTAAATTGTTAACTCCAGCGCTGGGCTGGCATCTGCAGAATCTCAGGCCCACCACAAAGCCTCACATTTTAAGAAGGTTGCTGACAGATCAAAGCAACCTTCTCTGGGAGAGTCTTGGAATCTTGTCCTATGAAAAACATTGGGAATTTATTTCTGTCTGGATAAAAATGACTTGGGAGAATGCAATCACTATCCCCAAGCTCTCAAAACATTATATGGCAAAGTTAAGAGGTTTATTTTGCACAGTAGGATAAGAACAAGTGATAGATTTCAACATTCTAAGGATAAGAGTTATCCCAAATTGGAATGGGCTGCTTTGAGGTACTGAGCTTCCTGGCACTGAAAGTATTCAAGCAGAGGCTGGATAGCCATTGGTCAGGCTTTCTACTCTGAGATGCTACTCTCCTCAAAGTGCCTATCTAATTTACCTACCACACAATGCACCCATTGTAAGTGAACAATTTGATGGTTCCTAGTAAATTTACAGTTATGCAACTATTACCACAGTCCAGTTGTAGAATATTTATGATTATAGTTTTTGCTTCCCAGAGAATATTACCAGCATCGAGGGTAGATCCAGGTCTCACTCGGCTGTGGTCTCCACTGGCCTAATAGCAGGTCTCTATGCTCTGGCCCTCCCACCAATCCCCATCCTCTGTCCATTCCTTCTTGGGTGTCTGTTCACACCACCCTGCCACATGCTGTTCCATGTTCCTGGGCTCTGGGCCCTCCCAGATGTCACCACTGGGCACCTTTGCTTCCTTCCTTCCCCCTCTGCCATGCTCTGGGGGCCAGTGTCTTGGTCTTCGGCAGATTCCAAAGCAGCAATGTGTACTCAGAAGGATGTGGGCCCTGGTGCCCCAGACCTGTATTTGAATCACAGCCATGTGGCCTCTAACAAGTCACTTTTTCTTCTTGAAGGTTAGTGTCCCCCCTTTGGAATGCAGATATAATATACAGGCCTTCCTGGGTGTGAAGTTCAGAGATGATATAGGTGTCCAGCACAATATCCACCATGCTCAGTACATGGTAGCCATGATTGCTGCTGCCACCTTCATTATTATTGACACTCAAATGTCCTCTGCTCTGAGTGCCTATTTCGCCTTTCTCTTCCAGGAATATCCCTGTTCTCTGGGTCTCTCCTGGTGTCTGGCCCTTACTACAGGCAAGGAGATGGTTTCCCCTACGCTTGGGAACCGGGTGGTGGACCCCACCCAGGGTTGCGTGCAGGTCAGCTGGGATGGAGCAGCAGCTCCACCTAGTGGCAATGTGCGGCAGAACGGTGACTATTGGCCAAATTTATTAATAGTAGCTGGTCTAATAGTTGAACACCTTGGAATTACCTAGTCCAATAGTCCATCCAAAGCTGTGTGTGGCCACAGCGTCCTACTAGAGAGGACTTCCCATGCTATGCATTAGAGTAAAAGAGGATGGGAAGAATGAAAAACAAAACAGGAGAAAAGTTCTCCGCGTGATGCTCAGGGACCACAGGGTAGTGAAAAAACAAAGTTTAAAAAGCATCCCCACCAAATCTATAGAGACAGAAAGTAGATCGGTGGTTAGAAGTTGCCTAGGGATGGGGGGTATGAGGGAAATGAGGAGTGACTGCTAAAGAGCACAGGGTGTCTTTTCAGGGTGATGAAAACGTTCTAAATTGATTGTGGTGATGGTTGTACAAATCTGAGTATACCAAAAACCACTGAATCATAAATCTCCCTCTCTAAATGGGAGAACAATATAGTATGTAAATTACATCTCAATAAAGCTACTCCTGAAAAGATGGAAAAATATTGAAAATTTCAAAAGGAAAAAAATGCTTCTCCACAGCATATTGTCAGATTTCCTGGTGGACAACTTCTACCCAATACCTGTGGCTGAAGGACTCAGGTCACTTTAAGGTGTCAAGCTGCATTTTGTAAACCTACCTTGAAACTTAGACAAACATACTCTTCCTGTCCTAATACCACATGTAAATACTCTCAGCCCTGTTCTGACATTATTTAACATAGATCAAATGACATGATCTGCAATATGTAGAATTGACTCACAGAACCCCCACCATCCACAATATCCCATATTCTTTTTTTTTTGAGACAGAGTCTCGCTTTGTTGCCCGGGCTAGAGTGAGTGCCGTGGCGTCAGCCTAGCTCATAGCAACCTCAAACTCCTGGGCTTAAGCGATCCTACTGCCTCAGCCTCCCAAGGAGCTGGGACTACAGGCATGCGCCACCATGCCTGGCTAATTTTTTCTCTATATATTTTAGTTGGCCAGATAATTTCTTTCTATTTTTAGTAGAGACGGGGTCTCACTCTTGCTCAGGCTGGTCTCGAACTCCTGACCTCGAGCGATCCACCCGCCTCGGCCTCCCAGAGTGCTAGGATTACAGGCATGAGCCACCGCACCTGGCCCCATATTCTTGATATTCACAAAGAGCCGTACCCCAGGTAAGCCTGGGAAATTCCATTTCTAGGTAAGGAAATCAAGGTCAGAGTTGAATCCAGTGAGTGCATGGGTGGAGTTCCAATTCAGCCTTGGCTTTTGAATCCAGATTCAGAGCACTTTCCATTGTGACAGGGTGACCATACGCCCCTCTTTATGTCTGCTGTCACTGCAAGTATCAGTAGCACCCACCCCCCTCTCAACGTGATAAAGTCCAAGGTTGCCTAACTCTGGGATGGTCTTTTCCCTGGGGCTCTGCCTCACCTGTTACTCTGTAGCTTCAGGACTGATGCTGTAGTCAGGCCTACAGCACCTCAGCACTTCCCAAAATACCCACCAGTTCCCCAGGCTCCTTACCTGTCCAGAAAAAGCAAACCCACAGAAACAGAAAGATTATTGGCTGCCAGAAGCTTAAGGCAAAGAATGAGGAGTGGATGCTAGTGGATATAGGGTTTCTTTTGGGGGTGACAAAAATTGTCTGAAATTAGTGGTGATGGTTACACACTCTGAATATACTAAAAACCACAGAACTGTACCAAAAAAGGAAGAAAAAAAGTAGGGTGGGACCCAGGAATGTGCATTTTAAAAAGTATCCCAGCTGGTCTTATTAACACTTAGCATGGTTAGAAAGGAGAGAGCTTTCACTGGGATTAGGTGAATAGAGCAGGAAAAGAGATTAAATAAGCCTCCCACCCCATCCCACTTTTATAAAAAATCCTGACCAGTTTGTGGCCAGCACTGCTGTTCACACTTGGACACCAAGATATTCCCAGGGAAACACGAGAGCAAGGCATTCAAAACTATGAGACATGTACTCCTCACAACCCTATGTACTAGGTATTAAAAATTTATTAATTTTGGAGATGTTATAATGGCATGGAGATTATGTTTCTTTTTTAAAAAGGTGTTATTGGAAATGAACACTAAAGGATGAATGAGTAAAAGGCATCATGTCTGGGAAGGGCAAAATGTTGATTACTTTTGAGGCTGGGTGATGGGTACATGGGGGTTCATTATGTTATCCTTTCCCTCTACATATTTGTTTTAAATTTTCCACTAAAAAAAAATAAATGCACTATTTTGAGGAAAGATATTCTAAATCTATAGCCTGGGAAGATAACTGCAAAAAGATTTAAGTGCCAAAAGTAACAGCTAAAACATGATATAAAATAGAAAGGGACAGTTGCTTGGGTGTTTGGTCTGGAAAGACTGACAAATATAAATCTTTACTATCAAACACATGCAATGAAAACACCACCAGCAGTAGAACATTCAAGACTAATAGACTCCAAGTAAATTCTAAAATAAGTAATTTGTAGATGCCATATGGTTAATGCTCTACCTGAGAATTGGGGTGTAAAAACTATAGTGGGCCCTCTGTGTCCACGGATTCAACCAACCTTGAATCAAAAACTTAAAAAAAAATAATAGCAATACAACAATAAAAATAATACAAATTAAAAAACAAGACAGTATAACAACTATTTGCTGAGTATTTACATTGTATTATTATAAGTAATCTAGAGATGATTTAAAATATACAGGAGGATGTATGTAGGTTATATGCAAATACTACACCACTTTATATAAGAGACTAGAGCAACCATGGATTTTGGTATCCAAGGAGGTCCTAGAACCAATCCCCATTGATACCTAGGGATGACTGTATGCGACCAGTCCCAGATATCTTAATAGGCAATATTCAGTAAGGTGTCATTTATCTAAAATATAACCAATGAAAAAATTCAAATAGATGGATGGGGGAGCACATTAAAATCCCTACTTTTAAGAAACCAATGGTAAGGAAATAAGGTAATGATCTGGGATATTCGTGCCTATTCATGCACTGATACAACAGTAGGACAACAGGAAGGGACTGTGGCCACACAGATGCCAGGATTTGGGATTTGGGATTTGATCTATCCCTGTTTATCTATTTCTCTCCAGAGGCATAATTTTTAGACATTCTCAACAAGTTTAAAAGAGTTAATTGACTTCAAATTCTTCCCGAACTGGTACTTTATCTAAGGTACATTTATTTCTCAATAAGCTGAAAGATGAAACTATCAGGATAACTATTTTCTAACCATTCTGGATTAAGAGGAGTTTCCTATACAGAGCATTAAAGTCCAAGTACTTTTTCTAGGAACATAGGGACCACATCTCAAAAAGAAACCTTCTTAATAAGTGTTGGAAGGCCATCAGAAGAGAGGTAATGAAGGACAGTCCAAGTAAATAAAGTAGAATACTAAAGGGTATCGCTGCAAGCATCCATCTTTATTTTTATTTTTTTCAGACAGGGTCTCACCCTGTCGCCTGGGCTTGAGTGTAGTGGCATGATCATAGCTCACTGTAACCTCAAGCTCCTGAACTCAAATGATCCTGCTGTCTCAGCCTCCAGAGTAGTTGGGACTACAGGCACACACTACCACATCTGGCTAATTTTTCTATTGTTAGTAGAGGCGGGGTTTCACTCTTGCTCAGGCTGGTCTTGAACTCCTGAGCTCAAGTGATCCTCCCCTCTCGGCCTCACAGAGTGCTAGGATTACAGAGTTGAGCCACCACGCCTGGCCCCGTCTTTAGATACATTTAACAGAAATGGTTCCAAGGGTACAGACTGGATAATCTTTACCATTTGTGTCCTGGAAATAATGTCGCCACAAAGGTCTGATTTTGAAGTGGCTAGCAACATCCCAGACTGTGAGGCTGATATTTTTATATTCTATCGTCTCCACATTGAAACCTAAATGAAAGATGAAGAAAACTTTTAATTATGACTTGCTGGTTGAACAATTCAAAATAATTTCAACTAACATTTGGATAGTACTTTCAATTTACAAAGCAGCTTGCTAGTCGAAGATCCATAGTTTACAAACAGAATGTGCTACCTTACTCTTCCATTCATGACAGGTGTCTCAAACCTTCTCTACTCTCTAATCTGAGAACTCAGCCACATTTATATGGTCCTGCAACGATGGAGTCCCCATGACTCTGGCCTGCCCCACCCATTCTCCTCTTTCCACATCCCTCCCTAAGCAATCTCACTCATTCCTAGGGCTTCATTACCATCTCTGTACTGACAACTCTCCGATTTATATCCTTCAACTCAGACCTCTCTTCTGAGCTTCCGGCTCATAATCTAACAACTTTGGTTAGATGTCTCCAAGCTCCAAAATAAGGTAATTTGTGAAAAACTGAATTTAAGATCACCGCCCCTCAACCTGCTCCTCTACTAGTTATCTTCTCATTGACTCACTCTACAAGCTGAAAACCTGGGAGGCATCCCAGATAGATTCCACTCTCTCACCTGCAAAGCCCCACTACCAAATCTTATCAAATCTTCTCTACTTAGCTAGACATCATCTCAAGTAGCTGGCTTGAGCCAGAGTGAAGAAAAGAAATCACACCCCATCTTTTAACACCAAGAGCACACTTGGTGTGGAGAGATGAGATGCTTCCACTAAGGAAGGCCAGCTGGAATGCAGACTGACGAGGAGGCACCAGCAGAATCCCAGCTCCCACCTCAGGCTTCTGCTGGGACACTGAGAGGAATGGAGGGCATAACTGCCCTCACCCTTTTAATCATTATTATCTTTTTCTTTTTTGCCAAGCAGATAGGGTTAAATTTGCTTAAACTAAATGTGTTCACAAGTCTCTCCTGTGAACCTAGGAATGTGCTAGAGATGCTGGGAGCAATGAGGAAAGGATATATAACCTGGTTTTGGGCCTCAAAAAGTTTACGCTCTTGGAGTGGATAAGATTTTCAAAAAGAAATATTCAATAACATCAGAAGTGTGTAAAAATATAACACTAAATTGTAAGCTGGAATTGCCACAGGTCATTAACATACCTGTCATAGGGACAGTAGCTACAACCTTTCCTAGCTTCAATTTATATAAGATGGTGGTTTTTCCAACTCCATCCAAACCCAACAGAAGAATTCTCATCTCTTTTTTCCCAAACAGACTTTTAAACAGCTTTTCAAAAACATTTCCCATTGTAATTGAATTCTATAACATGAAAAGAAAAGCAAGTCAAATAATGGCTCTTTGCAGAGATATAGAAACAACATATATAAAATACAAGTTTCAGTGAGAGATGACTCCTAGTAAAACAATTTTAAGTACAGTTTGGCCAATGAGTAGTGCATCTTGTTTTCAAAGGGAAATGCAACTAAGTCTTGTGATGCCTTGCCACAAAATTCTATTTTCCACTGCAACATCAAGTGGGATATGCAGAACCACAGCCTCAATACTGCCACTATGGTTGCAGGCTTCAGTCATCTTAGATTCAGAAGCAATGCCACAATAAATACGTCTGTACCTCATGCTAAACTCTCTTGAAATGAGAACTTAATGAAGTAGAGAAGCCGTTTATGTCATGCAATATGAATCAAAGTCCTTAAAGCAGGTTAAATAACAGTATTTCTTAGAAATTAGTACTTGCGGCCAGGCTCGGTGGCTCACACCTGTAATCGTAGAACTCTGGGAGGCCGAGGCAGGGGGATCGTTTGGGCTCAGGAGTTTGAGA
>CM052441.1:134060436-134150290 GCA_028533085.1 Varecia variegata
AGTACAGGAGAGGGTGGAAGGTTCAAAACCTGCTGTGTGTGCGTGTGTGCGCGCACGCACTCGTGCACTGTGTCTTGGAGGGAAGAGCATTCCTGGGCTGGAGGAGAAAGTGGGTCTGAGCGGCTCCGACGCGCCACCTAGTGGTGAGCTGCTGACGGCGCAGCAGGGGCCTGGGCGTGAGCAGCCGGAACTTGGAGACCAGAGGCCCCAGGACTGGACCCGGCCCTCAAACAGCTGCCTTTGGCCTACGTGGTGTTTTCAGAAGACTTGATTTTGTAGCCAACCTTTACAAAGTCAAAAGGTTTCACATAAAAACCCCACGTTCTGGCTTATGGAGGCACCGTGAGATCTAGCCACTGCCCACAAGGGCACAGGGCTTCCCGACCCTGCCCACTCCCCAGACCTCCCTGGGGCTTGCAGGAGGAAAACGTGGGAAAATGCAAAGCGATGCTGCTGCCTCCTGCGACAGGTGGGACCTGTGCAAGTCTCCCCCTCAAGGTCGATCAGGCTGCATTTGAACGGACTCAGGCAGATTGCTAACTGTTGGGTGCCACTGTGTGTGCTGCTGCCCCACAGCACCCCAGGGGCGTGCTGAGCCCTGGCCACCACCAGGGCACCGCCAGGGGAAGGAGGCAGTGGTGACGTGTGGGGGCTGCTCCCTGCCGCAGTGCCTGCTTCCAGCTCCACATCGCCCCAGAGGGTGCCGTGCTCTCCGCAGATGAGACAGCTGAGGCACTGCAGTGGGAGCGAGTGGCTTGCCCTGCCAGCGTTGGATTCGGGGCACCCACATCCTGGCTTCGGGTCCCAGTCCCACCCTGGCCGAGCACTGCCCCTCCCTCATGCCACTGACGTGGACCCAGATGACCCTCCCCTCCCCTTCCCTCTGTGGCCTTCTAGGTGCTGGTTTGGCAAGCGGCCTGGGGTGTACACCGACTACATCTACCAGGGGCCCATGATCTTGGTCCTGCTGGTAAGAAGCTGGGTGGGGACAGGAGACAGGGTGTGGTGGGTGGGGGCTGCCATCAGTGCTGGTCGTGGACAGAAAGACCCCTCTGCCTGGAGGTGGGGGCCACCTGGAGGAGGGGGCACGGGCCAGGCCTATGCAAGTGCTAAGGAGGAGGAGGGAGAGCAGCCAGGGCTCCAGCCAGGGCCTTGCACACCTCCACGCCTGCACTGCCACGCTCATGTGCTCAAATTGCAGATCAATTTCATCTTCCTTTTCAACATCGTCCGCATCCTCATGACCAAGCTCCGGGCGTCCACCACCTCTGAGACCATTCAGTACAGGTGACTCGGTCCTGCCTGCCCCACCCCCGGGGGGTTCAGAGCCAGGGTCCCCCCAGGCCTGGCCGTCCCTCCTGGCAGTCCCAGCTCCCCCTCCTCAGAAGCTCCTGAGACCTGCCACTGCCCCTTCCCTCCCCCAGCCCTGGTCCCCCTCACTGAGCCAGAGGTAGCCCCTCTGGGCTGGGCTGTGACCCTGGCCCTCCTGCCTGCCCCACCCCAGGAAGGCAGTGAAGGCCACTCTGGTGCTGCTCCCACTCCTGGGCATCACGTACATGCTGTTCTTTGTCAACCCCGGGGAGGATGAGGTCTCCCGGGTCGTCTTCATCTACTTCAACTCCTTCCTGGAATCCTTCCAGGTACAGCTGCCCTCCCCGCCCTCCAGTCCTGGAGGGGCCAGGCCTGCACCTCCTCGGGTGGGGCTTCTCCCAGGCAGGGTCCTGGAGGGCAGGAGGCTGGGGGAGGCTGGATGGGGCTACACCACCTGCCGTAGGCCTTTGACCGGCCTTGTCTCTCCTCCCCAGGGCTTCTTCGTGTCTGTGTTCTACTGTTTCCTCAACAGTGAGGTGAGGACCGGGGGCTGGGCTCAGGGTGGCTGAGGCCTGTGGCGACTGGAGACTGCCCAGAGCCTCCTTTGGCCCTCGGGTGCTGGCTCCCTCCTCCTCCTCCCAGGTCTCATGGTGGGGGCCCTGCCACCTGCCCACTCTGCTCCTTTGCTCTCGGAGGCATTGCCCGGACGCCCCGGGCTTCAGTCTCACCGAGTCTGGGAAACCCAGGCAGGGCTGAGCGCAGGGGCAGGGAAAGCCTGCGGGTCGAGGGCAGGGATTCCTCACGGCAGAGGCCGTGCAGTGCCTTTGTGTGGATTAGAAAAAGGCGCCCCTTCCTCAGAACACCTGAGAAAATTGTCCCAACAAACATGCAAATCAACGATGTCACCAACATTGAATGTGGACCCCTGTGCACCGCCCGCCTGGAGCTGCTCCCCCAGACAGCGGCCTGCGCAGCCCAGGAGGGGAGGGGTCCTGAGCCCAGGCTCAGATGTGCCCTGTCTTGTGCCCACAGGTCCGCTCTGCCATCCGAAAAAGGTGGCACCGGTGGCAGGACAAGCACTCGATCCGCGCCCGGGTGGCCCGCGCCATGTCCATCCCCACGTCCCCCACCCGCGTCAGCTTTCACAGCATCAAGCAGTCCACGGCGGTCTGAGCTGCAGGGCCGTGGAGCGGCCCCCTAAGAGCTGTGGCTGGGGGTGACGGCCAGGCTCGCTGACCACCCCGTCTGTGGAGGCGACCCACTCCTTCCCACGCCCTCCCCGCCAGGAGTAGCTGGCAGGAGAGCCTGGGAGGGCTGTGCTCCACCCTCCGCCGAGCAGGAGTTCTAGATGGTGGGAGCAGCGGGGCCTGAGCCACAGGATGGACAGTCACCTGCAGGACTGGGCAGCGCCCAGGGCCGCTGGGGAAGGGAACTGGGAATGAATGGAAGCAGAGAACTGGAAACCCACAGCAGCACACACGTCCCTCCAGAGCACAAGAGGGCCAGCGCACTGGGTCCTGGAGCTGTCCTCAGCAGCTGTGGGGAGGCTGCCGCCCAGGGGCATCATGGGAAACTCTCAAGACAGCATCTCAGTCACCAGAAGCTGCCTCCAGGGATGCCGCCCGACAGCACTGGGAACCCAGGCCACGTGCTCAGGAGCCCTGGAGACATCACCAGACATCGGGCCACATCACTGGAAATCACTCCTAACCCACCAGAGCTTCACTGGCACTGTGGCACTGCCACCAGAAATGCCCTGCCTTGCTGCCTTGCACCCTTCAATGTTTACTACCCTGCAGGCCAGGCCGGCTTCCCCCACCCCACCGTGGACGATACCCTGACTCACGTCACCCCGCCCCTGGCTGTTTCCCCATTGTGAGAAGACGGGGGCTGGGAGGGGGACAGAGCAGCCTGTGAGCAAGAACCAGGTGTGCCCAGCCAAGGCCAGTCCCCCTCTGGGGTGGGCAGAGAGCTCTGGGGGGCCTCCAGCCTGCCAGCTTCAGTGCCCCGGCCTCTGGGGCAGGATCGCTAGCTAACAAAAGACAGGAGAAGGCCCCTCTCTGCCTGGGTGCCTTGGAGCAGGACAAGTGGCTCTCGGGACAAGCCCCTGGCCGGGCTTGTCACTTACACCCCAGGTGTGGACTGGCCCAGCCCCCACCGGACCCACCATGTCCAGGGTGACTGCACGGCCAGCGGGGCTTGTGAGGGGCCCCTAGAAGACGCGGGTTCAGCTGTGAGGGGGTGGCTGATGTGAAAAATAATATTTATCTTTTCAACCAGCATCTGTGAAGGCCTGAACTCTGCCGGGGTTGGGTGGGGAGGGTGCCTCGGAGAAGTAGGGGGCGTTTTTCAGCCTTCAGGGGCTGCTGTGTTGCTGGGAACCTGACATCACTTACACCTGGGCAAGGATGGGGAGCTGCGTGAGCCCCTGAGGGCCGGGAGGGGTGAGGGCAGGGGACTTGGAGGAAGGAGGGGGGTCTGGCCAGGGCCAGTTAGGGGTAGCTCTTTGCAAAGACAGCAGCTGCAGGGAGAGACGGGCCATGGATTGGGGGACACAGGGGAAGGATGCCATGGGGTGGGAGGGCAACTTGAACAAAGGAGACAGGAGTGTGTCCCAGGCCCCGGGAGCTGAGCCCAGAAGCAGGCAGTGGAGTAGGAAGTTGGAGGCGGGGCTGGGGCAGGGGGCTGGACAGGCCTTGAGTGCTGTCTTAGCTTGGGGTCCCCCAGAAGCAGACCTTGGGACCAGGGTTCTAGAACACACTCAAGGGAAGGGGAGCAGACGGAGGACAAGAGGGAGTGAGGCTGGGCTAGGAGGGCAGCCCGGAGAGGGTGGGTGGGTGACACCACACTGCTGTGGACAGCAGAGGTCCCTCCCGCTGGGCCGGCTGGAGCATATGGGGTGGGGAGAGGATGTATTTATCCACCGACTCCCACTAGTGGCTGGTTGAGGGCTGCCCCCAGGGGACATTAACTCCCCTGCATCTCGCACATCCACGTGGGCCACAGAGAGGGCGGAGAGTGTCCTTAGGCACAGCAACGTGTAGGTTGGGGGAAGCCAGCGCGCTGCCTGGAAAGGGCAGGGGTGTGAGTGGGACAGCAGAGCTCTGCACAGGGCCCAGGGCAGCCTGGGCCTTGCCTCTGGGCCTCTGACTGGGGAGGAGGCTGCGCAGGGTGTGCGTGCACACGTGCACCCGGGTACATACAAGGGCACGTGACGTCAGGGCGCCAGGAACAGACTGACGCCCATGGTGCTGAGAGCTCCTGAGGGAGGGGAGGTCCTGGGTGAGGGTCTGGGCCCAGGGGAGCTAAGGGTGTCCATGTGGGGTACCCCACTCTGCCAGTTCCCAAGCACTGGGCCCTTAAACAGAGGTCCAGGGCACGGCAGGAAGGAGGTAGGTGGATGGCTTCCAGAGCAGCTTGGGGTGAGCAGGGAGAAGCCCAGTGAAGGTCCTGGTGGCAGGAGGGACCAGAAGTGGCTGGTGAGTCTCAGATGGCCACAACTGAGACAGCTTTGTCAACTCTGCCTCTCACCCAGTGAAGGAGGAGGAGTGAGAGAGCGAGGTTCTCCCTGCACAGTGTGGGCTGGGATGGGGGGTACAGCCCAAGGATGGAGGGGTCTGCAGGGCTGGGGTGGGAGGAGGCCCAGGGGGGCTGCACAGGTGGGGTAGAGATGGGGCCAAGCTAGGCAGCGCCCCCTTGCCTGCGTGTGCCTCCAGATGCTCTAGCCCTGTGGTCCCCAACTCCCAGGCCATTAGGAACTGGGCCTCGCATGCGAGGGAGGGGTCTAGGTTGCGCGCTCCTCATGAGACTCTAATGCCTGATGATCTGAGGTGGAGCTGAGGCGGTGATGCTAGCACCGGGGAGCAGCTGCACGTACAGATTATCATTAGCAGAGAGGTTTGACTACACAATAAATATAATGTGCCTGAATCATCCTGAAACCATCCCACCCAGTCTATTGAAAAACTGTCTTCCATGAAACCAGTCCCTGGTGCCAAAAAGGCTGGGGACCGCTGCTCTAGCCAACAGCACCCTCCAGGCACCCCCTGTTCGCTCAGCACCGTGCTGGGCCCCAGTGGGGGGTGCAGGGGAGCCAAGATGGACGCCAGCAACCACTGTGATGCTCAGGACACCTTCAAGGCAAAGTTGGTGGTCATCAGAGAAGCTGGAGAGGGTGTCCCTGGGCAGGGGGCTGGTCCAGAGGGACCCTAGGGTCCCCTCCCATCCAGAAACCCCAAGGGCAGAGGGGCTGCTTCAGAGCACAGGTGGGGACATCTGGGCCCCAAAGTCTGCAGCACAGAGCCCCAGAGCTTAACCTGTCCATGGCAGATGTGTGTTCTGGGCTTCAGCACAGGGACAAGGCAGGCCCCTAGACCAGGGGTCTGGGCCGTTCTCTGAGGTTCAGCTTGTGGGTGGGGGGAGGTCCCTCTGGGGGTGAGTGGGCCATGACAGGCCAACGTCACTACACTGTGGAGGGCTGCTATAGGGTGGGGGTCCCTGGGGACCTTCCCAGACCCCAGGACAGGCCCCTCCCTCACACCTGGAAGGACTTTTCTCTACACCATACCCAGAGGCTACAGCCCCCTAAAGCTGCCCCCACCTGAGCCATTTCTCCCCGAGACCCTCCCTCATGAGCACAGAAGAGCAGTGGGGGGAAGGCCACACTGTTTTTCCAGTTAGGGGTCCCCACAGCCCCCGAGTGTGACAGCATAGCCCCTGCCCTGTGGTCCTCGGCCTCCCCCCCAGGCTTCCTTCTCAGGCCCTGCTGCTGTTGGTTCAGCTGCCCTGGGACCAGGTCTGGGGAGGGAGTCAGGTTTGGGAAAACCGTGTGTTAGGGAGGGAGGTGGGTTTTGGAGTCCATGTAATGATAGCTTAGTTGCGGGCATTGTAGACTGCTTTGCCATCCACGAACTGCTTTATACCATTTATGACCTAATGCTCAGCTGGCTCACGGAGGTAGGAACCAGCCCATTTTGCAGCCAAGGACCCCGAGGCCTAGCAACTCGCTGAGACTGAAGGTCTGGCCCAAGTGCAGGGCTCTTGCCACCCCTCGGTTGGCTGAAGTCTCTGGGGTGTCAGTGTTGCAAGGCCAGCACCCACCAAGCAGCTCTGGGGCAGGAGGGCAGCAAGGAGGCCTCAGGGTCTAGGATGGATCTGGGACACGTCCCACGTGACAATGGGACTGGCCCAAAGGTGGCCCAGCGAACATCCCAGCTGCTCTGAGCCAGCCGGGCGGGATCAATGAGGGGTCCTCATACCAGCACCTCCTTCCCCAGCTCCTGATGTCCTCCAACCTCCACTCCTTAAAACAATGCTTCACTTCAAACAGTGCAGCCCAGGCCACCCAGGCTCTGCCCCGCCCTGTGAGGGTGCCACTGGTCCCCAAGCTCAGGGATATCCCAGACTTCCAACTCAACTGCCCACACATGGCCCAAACAGCGGCGGTTGGTTTCTGCAGTTCGCTATGAGCAATACTGACCACTACTGACTGTTTACTAGGCGCCAGATGCTGCTAAGCCCTCCACACGGTAATCTCATCTACTCCCCAGAGTGCCCTACGAGGCAGGGTGTTGTTATCCCCATTTAATAGATAGGGGAAATGAAGCTCAGAGAGGTTAAGAGACCTACCTGAGGGCACCCAGCAGTGGCATGGCCAGATGAGAAGCAAAGGCGGCCTCGAGTGGCCTCCATGATGCTTACCCCTGTGCACATGGAGGTCTCTGCAAGGTTGCCCTCCCGGCCCACTGCCCCCTCCACTCCCCTCCCCGGGGAAATTCTTCAGTTCCCCACCTGTGGGCAATAGCATTCAGAGAGGAGCCAGCTGTGGGAGTTGGAGCTGCAGAGTGTGGGCCTCGGGCAACCAACTCCCCGAACCCAGCCTCCAGGCCAGCCCCAGCTGCCAGCCTCCCCCTGTCCTCTGTCCCAGTCCTGTCCCAGCTCCACCTTGGGGCCCCACCCCCAGCCCACCAACTCCTGCGGGCCCTGCTGGCAGCCCAGGCTCAAGAGAGGCCTGGGCCGTGTATATTTTTCCAAGCTCTCAGCAAGGTGGAAACACCAATGAGGTCATCATTTGGAGACAACTCCAGAGACCACCTTTGGCCACCAGGCTGCAACCCTCTCCCCTTCTGTCCCTCTGAGGCGTCTTGGACAGAGCCCTGCTGCCCAGCCTCATTGCACATCAGACCAAGGTAGGTGGAGGCAGAGGAGGGGGCAGGGGCCTCTTAGGCCCTAAGGAGATGGGGGCAGGGGCGGTGGCGGAGCACAGCAGGCATCAGCTAGGGTGGGCATTATGGGGCAGATGGAGCAGAGGGGAGGGAGCAGATGGTGCTCTGGTCCCTTGTCCCTTGTCGGGTCCTAGAACACGTAGCTAGCGAGGGGCTGGGCAGGGAAGTGAGGGCAGGTGAGGGGGCCAGGTGAGCCGGGCACCTTCCCTGCCCTTCCCAAGACTGGCTGCCCTCGCTGTCCTGTGTAAATGAAGATAAATGCTCTGATGGCCACCTAGGTCCCCAAACAGAAGGCAGGGACATTGCCCCTGGCCTGCCCTGCGCAGCCACCCTGAGAGCCAGGCCTCAGCTGTGGCCTGTGCAGTGGGGAGGAGAAAGCCTGCAGACGCAGGGTGCCCCCCGGGAGATTGGCTGCATCTGGAAGCCGGGGGGGGGGGGCAGGGGCAGGGGCAGGGCTGCAGAGCCCTGGAGCAGCCACCGGTGTGAACGCATCCACCAGGGCACAGGCGGCACGGAGGAGGGCAATGCTCGGGCTGGTAGGGCGGGGAGAGGAGGGATCTGGGAAGCAGGGCTTGAACAGAGCCCTGAGAGCCTTCAGCAAGCTGGGTCCCAGGAAAAGGCTCAGTGGGAAGGAGCCTTCAGAGAATTCCTCAAGCCCAAGGGGAGGTCAGGGAGAAAAGGCAGGAGAAAGCTCTGTCTGGGGTGCCCGTGTTTCCTGACCCCCAAATCAGGGCACATGCAGGTCTGACGGGGTCCAGGAGAACTAAAATGAAACCTGTCCTGAGGACAGTGCCACTGGAGGGGACTGGCATTGGTCATTGTTATTGTTTTTTTTATTTGTGGCAAAATACACATAGCACAAAACTTACCATTTCAACCATGCCAAAATGCACAATTCGGTGGCTTTAAATGCATTCACAATGTTGTGCAACTGTCACCACTATCTAGTTCTGGAACTTTTTCATCACCCCAAATGGAAACCCCACACACATCAAGCAGTCACTCCTCACTTCCCCTGCCCCCAAGCCCCTGACCACTGCGAATCTGCTGTTTGTATAGATTTGCCTACTCCAGATATTTCATATAAGCGGAATCAATCATATACTATTTGCCCTTTCGTGTCTGGCTTCTTTCGCTCAGCATCATGTTTTAAAGGTTCCTCCGCATTGTGGCACGTGTCAGAAGGCCACTCCTTTGTATGGCTGGATGACAGTCCACGGCACGGATGCAACACGCTTTATCCATTCTTCGGTTGATGGGCAGCTGAGGTCTTTCCACCTGTTCCAAGTGACTGTGAACAGTGCTGCTACCAGCATTCATGTACCGGTTTTTGTTTGAACACCTGATTTAATCCTTCTGGATGCACACCCAGCAGCAGAGTTGCGGGGTCATATGGTAACTATGTTTAACGCGTCTAGAACGCGCTAAACTGTTTTCCATTGCGCTGTGCGACTTTGCGTTCCCACCAGGTGTGTACAACGGCTCCGGTTTCTCCACATCCTCAACAAAACTTGAAACTGTCTGGTTTTTGTGATAATAGCCATGCTAGTAGGTATGTTGATCGTTGGTTTTTAAAAGACCCAAGACTCCCTGTGTGGAGACAGGCCCTGAGAAAGGGCTCGCACATCAGCAGTTGCTGGGGCGCCGGAGGAGTCCTGTTATCCCAGCTCTCGGGTGGCCGTGCTGTGCCCAGCATCTACGTGCGTGGATGCAGAGAGGTGCACCCAGTTAGACACGGCTACGCTCCGTGATAAGAGCCTCTCAGGCCAGGCCTCCCTCTCCTAACCACCCCCCAGACCAGCCTCCCCTTGGCAATGGGAACCCTCCAAAGGGGCAGCCGCAGCCCCCTCCCTGGACCCTGCCCGCTGCTCCCCGCACCGGCCGGTGGCTCGTTCGCCAGTCAGTTGTGTTTGTTCCCTAGCGTGTTGACAGTTCACTTGTCATTGTAATTACAGTCTGTAATCTAACTGAATGTTAGATTAATGAATGAATGGGAAGTGCACAAACAATGCACATGAGAAACATCATGTTTCTTAGGAAAATTCAGTTGAGTGCTTTGAAAGACACCATATAAATGAGTCACAAAGAAACTGCTGTCAAATTAGGCGTGGGTGAGACCAACATAAAGAACTGGGCGGGCGAGGATTTCAGCAGCTCCTCCTGCTGACCGTTTCATAAGGTCCTTTAAGCACACCCTGTGCTTCAAAGAATCCAGAGCTGATGTTGGAGACGGTGCTCCATCCGTGTGGATTTCCCAAGGAGGGTGACTCCGAATTGCAAGGGATGGACCTGTAGCAGGAGAGAGCTTAAGACAGATCAGTGACTGCAAGCTCGCTCCTTGGAGGTTAAAATGACATGTGTGTGAAGGGTTGACTTGCATCCCCAAAAGATATATTGAAGTCCTGACCCCTGGTACCTGTGAATGTGACCTTATTTGGAAACAGGGTCTTTGCAGACACAATCGAGTTAAGATGAGGTACCTAGGGTGGCCCTAACCCGTTATAATTGGTGTCCTTATTAGAAGAGAAGAGACACAGAGACAGAGAGAGAGAATGCCATGCAACAACCCAGGCAAGATTTGAGTGGTGCTGCTGCAAACCAGGAGCCACCACGGACTGCCAGCCGCCACCAGAAGCTAGGAGGAGGGAAGGAAGGAAGCCACCAGAGTCTCAGAGGAAGCATGGCCTACTGACACCTTGCTTGATTTTGGACTTATTTAGTCAGCTCAGGCTGCTATAACAAATACTATAGACTGGGCAGCTTAAACATCAACATTTATTTCTTACAGTTCTGGAGGCTGGGAAGCTCCAAGGCACCAGCTGATTCAGTTCCTGGTGAGGGCTCTCTCCCTGGTTTGCAAGCAGCCGCCTTCTCCCCGTATCCTCACGCGACCAACACAGGGCTCATCTCTCTTGTGCCTCTTTCTATAAGCACATTAATCCCATCAGGAAGGCTACGCCTCGTGGCCTGATTAGGTGCCAAAGGCCCCACCTCCAAATACCATAACCCTGAGGGTTAGGCTTCAACATAGGAATTTTGCAGGGACACAAATATTCAGTCCGTAGCAGACTTCCGGCCTCCAGAACTGTAAGAGAATACATTTCTGTTGTTCTAAGCCATGCGGTGGCAATAACATTGAAAGTGAGGCCTGAACAAAAGAACAAGCAGCAGTGGCAGGGGCTGCACCCTCGGGCAGAGCGGCAAGGCTAGATCTGGGGGCTGCGGCTGGGGCGGCAAGGCTAGATCTGGGGTGGCGTGGGGGCAAGGGGAGCACAGTATTGTGCAGAGATTCTCTGGCTGTGGCTCCCACCTACAAACCACCTGCTCCAGAGACCCGGGCCGCGGCCCCAGGGAGGGGAGCCCTGTCCCGAAGCAGTGGCCAGGTCAAAAAGTCTCTGTGTACTGCGAGAAACTGAGGACGCCAGGCTGCTCTGCTGGTGGCCGGTGGCAGAGCACAACTCTGGCAGAGGTGTTGTCACCATATCAAAGAGAAAAGGAGGTGAGTGCCAGTCAGCGAGGCAGCAGAGGACCACCAGAGGCCAGTGGGGAGAATGTGGCAACAATGGGACTGACATTGCCACCTCTAGCCCCAAATCCCTCCCTTCTGGCTCCAGGGCCCCAAGGTGCCTTCCACATGCACCAGTTGCCTTGATAACCCCATTCCTCAACCCCACCCCATCGTGGGTGGCCTGGAGAAGCCTGGACAGGAGGTCCTGGGTGACCTGTGAGACAGCAGGTGCTGCAGGGGCTGGTGGAAACCTGTAGAGCCAGAACCTGGGGCTCCTGACTTCAAACCCAGCTCCCGCCATTACTCAAGTTCTTTTTCCAGCTGGAAGTCCGCCTGCCTCAGGGCAGTGGCTGGGACAGTGGCTCTGAGTCCAGCTCGAAATGTTTGGGAGAAACATCAAGGTCCAGCCACTTAAGCAGCACGGGAGCCCCCAGACTTCCTAACTATGTCAGTTTGGGCTTCTTTGAGCCTCGGTTTTACTCATGCATAAAGTGGGTGTATTAGGATGAGGTTAAGCTGCTATAACGAAGAGACCAATGATAAGTCAATGGCTTAAGAAAGACCCCCCCCCCGCTCCCCAGTCCACAGTGACCATCCCGTGGCTACTGCTCTGTGCAGACATCCAGGGACCCAGATCCTTTCACCTTCTTTCTCCCCATTCCTTAGGAGACTGTCCCCTTCACCACAGTCAAAGCCAGATCACAGGCCTGTCCTTGTTGTTACTCGTGAGAAGGGGAAAGAGACAGTGGACAGGGAGCCCCCCAATCTTTCAGCCTAGGCCCCTGGCCTGAATGGCTCACACCATTTCGGCTTCATGTCCATTGGTGAGAACTTGGTCACACGTCGTTCCTAAGAGGGAGGCTGGGGAAGAGCTCTGGCCACGTGCTGGTAGAAAGGGGACTGATTCGGAAGGGCAGCTTGCAGCCTGGGGCTGGGGGGGGGGTGTCCTGACACCTCCCTGCAGCTGTGCAGCGAGTACAGATGAAGTACCCGGCACTCAAAGTTCTCAGCAGAGGTGCTCAATGTCGCTGAGCTCAGAGCTCCAAGGGGTCTTAGAAACTCTCTGGTCCAACAGTCTTGTTTCTTTGCAGCTAAAGAAACAGGCCCAGAGAGGAGAGGCGTTGGCCCGGGTACCCGTGGTGAGGGGCAAAGTTGGTCCAGAATCCTGTCTGGACCCCCCAACCCCCTCCTCCCACCCCTCGTTTCAAATGACCTGGTGTAGCCCCAATGGACCTGGGCAGACAGCAGGACCCAGAGGCCCTCTCCACAATGGCCAGAGTTAGGGACACCATCCTGGGAGGGACCCTGTGCCCAGCAGCAGTGCCCTCGGCCCAGATGACATGGCTTTATGACTAGGTAGGTGTGGCCCTGGTTTCCAGGACAGGTGGCCAAGCTGCTCTGTGACAAAGGGCCACACCCGCCTCCCAGGAGGGGAACTGAGCTGTGAACAGCTGCCACCGCAGGAGGGCGCAGTAGGCGACTGAGGAGGATGGTGTGCCTGGGTTTCCTCCTCCCCGTGGGCTTCCTCCTCCTCCTCACCAACACCGCAGCCCGGGGGGAGTACGGGGTGGTCCACGTGGTGTCGGAGAACTGGAGCAAGGACTACTGCGTCCTGTTCAGCTCCGACTACGTCAACCTGCCTCGGGACCTGCGCCACGCCCCGCTCCTGCCCCTGCACGACGGCACCATGGCACCCTGGTGCCCGGGCGAGGGCTCCTCCCCCCAGGCCCTGCCCGGCTCCCCCAGCCAGCGGCCCCTCCGCCAGACCACCGCCATGGTCATGAGGGGCAACTGCAGCTTCTATGCCAAGGGCTGGCTGGCTCAGGGCCAGGGCGCCCACGGGCTGCTCATCGTGAGCCGGGTCAGCGACCAGCAGTGCTCAGACACCACCCTGGCGTCCCAGGACCCCCACAAGCCCCTGCCGGACCTCACCATCCCCGTGGCTGTGCTCCGCTACACCGACATGCTCGACATCCTCAGCCACACTCAAGGGGACGGCGCGGTCCGCGTGGCCATGTACGCGCCCCCGGAGCCCATCATCGACTACAACATGCTGGTCATCTTCATCCTGGCTGTAGGCACCGTGGCCGCCGGCGGCTACTGGGCTGGTCTGACGGAGGCTAACCAGCTGCAGCGGCGCCGGGCCCGAGGAGGAGGGGGGCCTGGTGGCCACGATCAGCCAGAAGCAGCAGCAGCCGAGGGGGCCCAGGGGGGCCGGGGGGAAGAAGAAGAAGAGGATGCGCCAGTGGACTTCACACCGGCCATGACGGGCGTGGTGGTCACCTTGTCCTGCTCCATCATGCTGCTGCTCTACTTCTTCTACGACTGCTTTGTCTATGTCATGATTGGGCTCTTCAGCCTGGGCGCCAGCACCGGCCTCTACAGCTGCCTGGTCCCCCTGGTGCGCCACCTGCCCCTGCGGCAACACCAGCAGCCCCCGCGTGGCCGCCGGGCCTCTCTGCAGCTGCCACTGCGGCTGCTCGCTGGCCTGTGCTCGATGGTGACCGTCCTCTGGGTTGCCTACCGCAACGAGGACAGATGGGCGTGGCTCCTGCAGGACACGCTGGGCGTGGCCTACTGCCTGTTTGTCCTGCGGCGCGTGCGGCTGCCCACACTCAAGAACTGCGCCTCCTTCCTGCTGGCCCTGTTGGCCTTTGATGTCTTCTTTGTCTTTGTCACTCCCCTCTTCACCAAGACCGGCGAGAGTGTCATGGTGGAGGTGGCCTCGGGCTTGGCAGAGTCCTCACGGCATGAGAGGCTGCCCATGGTGCTCAGGGTGCCCCGGCTGAGCTTCTCGGCCTTGACTCTGTGCGACCAGCCCTTCTCCATCCTTGGCTTCGGTGACATCGTGGTCCCTGGCTTCCTGGTGGCCTACTGCCACCGCTTTGACATGCAAGTTCACTCGCGCCAGATCTACTTTGTGGCCTGCACCGTGGCCTACGCCGTGGGCCTGCTGGTCACTTTCACAGCCATGGTTCTCATGCAGATGGGCCAGCCCGCCTTGCTCTACCTGGTGTCCAGCACCCTGCTTACCAGCCTGGCTGTGGCCGCCTGCCGCCAAGAGCTCACCCTCTTCTGGACTGGCCGGGGCAGGGCCAAGCTCTGCAGGGCCCCTTCAGCAGGCTCTGGGCAGAAGCAGGGGGCCACAGCAGAAGTCCACACAGTCAGAGAGTTTGAGGAGGCCACCGACCAAGGGGCAGAGGACCTAGACAGCAACACTGGGGAAGACACAGCTGAGATTGTCACCATATCTGAGGATGAAGCCACCAGTGTCGAGGGCCACAGTGACAGCTCCGAGGGCTGGAGTGATGCCAACTTGGATCCCCGTGAGCTGTCCACCATCTCCCCCCGGGTCTCGGAGGAGCCCGTGCCACTGATGCCCCTGCTGTCCCAGCCCTCGGAGCTGGGCCACACCCACACCCAGGCCCAGGCTGCCGGCCTGCCCTGGGCAGGGCTCCACAAGAGAAAGGGCTCGAAGGTGAAGAAGAGCGCATCCACCCAGGCTCCCTTGTGAACCGGAGCCCCTGGGACACGTGCCTCTGAAAGGGCTGGCGGAGCACTGCAGAGTAAAGCCACGCGTGGCCACAAGAAATCGGGGCATTAAAGAGATTCCATATCTTCCCAAGGAGCCTCGTTGTGTCAGGACTGAGAGAGAGCAGTGGCCACAGAATAAGTCTGTGCAGGGCCTGGAGGGTCTTTAGGAGTGGGCACCACCCCCAGATCGGGCAGAGGGGGAAACTGAGGCTCAGAGAAGGCATATTACTTGCACGAGTTCATGCAGCAAAGTCAGGATTTGCATCCAGGGCTCACTAGGTGGCTATTTCCCCTCTCGCTGCCTATCCACCCCGTCCCCCAAGCCCAAGCTGCAGCTCCTTAGCCTGGCAGACAGCCCCCCCATCCCATACCTGCCACCCAGCCCAGCCTCACTGCCCATCTTCTCCCCATGCTCAGGTCCAGCGGAACCACGGCAGCTCCCTGACCACGCCGCATCTCTCCCTCTCTTTGCACATGCTGTTCCCTTGGGCTGGGATGCCCTTCCCACCCCAGACAAATACTCCAACCCAGCTCCCTGGCTCACTAGAAAATTCCTAAGCATCCTCCATGCCTCAGCTCACATCCATTCCGCTAAACTTCTCTGCCCAAGGCGTCCCAGACAGCAGCACCAAGCCCAGAACGTTCCTGCATTCATCCACCCACTCCACCCACACACATTGAGTATGCCCCTGCTGTGCGCGCCACTGTGTGGTTGGCATTGGGGGAGGCTCCTGTCTACCTGGGGGAAGGGCAGGGGTGGAGGACAGACAAGAACTGACCTGAGAATTGTCTCAAAGTGGGGACAAGAGGGAATGGAGATGTCGGGGCTGGGGTGGAAGAATTCAGGAGATCAAGGCTCTAGTTCTCACACCTCTCTCACTGACTCTGGATCATGAACAAGCCTCTTTGGGCCTCAGTAGTCTCATCTGCAAAATGGAACTTCTAATACCACATCCATCTGGAGGCAGGTGCATGGACAAGATGACCTCCTGGGGACCCTACAGTTTTTTAGGCCATATGGTGTGTTTATATGTTGCTTAATCAGAGCAAACTCTGGGGTGAGAGACGGCATCCTAGAGGGGGCTGTGCGGGAGAGGAGGAAACATGTCCTGAGAGGCCGTGTGGTGCAGTGGTTAGACCAGAAATCCCAGCTCTACCACTGACTCGGAGCACGTCACTGAGCAAGTGACTTAACCTCTCAGTGCCTCAGTTTCCTGGCCTGTAAAATGGGATAATTATAGGACCTACCATGGGGTTATTAGGAAGTTTGAATGAGCTGGCTCATGTCAGGTGACAGGCACAATGTCCTGCACAGAGGAAGGGCCACGTGAATGTGAGCTAAGTTTATCTTACTCCTCTTAGCAAAGGCCTCGCAGAACCAAATCCAGCTCCCACAAGGCCCTGGGGTTCCAGCCCCACCGCCCCTCCCTGTCCCCCATCCCCTCCACCACCGCGAGCACACGCTGGACCCACCACACTCACTTCCCCACCACGGGCCTCCGTGCTTTTTCCTCTCTCTAGAACTTTCTTTCTGTTCAGTGGAGTGACAGCTCCGGGAGGGCAGGGACCTCGTCTGTCTTGTTCATCTGTGTAGTTTCAGGGCTGGGAACAGGGCCTGGTATGCCATAGGTGCTTGATTTGTTGATTGGAGGAATGAATGAATGAATGAATGAAGAGTTGATCCAGCTGAGCTATAGAGGGGCAGGGGACTCCACGGGGGAAGACCCTGCCGCCCAGGCCACCCCACTGGGTCCCTGCAGGGTGTTGGTCTGTGGATGTGAGACTGGGGGGTCTGGTTAGCGGGAAGTGAGGGGTGTGAGGCAGTGCAGGTGGGCGTCTCCAAGCCCACCCGCGGGGGCAGCAGCACAGCCCCTCGGCACAGCAGCTGAAGGCCGGGCTGGGCGAGGGAAGGGTGAGGGGCCTTGCCAGGCTGCTGACCGGAGGTGCTGGCAGCCCCTCCCACCGGAGCCAGCGGCCATCTGGCCTGGACAGAGGGGCCTCCACAGGCCCTGGCCCAGCCCCAGCCTGGGCAGCCTCCCCGCTGCTGACCTGCGTCACTGGGCCTGCCGGGGGCAGCAACAGCCTCTGCCAGGCCCGAGGGGAAGGGCTGGACAGAGCCGCGGCCTCCTGGCCACCCCCTAGCCCAGACTGGGAGGTCAGCGTGAAAGATCTCCTCGCCCCCAGGAATTTGCCGCCGGGCTCTGAGCGTGCAGGCCTGGATGGCCCTGTGCGGGGCTGACTCCTGCCTCCAAGGCAGGGAGGCTGAGAGGGCCTGGGTAGGGGGCCCTCCCCTCCCGTGCATCCAGGGGCCTGATGGGGGGGTCCAGGTCTGCCTCTGTTGCCTCGACCCCTCTGCCTTCCCAGCTTGCTGTTTGGTGCTTGGACGGCAGGGTTGGAGCACCCACAGGGTCCTGAGACCAGGCCTCTGGTGGACATCAGCCCAGGGTGCAGTGGCATTGGGTGCCCGGCAGCAACCAGTGCTACTCTCTGCCCCACTCCTCAAAAGGACATCATCCTGGTCATCCAAGGTCAGCCCCATCTGCGGTGGCCGCAGCCACGACGGGGCAATGTGGGAGACCTCTATGAAGGACACCCCAGCTCCAGAGCTCCCGTGGGCTCACTGGGGCCCTGGATGACCCGAACTGAGGGCCAGCTTCCCCCTTGCTATTTGCACCCCTCACTCCCTCCTGGGCAGCTCCGCAGAGACCACTGCCCAGCACCCCCTGCCCACGGTGCGCCTGAGTCTCGTTCCCGGGGAGCCCACGCGGAGACACAGGGACGACTGCCTTCTGCGTGTGAATTGGAAAAAGCACCTGCATCCCCCCCACACACTCCATGCTCCTCCCCTACTTGGGAAAAAGTGCGGGGAGCAGGCTGGAGGCGGGCGACTGCAGGACCCTTCTTTTCCCTCCTGAGATCACTGTGCCACAACTGCCCACTTCACAGATGGGGCGGGCAAGGCCTCTGGGTCTAGCAGGCAGCCCGAGGGGTTTAGACAAAGGTGCCCAAGCATGGCTACATGTCAGAATCACTGGGGTCCCTGCCAAAAATACAGATTCCTGGGCTCCAGCCCCACAGATTATGATCTGGAAGATCTGGGATGGAACCAGGCACCTGCAGTTTTGAGGGACTCCCACCCCCACCCCACCCTTAGAGTCTGGCCTTGCTCTCTTGCCTCCGCTGGGCCAGGAGGAGGTGGGGAGGGCTTCAAGGTGCAGGGGCCCAGGTCCTGCCTCCCACCCTGACACACTCATTCAGACCGGGGCCCACCCGACCACACCCGAAGGCTCAGCCCCCACCCCGCTCCCCTGGCCGATCCTGGCCTGGGGCAGGAGGAATTGAACCAACCGTCCCAACCAACCAACCAGCCAACTCCACCGCCTGCCCTGCTCTCTAGAACACCCTGTCTCGGAGGCAGACTGTCCCTTTGTCCCTCAGGCACCGGGCCTGGCACATAGGAGGTGTTCAGTGAGACATCTGCTCAGTCGGTCCGTGGAATGGATGAACGTCCTCCTTACGAGCTGTGAGACATTGGGGGTGCAAACATTTCCTCATCTACAAAATGGGCATAAGCACACTCCCTACCCCAGGGGTTGTGGTAAGTATCATACACACAGGCACGGAGCTGCGCCCAGTGCCCAGCACAGAGTCCCACGGTCTTGTAGCGTTGCGGCTGCTGTGCCTTTGACAGCCCAGCGCCTCCTGCTCCTGCCCAGGGGCCTCCTGTTAGCCGCAGGCCCTGCCTCACTCGGCCAGTCCCCTTCCCAGGGCCTGAGCATAATCCAGGTGGCTGAACCAAGCTGTCACCTGCCAGAGGGGCCCAGAGCTGGCAGTCCCTACCTGAATGCCAGAGGGACACAGGATGGCTACTGCAAATGTGCATGTATACACACATATGTGTATGTGCACACAGGCACACACACACACACACACCCCTGGGCTGTGACCTGCCACTGCTCTTCCCTTTAGATCCGTCCCTTCCCCACAGGCCTTCCCTGGGCCTATGGGAGTGGGGGTGCTGCTGCCCAGATTCCCCACCCCAGAGGGCAGGGTGGTCCATCTCCGTACCCCCAGGCCTGTCCCTTTGCTGATGGGACAGACAACACCCAGGTCCCCCTTCGAGAAAGGACTCCCTGCCCATCCACTCTGAGGAGTGTGGTTACCTGACAGCCTCCTCGGGGACCCTCAACTCTCCAGACGGCTCATTCGCTCATTTGAGCTCTTTGGGGACGTGTTGGGGGAGGGGCATGGGACTGAGCTAGACAGTGGCCCAGGGCCTGGCTGTCTCCACCCGGCAGGTGGTCCTTGTGCGATGCCCCAGGGACTGGCCTGCATGGGTCCACTGGCTCCCCCCGCCGGAGCCTCCTCCTCATCCCTTCTGCTCTTCTGACTGGATCTCAGTGCCTGCTTCCTAGAGAGCCCCACCTGTGACAGGTGAAACCTCAGATGGGACCAGGGCAGGAAGAGACTTCTCAAGGCCACACCCAGGACTCCGGGTGGCCCGGCCCCAGTGCTGGGGCTGCTTCCCTGGGCTGCCAGCTCTTCTTTCTGCGGCCTTGGTTAAGCCCAGCGAGAACTCCATGAGTCACCGCCTTGTTTTTTTAGTTAATGAAAGAGTTTGGCACTAGAGCTTCTGGAAAGTGAGAATCAGCAAGGACCCTCGAGATGCTGTAATCCACAGATGAGGAAAGGAGAGCCCAGAGAGGGTCAGGGCCTGCCCAATGTCACACAGCGATGGGACAGGAGAAATAGAGCTTCTGCCTCCCAGCCCAGCAGCTGGGACCAACTCTCGCCTTCAACACACCCCGGTTTCCAATCCATGCTCCTCTGAAAACATGCCTCCCCCAGGAAAACTCTGGATGTCCCTGCTCCCTTGCTCTGTGCCCCCTCGGTAGGCACAGCCCTCTGTTCTCCTTGGGAAGTACCCGTGTGCATTGCTCGATAAAGAAGGTTTGTGATTCAGCATCAAGCCCCTCCCCAGCTAGAGAGGAAGGACACAGCTGAACGCTGACTCACCGAGACCTGGGTTCAGAGCCCAGCATTGCTTTCACCTGCCATGTGATGCCGGACAATTGAGGCTGTCTGTGCCTCAATGTTCTCATCTGCAAAACGGGCTGCTGAGACTTACCTTGTGGTTTGTTGAAGGATTGGATGAGGTAAGGTATGTGTATGGACAGCTAACACTTGCTAAGCACGGATGACAGGTCAGATGTACGCAGTATCTCATCACGTGAGGCCCAGCTTTAGAGCAAGCTGCCAGGACAGCACGCAGCACACCCCCAAATGATCTCCCAGAGGTGGAGCCATTCTCTTCCCTGGGTGTCCCCTCCCCCTGCCCACTGGGCTGTGGTGTGTGGGTGCCCGGCGGTGAGCAGGGCACCACCGCAGAGCCAGGAAGAGGGGTTCTTGCAGTTTAACTGAACCACCAAACGTCTTTTTTTCCCTTACGATCCTGAACCTTGAGCGCTCCTGTGCTGCCACCTGCTGGCCAGTACGATAAGAGCAGGCAGGTGCACACCATTAGGGAACTTGGGAATAGTTACCACGAGGGGTGATATTTAACATGTGTGTAATAAACTACCCAGCAGCAGAGTTCCGAAGCCCCTACTGGGCCAAGAGATAACCCTTTAGAATCTGGGTTGTGAGAAGGTTGAGGTGTCCCAGAGAAGAGTATTTTGGTATTTTCTGAAATGAAGTAGCCCCAAAGCATTGCTGAATGTTCCTAATGCCTGAGGACGATCCACGCCCTGAGGCTTATGCCACCCCATAGAATCAGGACACCGTGAATGAGTGTCCCCAAACCACCCTGGTACTGGACTATTCCTATTCCTAGGAGGGGGAGACTCCTCATATTGTCTCCCCAACCCAAGGCCCAGTTTACACCACAAACACAGAGTGGCAGAGTAGGTGCCACGATTATTCTGTCTGTTTGTAAACAAAATCCTGCCCACCACTGCTTCACTTTTCAAATGCTTAGTTTTATCTTTGGGGTGGCTCTTGCTAGGGACCCATCTTGCGGCCACGAGGACCCTTGTCTGGAGCTCTTCCAGGTACGAGAGTCCTATCCAGGTTTCGCACCTCCCTCTGACCCTCTGAGGATCATGGGAAGGTTCTCAGAGAGACTCCAGGAAGGAGGGGCTGGAAGGGAAGCAGGAGGCAGAGGCTGCTGCTGGGAGAACCTTGGGCTACTACAGTTGTGAAAGTTGTTCTGAGAAACACCTTTAAGTAGCTCCCGGAGCCTCTTAAAGACGTGGGTAGCAGAAAAGATAGGGGAGGGGTGAGGTCTGAACAACAGTGTTGGCAGTGACTCCAGAGACCTTCCAGAACTGAGGACAGAGAGGGAAAGCAGCCTGCCCAAGATCACACAGCAATGCCAGTGACAAGGCCAAGGAACCAAAACCTGGGAACTAATGCGGGAATCCTTCACACACGGGAGAACTTTCTGGTTTGCCTCTCAGAGGTTGCTTCATCAAGTCCCAGGGCTGTTCAGGGGTAAGTTTGGCCCTTTCTGGGCTCTTATTTTTTGCTGCTGTGTCTTCACTGACCTCACTTTCTAGACTTCTGACTTCCTCTTGACCTGTCCTCAAAGACCTCTGTTCGGTCGTAGATCCAACTCTTCTTGTCTTTCTCAGGCGTCCACCTTGCCCGTCTGCGCAGGCCTCCCGCATGCCTGCCTGGGGGCCAGGTGGCCCAGAAGCACAGGTGATGGGCTGGAAGTTGCATCACTGTTTGGTATTGGCTGAAGGAGGAACCAGGTTTCTGTGATTTGGTTGTATTTTGGTTAGGTCGCCACCCTGATGACCTGAGATCTGGCTTAGAAGATTTAGCCAAAGGTCAGATGGGTAGGGAGGGAGAGAAGAAGGGCTGACTATGCAGGATCTGCCGGCCTCCTCCTGCCAGAGGGGCCCAGAGCTGCAGTCACAATGTGGCACCCTTAGAGGTCCTTGTTTTAGTCCCTTTAGGCTGCTATGACAAAATGCCATAGACTGGGTGGCTTATAAACAGCAGACATTTATTTCTCACAGTGCTGGAGGCTGGGAAGTCCAAGGTCAAGGTGCTGGCAGATTCGGTGTCTGGTGAGGGCCCACTTCCTCAGTTATAGACAGCCATCTTTTTGCTATAACCTCACAGAAGGGGCAAATGAGCTCACTGGGGGCTCCTTTACAAGGGCACTAATCCCACCTGAGGGCTCCACCCTCATGACCTAATCACCTCCCAAAGGCCCCACCTCCTAAAACCATCACCTTGGGGGTTAGGATTGGGCTAGGAGTGGTGGCTCATGCCTATAATCCTAGCACTTTTGGAGACCAAGGCAGGAGAATCACTTAAGGCCAAGAGTTTGAGGCCAGCCTGAGCAACATAGCAAGGTGCTATCTCTACCAAAAAATAAAAAATAAAAAGAAAGAAAAATTACCCAGTCTTAGTAGTGTGTGCCTGTAGTCCCAATTCCTCAGAAGGCTGAGGCAGGAGGATCACTTGAGCCCAGGAGTTCAAGGTTGCATTGCATTGAGCTATGATGATATCACTGCACTCCAGCCTGGGCAACTGAGCAGGACCTTGTCCCAAAAAAAAAAAAAAAAACACAGATTTCAACATATGCTAGGAATTGGGGGTGGGAGACATAAATATTCAGTCCATGCAGTCCTATCATCGTCATAAAATTCCCAAGTCAGAGAGGTGATTCTTTGGGTTCAGATATCACACCTCAGGCCCCTGTTGTTCACATGTAATATAAATGTCCTGGAAGAAACATTAAGCCATTGTCTCATACAAGTTCATCCCACAAGTGATACAGCCATGAGTGAAGCCTTCAAGAACAGCCCGTTGGCCACTGAGTTTTGAGGAGGAAATGAGATGCAGCCTGGGGATGGAGCTGTGGGGACTGAAGCCACCGAGACCTGAGCTGAGGGTCTGGAAGGGGCCTGGGAAAGCCAAGGTGACCTGCCTCACACAGGTGCTCAGCGTGAGCCCCACCGCTGCCCTCCGTGTCCCCATTCCCTTCCGTGGTGAAGGGCCAGCATCCTGCTTGTCACCTGTCACCCGCGGGGACTGCAAGGGGAAATGGCCACATTCGCTGCATGAACGTAACGCCCTGATGTGTGTTTACGCTGGTCAGGGCACACCCGCTTTCCCTGCGGCTCTCATCCTCCCATTCACACAATGGGGCTGGCTTCTGTTGTCCTTTCGAGGATTATGAGTTTTAGCGCCTAGTTGGTTCCCACCTGTATTAGTTTCCCGTGGTTGTTGTAAAAAATTTCCATAAACAAGGTGGCTTAAAACACCAGAAATTTCTTTTCTCACAGTCTGGAGGCCAGAAGTCTGAGATGCAGGCGTGGGCAGGGCCGCACTCCCCTGGAGGCTCAGCAGGGGGCGACTGCGCCTCTTCCTCCCCCAGGTGACGCCGGGCATCGCTTGGCTTGTGGCAACGTCACTCCAATCTCTGCCTCCACCTTCACGTGTCCTTCTCCCTGCTCTGTGTCATGTCTCAAATTCCCCCTGCCTTTCTCTTACGAGTGAGTACACGTGTCATTGGATTTAGGGCCCACCTGGATAATTCAGGGTGACCTCACCTTGAGGTTCTTAAATAATGACATCTGCAAAGACCCTTTTTCCAAATAAGGTCACATTCACGGGTTCCTCGTGGACATCTATGGGGTGCACCATGCAACCCGCTACGTCACCCTCCCCACCAAATATTCAGGACCAGACCAGGGACAAGTGGTGTCCCCGCCCCATCTCCATCCTTGTCAGAACTACAAGAGACAAAAGGGGTGCTGCCTTTGCACCCCACCACGGCAGCGCCACGCCTGCCCACCGCCTCCTGCCAATTTCCGGAGCTGTGGCTGGAGGATGAGCTCACGCCCTAAGGGGAGCCGGAGCGTCCTGGATGGCGTCGCATCTTGGACGGATGGATGGAACTGCACACGCCCTCCCCTCTGCAGCTTCCGTTCTGCCAGTGCCAGAGGTTGTACAGTTGCCAGGGTGGCAATTAAGGAGGCGACGGGCAGCCAAACGATGCATTCTTGGGCTCCAGCAGCTGGCATCCTGTGCCACCTGTCTCCGTACCAAGGGGGACGAGACTTTCCAGAAAGGGAGCTGTGTTCATGCAAGACCCACCCCGGACAGCCTCTGATGTCATTAGCTCAGCGGCGACCAGTGAAAAGGAGTGAGCAGCCCTGGCTTGCTGTGCTTCTCTGATAAGAACGTGGTCCCTGCCAGCTGGGGACCACCGCTGCGGGTGGGCCGAGGGAGGGAGGAAGCAACCGAGAGTCAAGGAGAACTGAGGGCAGGGCACTGGTGACAGAAATAGGTGAATGGGCGAAACTTTGGTTCTCTTCCCAGCTCAGCAACTAATGAGCTGTGCAAGCTTGGAAGAGCTCTTGAAGAACCCCTCTCTAGTCCTCAAACTTTCCAGCTCATTCCTGACTTAGGGCCTTTGCCCTGTGGTTGCCTCCACACAGCTCAGCTAAAAGGTCACCTCTGCAGGGGGCCTTCCTGACTAGCCAGTGTGACAAGCACATGGGAAGGAAAGGCAGGGCTAGAGTTAGGAGGAGGGAGTTAGGGGCTCAGCCTTCGAAGGGACTCAAATGCTCAGGGCTGGGGTGGGAGGGCTGGGTGGGACGGCTGCCACCACGACGTCACAAAGCCAACAGTAAGTCTGAGTGCCACCTTGGTGGAACGTGGAACACAAGGCAGAACGAGTCTGTAAGCAATGGGGGCTGTCTCAAGGTACACAGAGCTCCAGAGCAGTGAGGGCGAGGGTGGCCCGTCTGCAGGGAGTCCTGCCTCGTCCTGCACTTCGCCTCTGGAGCCCGGCGCGGTGGGTAGCCGCCCTGCCCACATGCACTGAAGGCAGTCGTTTCCTTTGCCTCTTTGCAGATCCTTGCACTGAAACTCAAACTGAATTTCAAAAACTTCTCTCCACACAACAATACGTTGCACCTGCCCTCTTTTCTTCTTTGTGCCCCTGTCTTTCTCTCCACCGTGATTTTCCACCCGTTCTTTTTCCTGAACTTTCTAAGAGTTTTGGCCATTTCCCTCTGCCCCTCCCCTCTCTCTCTTTCTCTCTTGATGAGCTCTGCCATACTGTGGCCACTCCTCTTTCCAGGGGGATTTTGTTGCGGTCCGGCTCACCCTTTGCGGTGGCCTCGGCCTGGCCACATCACACTGGGCCCCACCCACCCTCTCGGCCCGGCCTCCCCGGGCTGAACACCCAGACACGCCTCCAGGGCCACCACCCTCTTCCTCCTTTCCCCCAAGTCCAGCCTCTGCTGAACCCTCACCGAGGGGTTAACTGCAACTCACTGGGGTGGGATGGGGCTGGTTCATAACACGCTGCAGGGAGGTCACGGCCAGGACCCCAGCCCCACCAGCCCTCTCTCCCTCCAGTTCCAACTAGAAAACCTGAGGGTTGGCCCAGCTTGGATCATGTGCTCCTTGCAAGGCCAGAGGGGATGGACACCAACCATAGTAGGGGACCTCGAGTAGAACCACGGGGTTCAAATGGACAAAGGGGGTATTTCTCCTAAAGAAGAGGACATCTGAGTCCTAGAAAGGAGGAAAGAGTCCCAGGTAGACAAAACAACGGTGTCCACATTGCCCCATGTTCCACCCACGGCCTGGCCGTGATGTGTGAGCAGACTGGCTCCCCTCGCCCAGCCGCCACCTCCAACAGCAGGTGCCTCGACTGCGCCAGCTCTCGGCTCATCTGCCCTCCTCTCCCGCAAGGCGCTCACTTCTTAGGCACCAAGAACATTGGATGCTGTCAAATCTGACTTTTGGCGGCAACTAACCTATCTGTAAAAAAGTCATTTTTGATTTTAAAAAGTCAGATTGGTGGCTGATTGTCTGAGAAATGCATCACCTGTATACAAAGGATGGGCCACACTTCTTTCTCAAAGAAGTGCTTCTCAAAGAATCATAGATTTTTTTTTAGAGCTAAGAGACCCTCAGAGGTCTTCTATCCCAACCCTCTCATTTTACAAACAAGGCAACAGGCACAGAGAGGTAAATGTCCTGCCCAGTTTTACCAGCTAGTTAGTAGTACTGGCTGTAAGAGAATCCTAAAGGTTAATCAACACTCGGGGTTTCCATCTGACGTTTGCAAATTATTTCAGAAAAAAACATGGTAACAAACAGTTCCTCTGGACAAATGTGCTTCACGTTTTTTTTTTAAGGCTTAAAGTTTAAGCCAAAGATATTTTTAACTACAAGAATATTAAATCTCTTTTTCTCTCTTGTGCATTCATCTATAAAATGCGTTATGTTTACAGTGGCTGGTCTTCAATGGTAACGAATCCTAGCTTTACAATTCTCTGCCCACTGCTGCCGCCTTGGGCACTTGGGTACCTGTAGGCAGCACTTCAGGCACCAGCAGAATTGGGCAAAAAGAGTTCTTTGTAAAAGAGTTGCTTCGCTTGAGTCCTTAGTGGCTCTCCCTGGTTTATCTAGTTGGGACTTTTGCACTTTTCATACTTAAAGAGGAACACACCCTATATTTATAATTGGTTAGTACATTATTGGTTAGTATAATTATATTGGTTAGTACAATTTTTCTTCTTTAGTTGTTTCATAATTTTGATTCCATATTCCAAACTCGGAGTCACCAGCCCAAACCTGCAAGAGAAAGAAGTTATTGTGAATGAACACGCGAAGCCCGCGGGTCCCGAGATGCTATTGTTGGACACAAAAGCCCCACTGTGACTTCACGAGAGCCTGAGGACAGGACACTGGCTGCGCTCATGCTCTGTGTACCCCTCCTGAATTTGTAAACAACCGAAACACAACACAAGTTGTTTTCTTAGCTTGCTGGTGTTTTTCACTCAATAAAATGTTAATTAACTTCGTGAGCTTTGTTTTAACCCTGTATAATCTCTCCATTTGAATGGACTCCAATCACTGGTTTGAATTGGGTGTTTTCTTTGAAGATGGGCCAATTTCTGTGTACGCGCCTTGTACCAGTCAGGGAAAGGCTAGCTTATCGTGCAGTAACAAACAGTACCCAGATCTCAGTGGCTCGACCAAAGTTTGTTTTCTGCCCCTGCTACATGTCCCATGAGGATCAGCAGGGAGTTTGGAGCTTCCAGAATGACCTCAGCAGATGGAACGAATCCTGCAGGGACTTGAACAAGCAATCCAGTGCTCCAGCCCAGAAGTGACACCTGTCACTTTCCTTCACAACTCATTGGTCTGAACAAGTCACATGGTCCCATGCAACCCCAGGAGGCCAGGGAATTCAGGGCGCCGTGTGCTCCCCAGGACAGGAGGGCTGGCCTGTCGACCAGCACAGCCCTCGGCGTGTGCACAGCACCGCACACGACAATCTCACCCGCACACCTGACCAGGGAAGAGCATCTCTGAGGACAGCCAAGTTACAGAGCAATTAGTCACAGGTTTAAGTATCAGTTATGAGCAAGGCAATGGATGGGATGGAGGAATAGGACTAGGTGTTCAGACACGTAACCAAAGTCACAGAGGGCAGGGGCGCCACTCCACCCCCTGCAGCATACCGCACAGTCCCCACGACAAGGATGCATGTGGTCCCAAATTGTGCTGTGGTTGAGAAACCCTAGATGTGAGTAATGAAAAGTTCACATTATGAAAACAAACCAAAACCAAAACCAAATATAAATCCCCAAACCACAACAAGCAAAACGTCTGCCTGCGTTCTGCCCGGCATGCGGTGTCAGCAGGGACAGCGGCTGTGGTTGTGGAAGTCACACGTGGGCTCCACAAGGCGGACCGCTGCGGGGCCTGGGCTGGGCCGGTGGCCGGGTACAACCTCCGGCGACTGGTTACCACTGGTCTTCGTCATCCAGATCCCAGGAGTGCCAGGTCCCCAGCAGTGACAACCCAAAATTGTCTCCAGACTTCGCCAAATGTCCCCAGGGCAAAACCTCCCCCAGGTGAGAACTCTGCTCTGCTAGAACTTTCAAGTTTGCCGAGGGCACCGTTTCGGTTGTGCTACCCTGGCAAGTGTAAGGCCTGAGTTCAAATCTGGCTGGGCCATGAAATCACTCAGGGTCTTTCTTCTTGGGGCCTCAGTTTCCCTATCTGTAAAATAAGAGGCTTCAACAGGACGATTCCTAAAGTTGGTTCAGAGCTTTTCAGATTCCAGGGCTTGGGTTCTTGAATTTTTCATTTTGACACTGTTCTGGTCATCACCTCCCCCCTTCACACACACACACACACACACACAATAATGGAGCGAGGATTTCAGCTGCACTGAGGACGGCCCAGATGGCAGGAAGGCGATGGGGCGATCACAGAGCGGGGAGGGCCCCGCAGCTGGTGGGGCAGCTGGGGAAGCGGGGGGACGGGGAGGGCACCGGAGGTCATGGTGGCTCCAAAGGCCTGACCCTGGGCTTCCCCGCTAAAGAGCCATCCTGGGACCTACGGACTAAGAAGAAATGAACTGGTAAAGGCTGGCAGAGAATGACCAGCAAGCACTGTCCCCAGAGAAAAGAGCGACACCCCCCAGAATGGGCGGGAAGTGTGTGTGTGTGTGTGTGTGTGTGTGTGTAACTCTGCTGTGCACTGGCTCTTGGCAAGAGGAATTGAGCAACTCCAATTCAGTCTGAATCTGCCTGTGGTTATTGTGGGATTATTGGGTTTGCTGGCGTCCTCCTGGCCTCTCGGCCTGTGGAGCTGTAATCACAAGACACCGGCGACAGGAGGATGGGAAGAGATGCTCCCGCTCCTCCCCAGGTTCCCCTGCTCCGTCTCAGAATCGACAGTGACCTTGAAAGGGAGGGGAGTGGTATTTACTAAAAGGCCGTTCAGTCTAAACAATGATCCAGGACTTTTTGAAGGCCGCAGGAGACAGGCTGAACAGCCTCTTCCACGCTAGGTCCTCTGGAAAGGGTTTGTGCATATCTTTAAGGGCCTTAGGTTTGTACCTGCTGTTGTTTATTTTCCCAGCTTCGTTAACACTTTCCTGGGCTGCTAATAGTGAGCCCCCAGGCTGTGCTATAAGCCACAGTCGGCACCTGTTTCTCAGAACGACGTCACCCAGTTGTTCTTCCATCCAGTCTGCTGGCCATGCGTCAGCTGTGTATGAAGCACCTACTGTGTGTCCAGGACTGGGTTGCAGGCCGAGGATATGAAGGCGAATAAAATACAGTCCACGCCTTCCAGGGCGTCCCGCTCGGGTGAGTGTGGGCGTGTTCACCAGCGATCACACCCAGTGTGTGAGTGGGACACTCAGGGCGACTCCTGACCCTCAAAGGTAAGGGGAGGCCTCCTGAGCAGGGCATCTGAGCTGAGCCTGGAGGGACAATTAGGGGTGTTCAGGAGAGATGAGGAAGGCGCAAAGTGAGAGGGGTGGTGATTGATTGAACTGCAAAGAGCGAGATGCGTTGGGATAGTGGCAAGCCAAGAGGGGACGGTGAGGAAAACGGCCAAGCTGGCCGACCAAGGCCCCATCTGCCGTGCCAAGCTCGGCCACAGGCCAGTCCCTCGTTACCAAACTACAGTGAATTCTCATCACTCGCAGCAGCTAGGTCCTGCGAAGTCACCATGAATGAGCAAACGCCGAACCATTGCTCCCAGGGGAAATGCAGCCTCAGGTTCCTGCCAGCCCCTGAGCACAACATTTTCATCACTTGATCAATATATAACCTTCTTTTATGTGTGTGTTTCTGTTTTAAAACACCTTACTTGATATACGCTGTTGATTCATTAACATCGAGCTCACAGTTGACACTGAACGAAGCTTCTCTAACCCACACGTTTCTCCAACACCAGACCACACTTCAGCACTGCGTTGGGGGCCGTTTTAAACAGAGAAATCACCAATAAAAAGCACACACACAAAAAGCGGCACTAAATAGATCACAAAGAGGATACTTGCTTACAGCATGAGAGCTGAACCGAGAAGGCAGAGGGTCGCCTTGCTCGACCTCAGCAGGGAACACGTGTGGGGCCAAAGTCTTTGCCACTGTGCACCTGTCCACGAAGAGCCATGACAGTGCCCCAAGTGTTGACGTGGGGGCTACAAATACATTTTAGCAAGTAGACAAATTCACAAATATGAGATCACCAATCATGAGGACCCACTGCATTTCAAAAACGTGAATATGATCCCCTAAATTCCCAGTACTGCCCACGACCTCTATGTCAACGGAATATTTTAATTCTCTCCGTGTAGATTTCACCTGGAATATGGGAGAAAGGCATGAGTGAACTCAGAGACATCTATGAATTGCAGACTAAAGAGGTGGGAACTCAACCACGTTACACTAAAGCAGCATTTAAACAGCCAACCCTGTATCACCCTACGCACAGCCTGTCAGGGGGTGACTTATAGCTCATTCCCTGACGCACCGCAAGCCAGACTCGACTAGCACCACGGTCCCCCGACAGGAGCAAAGCAAAGCAAAGTGCCTCAGAGTCCCTGGAGGTTCTATTGTGTCAGCTGTCAGCTCTGTGCTCACATGCGGGAATCAGGAAATCAATGCGTCTTGGGCCACCAGTTGCCAACAGAAGCGCAGCAGCCTTTACCCAGAGACGTGTTAAAGAGAACAGTCTGGACAGCCTGGTGCTTCAGAATATTCCAGAACAGAGTGATAAATAAACTCCGTGAGCTGCTCAATCCCAGGGACTCTTCCAGGGCAATTATTTATTTGAAATGCTAGACATGGGACTGACAGGTTTTATTTAATATTTTAAAACACAGATAGTTTCTTGTATAGAGAAAAAAAGGGGCATAGAGCACAATCCCCCAGCACAGGACCTCCCGGCTGACCTGCTCAATTCAGTGGGGACCTGCCTTTGCCACTGAGGAGTATCGTTTATGACCTGGCACTGGATTTTTAAAGAACATGTACGCTACCTGCAATAGTGTACACTACCTGTAATAGTTGAAACTGATCGTTTGAAGCTGCCCGGGTGGTCTCTAACCCCCTATTTTTTAATTCAAAAAATAGACTTTATTTTTTAAGAGCAGTTTTAAGTTCACAGCAAAATTGTGCAGACAGTACAGAGAGTCCCCACATATCCCCTGCCCCCACCCGGGCACAGCCCCCCCAGGTACTGACATCCCACACCAGAGTGGTACTTCTGTTACAATCCATGAACCTACATCAACCTGTCATCATCACCCAAAGTCCTTAGTTTACATTAGGGTGCACTCTTGGTGTTGCACACCTATGAGTTGAGACAAGTGTGTAATGACATGTGCCAACCCTCACAGTATCATACGGAAGAGTTTCATTGCCCTAAAACTCCCCGGTGCTCTGCCTGTCCATCCCTCCCTCTGCCCACCCTGGCAGCCACTGATCTCTTTACTGTCTTCATAGTTTTGCCTTTTCCAGAATGTCATATGGTTGGAATCATACAATATATAGCCTTTTCAGATTGGCTAAACCCCAGTGTTTTTTTTTTCAGAGACAAAGCCTCACTTGTTGCCCAGGCTGGGGTACAGGGGCACTATCATAGCTCACTGTAGCCTCAAACTCCTGGGCTCAAGTGATCCTCCTGCCTCAACCTCCCAAAGTGCTAGGATTACAGGTGTGAGCCACCACAGCTGACCCTAATTCCGAATTTTTAAGATCAGTATAAATTAGTAAGTCACCTGCAAATCACTACACTGTAAGTAACTCGAGGCCTTTGTCATTGTTGTATTCACTGCACGTGGGGGACACAAATGTTCGTCGAATGGATAAATGGACGAACAACCTGCTTCTCTGATTTAAAAAGAAAAATCAGAACACTAATCTATGAATAGTCAGCAGCTGTACTTAGAAATGAGTATTACTTAGAAAAAGGATGCTAATTCTTTTCACCCTGAATAAAGAACAGCCTGTGAAATATAAAGCCCAAGCCAGGTGTAGCAACATTCACCTGTAGTCCCAGCTACTTGAGAGGCTGAGGCAGAGGGATCACTTGAGTCCAGGAGTTTGAGGCCAGCCTGGACAGCACGGTGAGACCTCGTCCCTAAATAAAATAAAATAGCCAAGTACAAATGCCAGACTGTAGGTCATGAAATTTGACTCAGATCTTAATATTTTAGTTACTTTTAAAAGTCTGATTACACCTCCATAGAGTGGGATTTCACGGCTGCTCACCTGGTTGAAGTGCAAGGGATTTCTGCTCATCGTTTTCAAGTTTTGTATTTAGGGCTCCCCTCTGACCACCTTCCAAATTATCTGACATTGCCCTATGCTGGGGTGTCCAGAGTGTGTCAGCAAAGCCAAATATAACAAGGCGATGAGCTCATGGATCCGTTATGCCTTGTCCCTATTTCTGGACCCCAGGATCATGCTGGCTTTTTTGACAATAGAGTTAGGCTGCTGAGTCATGTGTAAGCTAAACCCTCATCTGCAGTTACCTGCTTCTCGCCAGAACCCAGGAAACCTAGACAAGGGGCAACTGACATTGGCAGGAAAACAGGGAAGCGCAGCTGGGTAAGAGGCATTCGGGAGATACAAACACAGAAAGGAAAACTTGAGCTTAAAAAATAATCAGTGAGAAGTCAGTTCAGGGAAATTAAAGCATGGATCTGCCTCGCTTTATATAATTAAAACATTTTAAAACATTTTGCATGTAAATTTGCAGGTACATCAACTCACATTTCCATTGCCGCAGAGGAACAGACATTAGGGGAATCTGGTGGTGGTTCCGTTGGAAGCGTTTGTCGGTGATGTTAATACTCACTCTCTAATTTTGCTGTATTTTACATTGATACTTCCCAATGTTGGCTTTGAGAGAGGACTGTCAGGTGTCTCATCAAAGCACACTGCCTAGAAGACAATTAGGCAGAACAAATACATGCGAGGCTGTCTAAATATGCCCTGAATCTGGGTTTTGGAATTTACAACAGAAAATAAAGGAATGTTGGTCTTGAAGGCTGTCATCTGTCTCAGCAGAAAATGCCTTTTTTTGAAAAGTGTTTTCACAACTGATAGCATGGTTTAAGTGACAACTTCTTAGCATTTTTGTGGCTGTTCCCTGATGTTCCCTTCTCCCCCTGTGGCTGATCACAAGGCTTTCTATAATAGAAATACATGTTTCAGCCTCGCTGGCAACTATGTGTGGTTATGTGTAAATTCTGGCCAATAGGATGTTAGCAAGAATGTCATACATGACTTCAGGAAATGTCTTTAAAGTACAGAGATGCTCCTTTTCTCATCTCTTCTTCCTTTCTGGGGGCTAGATTGCAGATGTGATGCCTGGAGCTCAAGCAGCTATTTTGGACTATGAGGCAGCATGCTAATGATGGTAGAGAAACCACATAGAGAGACATGGGCTCCCTGATGGCCTTGGAGCTTCTAAAATAGCCTTTTAATACTTTGGAACTTCTATGTAAGAGATAAACAAAATTATGTCTTGTTTAAAACACTGCTGCTTTGTATTTTTTATCACTCAAAAGCTAAACCCAGGAATAATATAGTCATTTAGGAAAATGCTCATTTCATCTCATTGTAGCCTTTATACATTTCAATTAAATGGATTTATTAAACCCCTATTATACAGAAAAATAACATATGAGTTCTTAACCTAAAGATCCATGAACTTAGAAAGGAAAAAGTTCATCTTTATTTTTACAATTTCTACTGAAATTTAGCATTTCAATAATAAATGTAGTATAATATTAACAGTATGAGTGACTTTGTCATTAATAGTTATTTTCAGATCATAGTACATGTGTTATTGATATTTTGAAATATCAGTTATAGGTACCACTATTTGAACTTAGGAAAGTTATTAAGGACATTGCTAAATTTTATTTTTAATGCATTAATGAAGGAGTAGGCTAGGTTCTCTGGGAAGCAGATTCTGAAACGGAGTCCAGCATGTGGGGTATTTAGTAGGTAGTGCCCTTGGGATGCACAAGCGTGGAGGGAGGGGAAGTAAGCAGGAGTGTGCAGGAGGTTAGCTGCGCTGCAGGCCTCACCACAGCCTAGGCCGACTACCTGCGACTCTCTGGAGCCAAAATGGACCATCAGAGTCACCCCTATGTTGAGTCTTTACCCCCTGCCCTTGGTCAGCCCTTAGGAACGGCATTGCCTTGGAGGAGGCAGCTCTCCGCAGCTGAGACCAGCGCTGAAGGCTGCCAGCAACAGCATGGCCAGCAGCTCAAATCCTTCCCTACAGGGGACCTAGTGGCACATCTCCACGTCCAACCCAGTCCATTCCTTACACCGCTGAGATGCACTTTTCCGTACACATTCAGGAACCAGCCTCTTCAATGTTCCAGAAGGCCTTTCTTCTCGGGGGAAACCTAGAAAAAGAAGGTTAGTCCTCCCTATTAAGCTTCAGCCCCCACAACTGTAACAGGTCTTGGCCTGTCCATTCTAGATCCCCCGGCCTTCAGCGAGCATCTCCGCTGGTCTCACGGCCTACCTGATCGCATGACCCAGGCCATCTCCCACGAAGAGTCTGTGTCCCCCTCTCCACGCCCTCTGCAGCAGGCAGAATGATGCCCCACCAAAGATGCCCAGGTCCTCATCCCTAGAACCTGTGACTATGTTACCTTACTTGGCAAAAGAGACCTTGCAGATAGGATTAAGAATCGTGAGATGGGGATTATCCTGGATTATCTCGGTGGCCAATGCCATTGGAGGGGTCCTTAGAAGTGAAATGGGGAGGCAGGAGAGTCAGAGGCAGAAGGGCAGATGTGACCACAGAAGCAGAGGTCGGAGTGACACGACTGCTGGCTGGGGACAAGCGGAGGAACTCAGACAGCGCCAGAAGCTGGACAAGTCAAGGAAACAGACTGTCCCCAGGAGCCTTCAGAAGGAACACAGCCCTGCTGACACCCGTGATGTTAGTCCCATGAGACCCATTTTGGATTTCAGACCTCCAGAACTGTAAGATAATAAATTGGCTTTGTTTGAAGCCACTAAATTTATGACAATTCGTTGCAGTAGCAACAGAAAACTGATCTTATGGATCTTATCTTATGCATCTAAAAATATTCTTCCGAGATAGGGCTTTTATTAGACTGCCAAACGGTTCCATGGTGTAAAAAAGGTTAAATATACTCTGATACAGGGGTATACAATGATGCCTTCTCTCTCAGAACATAACTGGAAATTTGGCTTTTATCTTTCTCTCCTAGTTATCAACTCCCCCACCCCTGCATGGTCTACCAACATATTCACAAATGTCAGAATCTCATGATAGACAAGTTCAGGGTTTTTATCCCAGGGATTTTGTTTTACCCTCCATGTAAAAAGTACATATATATGGCAGAGAGTAGCTTCTACTCAAACCTTTCTCCTCTTCTTCCTGAGCCCATGACTGTCCTGCATTTACTGGTATCCCCTGCAGTTAGGGATGGCCACGTGAATAAGTTCTAACAGGGGAACATGCTCAGATGCCACTTCCAGCCTCTAAGAAAGCCAGTGTGCTTCCTTCCCTTTCTGCAAGCTGGGCCCTCTAAGCAATGACCCAGCCTCAACCAAAAAAAACAACAACAAGGCCCTAAGGAGTGGTGGAGCCACAAGACGGAAGGAGCCTGGGTTCCTGAACCTCATGTGGAGGAGGCTACGCACCAACCTGGAACACCCACCTTAGACTGTTAGGGGTGTTGGATTTGAACCATGGTAGTTTAGGGTCTATTTGTAACAACAGTTTAGCTTACCTTGTGAACAAATGTAGCTGCACAGTTCCCAAATTCAATAGATATGTGGATTTCAATTCTAACCCCAACTGAAGCCCAGAGAAGGTAATGGATTTGTCTAAAGTCATACAAGATGGCTAAGATTAGAGCTCAACTCTCCTGATATCTAATTCAGTTTTCTTTCCCCCGTGCGATTCTGCCTTTGGTGGTCCTACATATGTTATATAACGTATGTGTCATCTGGAAGGGGTTGTTACATAAAAATATATTTTAAAATATGTAACATATGTGGCCATGAGATTTCTACTTCAGCAAGATGGACGGGTAGGGAGAGATTGTATTTTCTTAGCCTGAATTAGTAAGCCATTAGCTACCTACAGTGACTAAATTATTAATATCTGGAATGAACACTCAGCTCCACATCACATACAGTTAAATGACAGATACGCATAAGATTGTTTCTAGCATTCATTACTTCAATTTAATGTAGATAAATGTGACCATTCAATATCAAGAGACCACAGTGTCATTAGGTCCCTGCCAGTTCTTAATTATACTATCTCTTAGAAGGGGGAAAATGAGAAATTTGAATGTGAAGTGTTAATTTGAGTGCAACTGTTTATTTTACATATAAAAATAAAATAATGTGTAGCAAAAGCATTGATTATGAAGATGATGATTAAATAAATAATATTTATAATACTATTGTATTATATGCCCATTACTTGTCCAGGCACTGTGTAACAAACGTTGTACACATACACATTCTCATTTAATTCCTCTATCAGTTAGCTTTGCTGCAGTTAACTCCTAAAATCTTGGTGGCTTACACACAAAAAATGTTTACTTCTTGCTCATGTTATGTGTAATTCCTTGGGTTTTTCATTGTGGGACTGAGGATGAAGGAGCAGTCCTCTGGTGACATGCCACTCTGTTGGCAGGAAGGAAGAGTAAAAGTGGTGGAAACTTGAAATGCCTCTTAAAGCTCCAGCTCAGGCATGTCTACATCATGTAGCTGGTAATGGACAAGGATGTATAATCCCCCTACAGGAAAAGGGGAAAGGAAACTATTGGAGATGATAATAAAATTTTAATCCTGCAAGATAGGCGTGAATTCCACCCCCCTCTGCACTTTCAGAGAGATGAGTAACTTTGCTAAACTCCTTCTAGAGACTGGAAATATCCCTTCTAGTTGGGGCAAGTAGGTAAGGCTTTGATAAAATTGGAGCAAGGGTGTGAAGGTTAGATAGGATATTGGTGGGCAGGGAAAGAGCAAGGACTTTGTAGGCAAAGGAAAACCCCAGAGTACAGAGGTGGTGACCAGTTCTAGCCGAGTAACCTCAGTTGGCCACAGAGCAGGTGAGAGATGAAACTGGAGAGGACAGGGGGCTCAGATTAAGGGGAAGGGAAGGGGGCGTGAAAGGCGGGCTAAGGAGTTGATCTTCAAAATAGGAGGCAGTTAAAAAATTTCAGATATTTTTGAGCAACAGACTGCCATAATTACAATGATCACTTCTGAAGACTGACTAGGGTGGGCTAATATAGGGGGGAGAAATTGAGAGCAGGGAGACCAGTAAGGCCCCTCCTTACATGTCCAGAACCAAAGTAGAAGTCTTGAACTAGGATAGTGGCAGCTGGAACAATGACAACAAAAGAGGTCATTTCCAGAAACTCAGAACCAGTGGCTTTAGCACCATCTCCATCATCCACCCAGTGCTCCCGGTATTAATAATTAAAGCCGTGTTAATAAAGCGTGTTTAAATTACTTGTTTTTTCTATTAATCTATAAGATACAATGTTAGTTTAAAAAAGAACATGAGAGCTCTGCAAATTAAAGCTTCAAGACAAGTTCCCATCTCCCTAGAATGAGACGGCTGCCCCTAAATCCCCAAACATAGAAATCCTCCTACTGCCAAGGCTTAAATTTGATGTTGGGGAGATGAGGAATCCAAGCTAAGGCCAAAGCCCGGGGCTGAGTGATGGGGAGAATGAGCGTCACTGGTCAGTTTCAGTCTGAGGCGTGTCATCCAGGTGACAATCTCTAGCAGGCACTTAAAAATTCAGATCTCAAGTCCTACTTACACTATAAAGGTGTTTCAACAGACGAGATAAAAATAACTGTCTATGTGAAAATGCTCTGCAATGTGGTAAGCTCCATTCCAACTTCGTTTAAGATTTTTTTCTAGCGTCAGAAATAGTCGATTCAAATGCTCCTTGTTTAAAAAAGCCTGTACTACTGTATTACAACAGAGTTAGCCTGTTTTATGAGGATTTGTTAAGGAAAGAATTCACCTTGGTCAATTACAAAAAAGGTGGAAAGAAGGCGAGAAAGGAAGCGGCGCTAGGGAAGGTGATCTCCAAGGAGGGGACCATTCCCGGGGACTCAGGGGAGGCTCGGGCGCCCGGGGAAGGCCTGGGGCTCCGGGGTGGACGGCAGGACGGAATGAGGAAGCGGCCATCTGGAAGCCCGCCCAGGACCTCTCAAAGACAGGACACTGCTCCAGGCTCAGGGAAAGAAAAGGGGCAGCGGGTTTGTGCCTGGAGCACCTGGTCTTGCCCCGACCCCGCAGGGCCCGAGGGAGGAGACCCCACCGACCAGACAAAGGCTCTAGCCGCGGGAGGCACAGAGTGCGCGTGCGCCACGAGACGCGCGTGCGCGCTGCGATCAGCACCGCGGCCCGAGGCGTGGGGGGGCTGGGGCCCAGCGAAGGGCAGCACGGAGGGAGCGAGCCAGGAGGCGCGGGAGGGCGGAGCAGTGGGGCTCGCGCGCGCCCGCTGGTGGCCGGAGGAGAAGGCGCCCTTGGAGGCCGTGCTGCCCGCCCCCGCCCCTGGGAGACTCGCGCTCCCGCTGCTCGCGCCTGCGCCGCCCGCCGGCCTCGAGAACGCGCCCTCTCGCCGGCGCGCGCGCTCGCAGTCACCGCCACCCACCAGCTCCGGCACCGGCAGCAGCGCCGCCGCCACCGCCCACCTTCTGCCGCCGCCACCACAGCCACCTTCTCCTCCTCCGCTGTCTTCTCCCGTCCTCACCCTCTGTCGACTATCAGGTAAGCGCCGAGGCTCCGAAATCTGCCTCCGCGTCGGCCCCTCTGCACACCAGCGCCGCCGCCCCTCTCCCCCCCGCGCCGCAGAGATGGGTTTCGTGCGCTGGGCATCGGTCGGGGGCAGCGGCGGGCCCCCCCCCCCGCGTCCTCTGTGCTCGACAGCTGGAGCTAGGGTGGCTTGGAAGGGGACGTGAGCAGGGATGCACACACGCGTGTGAGTGTGTGTGTGCGCGCGCGCTGGAAGGTCCACACCACCCGCTTCGCGCGGACCCCAGGTGGAGGCTGTGCTCACAGGGTGGGGCGCGGATGGCGGTGGCTTGGGGGAGGGGGCTGCTCTGCACTCCCATCGCAGCCTTTTGCCGCAATGAGCGTGTGTGTCAGTATGTGTGTAAGAGGTTCCAATAACGACCCCCGAAATCGAACCTGAAATCTGATTTCTCTGCCCCTGTTTGCCATCAGCCCTTAAGGAAGATATGGATCGGGTTCTAGAAAAGATGACTCCATGCCCCTCCCTACACCTCCCAGGCAGCGATTCCCGTCGGGCCTTCACTGCCCCTGATTTAAGGCAGTGGCCCGCCCCCTCCCCTCTTCCTCCTTCAGGAACCCGCAGGGGACATTTGGGGGCTGGGAGGAATGGGGGAGATGGGGAGGGGTCCAGGCGCTGTCACTTCAGCTGCCCTTCCCCCTGCGCGCGCCTGGCACAGGGACGCGAGCAGCGCCGTGCCTGGGAGAAGGTAGTGCACGATCCCAGTGGGGAAGCTCGGAAAGGCAGGGGTCACCTGGCCTTGCGATGTGGACCGACTCGGCGGCGGCCGATCCCTGCTAGCTGGGACGCGTGGCAGCAACCAGGCACAGACAGGCACGGGGACTGCAGGTGCATCTCGGGGCGGGTTTCTTTCTCTGCGCTTTGCGCGCGGGGCGCCAGGCGTGTGCGCTCCCTGCCGGAGGCGCGAGGCTGGCGCGCAGGGCTCGCCCCTCACTGCGGCAGTGGGTGTGGACCCGGGTGGGCGAGGAGGGGGAGGATAGGCTATGCCTCCTCCCACTCCCACCCCCGTTTTTTTCCTCTCGGAGCGCTAGGTGCCATCTTTTTGCGGCGTGTCACGTCTTTACGGTACCATGCCAAGCCGGGTGGCCAGGCTTGGGAGGACAGGGCGGGGCCTGGCACTGAAGGGGGGGTGGCAGTCAGTGCTGAAATCTTGGCTTTTTGCTGCTGCAGGCGTGAGCACTGGGGGCGTTCACTCGGAGTCTTCGGGGGCTCGCTGCTTTGTTTGTAGAGGTTACGTGATCTGTGCTCCTAGTCCTGGTTTTTTGGCTTTTATTCTAAGAGAACGTTTAGCCTAGCCCCTGCCCCTCCTCCCTTTTTTCGTCCCTTATTTACGAGCCCTTTGTTGGATCTCAGGGCTTGCTGAGGTCGATGAACCCCAGCCACAGCCCCGGGGCACGCGTGGAACAGGAGTGACCTCGCGAAGTCCCCTCCCGGAGTCTGGCCAGCGCCAGGAAGCATCGGCAGGGACGAAGGGGTGGGATTCGAGATCTCGGCGCGCTGTGCGGATGGCCGCAGAGGGACCACGCCCCTCCCTACACCCAGAGCGTCCTGGGGACCACGCCCCACCAGGTTGCCCAGAGAGGGACGCTGCCACCCGCAGCGGATGAGGGGGAGCTCGCAGACGGGTCCCTCCCCCTTTACGCCCTGTTGCTTAGTCCAGCGGGAGAATATGAGGCGGGGGCATAAGGTTCCCTTTGGTGCTGCGGCCACACCCATCTTTCCTAGCCCACTGGGAGCGGGCCGCGGGGGAGGGGGGTTGCCGTGGGACTCGCACGAGTCCTGGGAGGGGTCCTTGGGGCGTTGCCCCGCCCCTTCCCCGCAGAGATTGGGGACCCTGGGATAGGTGGGGCCGCGCCGGGCCCGCCTCCTGGAGGGCACAGGAAGAAGCCCCAACCCTTGAGCCTGCCGCTCTTTATAATTAGCCCCCCGGCAGCCACGCAGATAGGCGTCCCTGGTGTATTTTTTATTTTTATGGCAGTACTGATTATAATTATTTTATTAATATTATTTCTCTTAAGAGATGGATTTTCACTTAAGAGTCCAAGTTCACCGCCGCCCTTGAACCCGAGGTAGGGGCGGCGGGGGAACTGCTGGCAAGCAAGTCCGAGCCTCGCCCTCCTTCGATGAGCCAGGTCCTCGGTTTTCTGGTTGTGTCTATCGCGGAAAACTGGTGCGGGGGCGCACTTCTGAAACAAACGAGCACCTCAGGGGCCTAAATTTCCACGCGGGCCGCCCAGGTTGATCTGAATTTCTGGGGATTGGCTCAGCGTGGGGGCGAGAAGCCTCCTGGGACCAGGCTGCCCTGCTAGGCTGTGGCGTCGAGGGCCGGAGGCAGGGCACTGCGAGGCCTCCCGGCCCTGCCCCACCTCCCACAGAGCTGGGCGCGGGGTTCCGGTTTCAGACCAAGCAGGGGTCTCAGGGGCAGCCCTGGAAAAGGGGAGCCTGTGGCCAGGGCTGCCCCTTGCGGCCCCTTGGACAGAGATGTCACCTGCTGTTGATTGGAGGAAAGGGAGCCTGGGGACGAGCGCATTTAGTCCAATGCCGGGAACAAAGCGCATCCACGCGGCCGCGATTTCGTTCCATTTTGAAATGTGTTGGCGGTTAGGGTGATACTGGGGCCAGCACAGCTGGGGGGCTACAGTGGAGGAACCCTGGACACCAGGGGACAGCCTTTCATGAGAGAATTGGGAAACTCCGTCCCGGCTCTGCGAGCGCTTTAATGAAATGGCTTCACCCCAGAACCTCAAGGGTTGCAGCGTTTGCGCCCAAGACGCTCCGGCGGTGGAGCGCTGAACCAGCCGCGGGGCACCGATCAGAGGGCCGTGGACTCTTCCTCCTATCCCCAGCAGGCAAGGGCTATTTTACCTTCCTCAAGACCCCACTCACCCTCTGGCGTTCGGGAACCTGTAACTCCCAGCCCGGTCTCGGGCTGGTCTGGGTTGGGATGAATGATGGGGCCTGAGACAGCGACTGCCGGGCCGCCCCGCTAGGACACCGTGAGCGCTCAGGGTCCAGGCTCATCAGGACCAGTTTGAGTTCTGTCTGATCCCTGTCCCGGCCCCCTCAACTGACCTTCCTACAGCAGAAAGAACTGTCTTTCCTACTGTAGTTAATTCTAAAGTGTCATTCTATGTTTATGATGCTGCTTATTTTTACCATATAAGAATTGCTTATTCCATCTCCAAACCCTACCTCTGAATAAATAAGTAAACGAATGAATAGGTAGTTAGATAGGTAAGTCCCCTCCTCCCCAGCCGGGTCTGGAGTGACTCTTGAAGCTGATCCATTCCTTGGCCAAATTTGCCTCCCTGGCATATGTGTATACAGCAGTCACCTGGCTTGACTCTTGGGTTTGCCTTTGGACGATTTGGAGGAGGAATTTGTTGGCTTTGCTGGGTTTTGGATGAGTGACAGTCCGTGACTGTGTCCCTGCCCTGCACACACCCGTGGTGGAAGGGCGTGGCTTTTAAGTGGTTTCTAGTATCGGGCACTGCTCCCCCACAGCAACAAAAGAAATGAATAATGCCCACTAATTACTAGAAGGAAACTCAGAATTTTTTGAGGTCAGATTTACTCCATTTGGAAAAAGAGCCCTTCAGTGGAACATGCCCTTTGACCCACATGCCCTTGGAGGTCACGGTCAGCCTGGAGATGTGATAGGATTGTGGTGCCTCTTGTTTAGGCTGACTTTTCCTTCTGCCTTTTTAACATCAGTTCATGCAGCCCTTTTGCTGACAATTTTAAGAAGTTGTGTTTTACTCCACATTGCCTCGGCATTTATGTACATGGTTGGAGTGGCTCCATGACTGTTTGTATGAAAATGTGTCACTTTTCCACCCACTTCAGAGGCCCCTCTCAACCCCATCACACCCCTAGAAACACCCACTAACTTGCCATGCCCAGGAGTTAGGTGTTTCCCCCAGTGACTTGGAGCTGGTGTTGGGGGACATATCAGCAGGTGAGAGGAGATTACCCCAGCATCACCAGCTGGGCTGCAGCAGGCAGAGCAACCCTGATGTTCCAGCTGGGACTCTCAGCTGTTCTCCTGTAAAACAGTGGTTCTCAGCTGGGGGTCACTGAGCTATCTAGAGAGAATTTTTTATTTTCACAACTTCGGAAGGGTGCTACTGGCATCTCATGGGTAGGGAGAGGCCAAGGATGCTGCTAAACATCCTACAAGGCACAGGACAGTCCCCCATGTCAAAGAATGATCACTCCCGGAATGTCACCAGAATGTCACCGATGTTGGGGTTGGGAAACCCTGCTATAGAAACATTGTTACCCTGGCATTGCTATCTTAATTACGTTCATCAGAGCGTCTTCTAGGAGGCACTGAGTGCTCACCAGACATTATCTTATCGCATCCTCACAACAATCCCCATATAGTCCGTGTTACAGACGGGGAAACTGCAGCTCAGAGAGGTCACAGAGGCAGTGGGTGGTGGAGCTGGGTGTCTGACACGAGCCCCTCCCCCTCTCAGCCACACATGGGTTGTGGGCTGGCCTGGCAACCCAAGCACAATCTATAACATTGACCCAGTGCAATATTCTGATTCCCAAACCACTGACTCACTAATGAACTTGTGCGTGAACCTGTAATTGGAGCCTGCCCTGGAATAGAGTTAGAGAGACGTGGAGTTAAGGGTCTTGATTTCTGATCTGGTCCTGACGTGGAGAGCAACGGATTTCACTCTGCCTTGGTTCTGTGTTTATAAAACAAAAGGGGAAATATCTCTTCCTGAGGACCTTAAACCTCTTCCCCCAGATCCGGGGTTTCTGGACTGCTCTGTCACATGAAGGGGCAGCTGGTTTGGACTCAGGGAAGGCTGGAAATCAAAACTGGGGGATCAAGACATAGATTCAGCTATGGCCAGGGTCACGTCACTGAAGTTGTAGGGACATCAGATCCCCACCTTAGGTTCTGTTCCTCTGCGAGGTGGGTGTGTTCACACCCGCTGAGGGGGCCCAGCTCTGAGATTGTGGGTGTGAGCTGAGTCGGGTGGGCACAGGAAATCGCTCATGTAAGAATCCCAGGTCTCCCTGGGCAAAGGTGGACCCTGGAGGCTTTTCTCACTTCGGGGGGACAGGTTCTGCATTAGATATTCCAGTGTACTGTGGTGCCTCGAGGTTGCCTGAGAATCTTCTGTCCATGGGACTGACTGCCGCTCCAGCCAGAGAAGATGTGAGGCAGTGCCCAGTGAGGGCGATGGGGCATACACCATACATGCCTGTCTCACCCCTGTTGCCTTGCCACAGGGGTTGCTGTCCAAGAATTCCTTTCCTGTCTCCAGATGCCATGCTCCTGCCACCTCTGCCAGGTTCCTTCCCTGCCCAGATGGTTCCCAGGTGGAACTTGAGGCTGGCCCAGGACAGGTGTCTAGCTTTTGGGGTCTTCGTTTAGGAAACATTCTGTAGGTGTGCAGATAGAATGAGCTTCAGCAAAATACAAACTCGAATGACTTCTAGGTAAATTGTCTTCATTTTTGTGCTTTGTTATTTCAGCGGGCTCCATGCTGAGCCTGCTCAGGGACACTATAGAAATCCAAACACCAGGTCAGTTAATCCCCAAGAAATGTATTTTATGTGGAAGCTATTCAAGGAAGGTTTGTGAGCACCTCAAGGGCAGATGCTACCCTGCCACCCCAACCTACAGGACCCCAGTACAGGGCAGTGTCCTGCACGTAGAGGCAGTTTTGCCTGGTGGTTAAGGGTATGGATCAGACCTCCTGGACGCCCGTCTCAGCTCCCCCACTCATTGTGGGACCTAAGCCATGTGGTTTACCCTGTTGGAAAGTTTTTTGTCATCTGTAATTTGGGGTATGATAGTACCTATGTCACAGGTTGCCATGGGGTTTAAACGAGGTAACTCAGTGCTCACCAGGGCCAGCACATAGTAGCTGCTCAGTAAATGGCATCGTGGGCAGTATCCTCCAGGTAACACCTGTGATTCCATGAATGAGCAGAGTCATCTGCAGACCCTGGTGACAGACTCAGTTGTAACAGATAAATTGTTCCCCTCAGTAGGGATTAAGATAGGAAAAGTGAACAGCTGCCCAGCTTCCCTGGAACCAGGCATTGTTTGGGTGGAAGTGGATCCCCTGAAAATCGTGCACACCCGTGTTTAAATGTACACACAGAACTCTTGCCACAGGCGAGCAGAGACTTATCATCTGTTGTCCCTGCCTCATCCTCCTCCTTCCTGAAATCCACGGCATGCCAGGAATAGACTGTACTTGCCTTGCCAGTCTGAACAGAACAGTCCTCCCCCCCAGGACCCCTCCTCCCGGGAAGGGTGACCCGGCTTAGTGTGTTGGGGTCAGAGGTCTTTCCAGTTTACTCATTGAATAAAAAGTGAGTGCTGATTGAGAAAGTCATGGCAGTCCTGGAAGGCAACGGGGTGAAGGAGAGATTTTACAAATGACACAATTCAACAGAGTACCGAACTGGCAGCAGGCCTCATGGTGGACGGTTGAGAGTGGAGTAGAAAACCGTTACATAAAGCAAACTCGTGTGAATCTTAGGAATTCCAAGCATCCAATAAGCATAGTCATATATGAATTAATAAATTAGGGCTATGAAGCCTTGTTATCCATGAAATCAAGACTGAGCAATAATATATCAGCTTTAAAAAGTCATTATATCAGAAAATAATAAAAAATGGTACCTATATTTTAAACATTTTGCTTTAACTGAAACTATATAGATATGAATTTGTTCACCCATCTTTTGACATAGGACCCAGGCCTTCTCTTGGTGTTGGATCAACTGGTTGAAATTCCTGTCTCTTGCCTGTGCCGCACTAATAATGTCTAGATCTTCTGTCTAGATCTTCTGATTTTGGATTTATACCGTGGAGTAATCTGAATGCAGAATCCCTCAGGGGTTTTATTATGTTTTTTCATGGTCTTTAACATCCAATTTGACAGTAAAAAATTACCTTTATGAAGTCTTTCCAAAGCATTCAACTTAATTTTCTTAAAATCAATCAGTGATTTTAAGAGTTAATTTTCCACTTTGCACTTGTATTCCATCAGCTTGCTCCTTAAGTTATGTGATTATTATAACAAGTATGATGGACCTAGAAGTTTCTTGAATGAGCACAGATGACCTTTAGTAAGTGCTATAGTAAGAGGCCATCGTGGCCGTCGACACCATGCTCCGTGGACCCCAGCCTTGAGGATTCACAATCCTTCATTTTTTCTTCTTACGGAGTGTCAGGAGAGAACCTGTTGGGGAGACTAGGTATGAAGCAAAAGTTGCGCTTTGTTAGTCCTGGTTGTCTGCCAGGACTAGCACAGCACTTTGAAGTCAATCATATAGAACAGACTTACGGGGGCGTTACAAAATTCTCCTCATCAGACTCACAATAAATTTAAATTCCCTTTAGTATATTAACTCCCCTTAGGAAAGAGTCTTACATCTAGGTCCAACAACTTAAAAACAGTTTCAAATCAGCAAATGAGAATTAAATTTGAAGCCCCTGATGATGTTTCATTCATTTCCCTCCTTCTGGCTCTGTCCACCCCACTGATAAATCCAGGCATCAAAGAAAAGAGGGGCAGAAATTATCTCTGGTTCCGGCTGCTGGTTTTTCTTCCAGCCTATGGCCCAGTTTTCTGTTTTCCTGGGACTGACAGATGATGTTGTCTTGGGACCTCAGACTGCAGTTGCACTGCAAAAGGTCCAGGGATGCACTTTCATCCTCACATCCTCTCCCCTGGGACACCAAGGATATTAGAAGATGCCTGAGTCCATAATTGCTTGTCATGTGATCATAATGCCTCAAAGGAAGTGCTGGGAAGGACCAGTTCATTGCACCATGGGCCGGTGCCCCTCCCCCAGGGTGAAGGCCAGCTCTTCCTCCTGCTTTGGATCCAGTGTTCTAAATTACATGTGAACGGAATTGTCCTGGACCAAACCCAGTTCTGCCACTGAGTTACAGGCCATGTCAGAGGTGCTTATTTCCAATTGTTCTTAATTGGACAGTGCACGAAACTTGTCTTACCTCATCCCCTCCCACAGCCTGTCCCTCAAAAAGAGATTTATGGGATAATTAATTTAAAATGCTTGAATGCCTAAGGGAAGGTTACACCTCAAAGGATCTCTTTGGTTACATATATAAAATTATATTTGTATATATTTTTAAATGTGAATATTCACTACCTTATTTGTTGTATGTCTAGATTTTTTATATTGGGTTTGCCAAAAACCTGAACAGCTTTCAATTTCTTTATTGGTAATGCATCAGAATTTAAATCAACATATGTTAATAAGCCAAGCAAAGGTTGTATATGCAAATAAAACAGTTGTACAGAACCTCCTGCTACGTCGGGGTGCAAGAAAAATCATAGGGTAGACTCATGTGAACCTGCCTCTTTCAGAGCTGCCCATTGCCAGGAACAGCCGTTTGGAAGTGTCCCCAGCCCTTCTGCCATCCGTTTTCTCTCTTGTCTTTCCCTGCAAGCAAGGAAAATCCTGCACTGGCCCCAGAAGCAGTTCAGCCTCTGCCTCTGCTGCCACCCTCCCTGAGGCCAGCTTAGAAAGGCAGGATTTTGGAAACAGAACATCCCTAAATCCGCTTGAATAATGGAGTGATCATTCACAGACTCACCTGAACCTTCTTAAAACCTATTTAATATTTTCCCCGGATAATCCTGTGGGGATAACTGGTCCCCTGGGCTGCTCTCCATGGGGCTCGGTCCCTCCTCCTCTGGTCCTGCAGTCCCTCCCTTCTCAGCAGCTCAGCTGTGCCTGAGAAAAGGCCAGTGGCAGCTACGCTCTGTTCCCTGTGGAGTGTTAATAAGGACTGAATAAATTGAAATAAATCTCTTTCAATGTCACTAAAATGGTGTAAATAATACGAACCAGTGTCTGATGGCTGATGGGAAATGCAGGGAAAAAATTTTTTTAATCGGCGGGATTCATGTTATAAGTTGACAATCTGGGCCGAGTTAAAAAAGAAAAAAAGGTTTTTAAAAAGATCTTCTCATTTGTTGCCAGCAAGACTGAATTTCAGAAGCGAGCCATGGCCTCATTTTGTGAGCCCCTGTTATCACTGGCAGCTTGGGCTTGCCAAGTCCTGAATTTAATTGCAAACTTCCCAAGTATCAACAAAGAGACTTTTAGCAAAAATTAAGATTTCCTGTACCTCCATATTTCCATCTGTAAAATGGGAATTATACAATCCCACCCCTCCCCCGCCGAATGGATGATAATGTGGTCTCTCTTCTCACTGGGTAGTCACAGAACTGAAATAAAACAATTTATGAGAATTCCTTTGAGCTTCTCAGAAGACAGGGTCACTCAGGGGGTAGGGTGGGGTGGCAGAATGCCTCTTGGAAGCCACAGTCAGGTGCCGGATGTGCAGTCTATGGTGGGCCGAGTTTAGCCTGACCTGAAATAGTATAGCTGCTGCCACCTGGCTCCCTTAGCTCCAGCCAGACGGTGCAGCTGGTCCCTGGGGTCACTGCTCAGCCAGCAGGTCCGTGCCCAGGATGGGTGGATAGGTGGCCGCAGTCCAGCCTGTGCTGGTCTTGTCTGTCGCCTTCTTTGGAGAGAGGAGACCCAAAGCCAGGGTGCTGGACAGCGGGTGGGGTGCCTTGAGCATGGCCTCAAGCGATTTCCAGCCCCTGCTGGTGCCAACTGCCGCAGGAAAGGGCTAGGACTTCCTTCTTGGCTCATGTCGCCACCCTTGGATGGAATTTCCTGGGAGCTTTACTGTTTTGGGGGGAGTTTTCAGTTTCTTCCTAACCAGACAGGGAGTGGGTACAGAATCTCATATTCTAATTATGCCCAGGGGCAGCCTCTCCCCGCTGCTCGGTGACGGGAACCGATTAAGGCAAGAGTGATTAAATTAAAGCCGGGCGTTGACTTTGATGGTGTAATCTTCTGATGGCTGTTTGGTGGCAAGAGGCACGGTGAAGGCTCATTAATTGAATGGCTCACACTTGGAAGCTGAATTGAGCCCGTGCTGGGCTGAAGTTTATTTGCCTTCGCCCTGTGCATGGAGGGTTTCTCCTGCCTGTGGAAGGTGGGAGGTGTTTCAGGGTGTGTGCCTAAACCCTTCCCAACCATGGCCCGTCTGTCCTCCCATGTGGCTGGGCTTGAGTGCCGGTCCTGGGTGTCTAGTAGCCCCACGTCCTTGCCCCTTGGTGACTCTAGTGCTGCCCCTGTTCCTGCCTGTTTCCCTCCACTTCGGTCATTGGCATCTGCCATCTTACAGTCCTCCACGTGGCAGACCTTGGAGTCTTAAACTCTCCTCCTCCTTCTACATCCTGGAGCAGACCTAACCATCAGTTTCTTCCAGGCATTGCCTCTATTTGCCCCTCTCTTTCCAATCCCACTCTCACCAGCGCTAAAACAGTTAGGCCTGATCACCGCACCACCCTCAGATCATTATGGAAACAATAATGAATATTTCCCAACTTCAGTTCCAAAACTCACACCCAATCCATTTTGCATACCTTTGCCAGATTCTTCCCAGAGCAGCCCTGTCATCTGCCCTGGCCCTGTCCAAGCCTGAGTCCACCATGAGCATCACCAGCTAAGCCAAGACGACCTCGAACTGCCCGCCCAGGTCCCTTGCCTTGGCTCTGCCTCTCTGTCCAGGCCCACCTCCCACTGCCGGCCAGCCTGCCTGGTGCCTCCTTCCGAGATGGCATGCTCTTTCCACCCTCGCTCACCCACAGCACCCCTGCTGAGAATGTCCTCTCTCCCTGTCCCTCCCCCTGTTTCAGTCACCCTGTGCTTTCTTCATCTCTGTCCTCCCTGAAGCCTGCCCCAGCCTTGCACTCAGTGAGACCTAGGAGGTCTCCACCTTTCCCCTCTCACCTGTCACAGTACTGCAGTGGTTAACACTTAACTGTTTCCCTCTGGCCTCCCCTCGAGTGCAGGTGTCACCTCCGCACAGGTTATGCATCCTCTGAGGGCAAGGTCTGTGTCTTATGTGACTTTCCTGTTCCCCTGGGTGTATGTGGCCAGTCACAAACACTTTTGATTAGTGCAGTTGGATGCTGATTAATCAACACAGGCTGGTGTCACCTGAGTGTTCTCTGTTTAAATAAAGTGAGTCCCCCACTTACCGGTACACGGTTCTATGGCTTTATATACTTGAAAATAATAAAAGTCACATTTCCCTTTAAATATTCTATAATTGTGACTTTGCCCTACTTCAGACCAATTTAACACACTCCCCATTGGTCCAAATTAGTTTTACAATACGAAGGTGCTGATAACAACAGCAGTAGCAGATTGCAGGTATTTTACTGAAAACATTGCTTCATTTAATCCTCACTCCCCGACGAGGCGGGGATTATTATCCCCATTTTGCACAGGAGCAGACTGAGGCTCAGCGATTTCCCAGCTCATCCAAAGTCCAGGCCAGACTCCCTCCCTTGACCTCTGCCTGGCGCTGTCAGAGCTTCCCTGCCTGGTCTCTGCTAGTCGTGGAGGAGCCAGCAGACATGTCTTTAGTGCTCAGGACCGGAGTGGCCGTGCCCTCCAGCCTCTGTGAATGGGTCATATGTAACATGAGCCTGGAGAAAGTATTTTAAACCGAAAGCAAGCCTCTAAACCAGGCTGCTGCTTCATGTCGCCAGTGACGGCAGAACCAAATTTAGTGCTATGGGGAGGTCCAGACTTATCAAATAGAGAAGCTCGTTTTTCCTCCAGCTCACGTGAAGCATGACAAATGTTCACACTCCCCACGCTTCCACGGAGGGGTCTGTGTGGCCAGAGGCTGGAAAACGTGGATGAGAGGGCCTGGTGTGTAAACGCAGGGAAGATGACGTTCAGCTTCCCAGCAATGTCTACAGGGAGGAATTTAATTAAAAGTGGGGCGGTTTCCCTGAGCAGAGCAGACAAAGCAAGCCCTCCCCCGTTAGGAAAAAGGGTCACAGGGAGAGGGGAGGAGGGGACACTGAGTCTGTATTGTCCCGTCTACCGAGCTGCACTGCCCAGTCCCCCTTACTCAACAATCCGCTTTATTTTCTTCGTGTCTACAATGTGGTTCACACCTTGGGACCAGGAGGAGGGAGGGGCTCACACCAGTGAGGCTGGGGTCTTGTGTACCCCAGTACTTAGAACTTGCAGCCTCATGGGCACTCTGATGGTATTAGAACGCTGCCCACAGCCACCCTCCCTCTCACTAAAAACGAGTTATTTCTCAGTTCTGCTCTTGCCGCCCACCTTCTCCGCAGCACTTTTTAAATCCACCAGCTATAAAGCAAAGATACCATATGTGACATCCCACCCTGGTTTCTGTTTTGTTGGTTGTTTTGGGAGGGGGTACAGGGACAGGAATCATTTTGGTCTATAAATTATATTAAGGGTAAATAGTGAAAATTCTTTCTTTTTTTTAATTTTTTTTTCTAAACATCCTACAATGCACAAGAAAATTCTTAAAAGCACCCAAACCTGAGAGGTGGGGCCACGTGGACAGAACATCATCAGTCTTGGCCCCGAGCACAGCCTGCTCGGCTCCGTGGATCCCAGCAGGAGCTGTGGAGTGTGGGCAGAGGGCTTCTCTCCGCATCACCATTGGACAGCGCAGGGCACATGGTCCCATTTGCACCCCAGGTGCAGGGAGCTTGTCAAGAGAGACTGTGGCCACATAATAGACACTGGTCCCCATGTCATTGAGACTATACTACTGAGGCTCCTGGGATTGCCACCTTCTAACTGGACAAACCCTGTCTTCCCAGGGGGCCCCAAATATGCAAAGAACACTTGGGACAACCTGGCTTTCTGGATATACTAATATTGATCTAATCTGGACTAATTAGGGAAAAGTTAGTCTCAATAAAAAATCCAAGTCATTTTAATATTCCTATTTGGATGTCAGCCTCTGGGTGTTAGGGACAGGAAGTAATATGGGGCCCCTGAAACACAGAGGCGCAGGGATGGCCTCCTGTTTGAGCGGCCTACTGATGTGATTTCAGGGTGCTGGGAGGTCCTCCCATTCCCCAAATGACTAACGAGTAGGTAGCCCTCATTAGGTAGTTTATATTATCTCATTTAATTCTGGGCACGAGCCTGTGAGTTAAGAATTCTTTCCCCTCTTTTACAGATTAGGACAACTGAGATTCAGGGAGGTTAAGCAGGGTCCAGGGAAGTCAAGTGGCACCTGAATCACGTGGCTAGTGTGAGGCCGGCAGGGAATTGGAACCCAGGACTTCTGCCTCCCGAGCCTGGGTTTCTGCTTCCCAGAGCGCGGCTTCCCCTGGCCTTTCCATCCACCGCGTTAGCCTGCGGGGTCCCACCATTTACTAAACTGCCGGTGCCTCGCTGCTTTCCCCCCCAAAGACAAAGGAAAAAGTGTCTTTGGTTTTTTGATAGGGCAGAGACCTGAAATTTCAGCTTGAGGACTTGTACCATATGGTAAATAAAGGAACAGATTGCTTTTTCTTTTTAAAAAAAACACAACTATAAATGTGTTGTGGGTGTGGACGCAGTTTGTGCCAGTGAGTGCTCCCTGTGCTCCCCTTGTGGTGGGAGGCAGCAGGCGCCGCAGGTGAAGGGCGAAATCAGAGTCCAAGCAGCTCCAATCCCGGCTGAACTTAGGGGCTGGGTGGGGCGGGCTGCAGGCCCTGCCAGGCTCTCCCGGGAGGTGGCGGCTCCCACGTGTGACCGCTGGGGGCAGTGGGAGGAGGCAGAGGACCAGCCTCGGGCACACCCAGGCTTCCAGGGATCCAGAAGACACAAGAGGAGGAAAAACCACCACTGTGTTAAGGTGGACATGGTCAGGCAACACATCTTGTAATATAAGTTATTTTTTTTCACAACTAAAGGCTAAAAATAGTTGCTAGAATTTAAAGATAATTAGTAATTAACTGTGTTTCTCTAGTTTCAAATCAAATTGATTGGATCGATTGAATCCTTTCTGCTTTCACATTGCTGAGGCACATTATTTGTGTTTAATTTCTACAACTTTGTCTGATTCCGCTCTTTGGGGCTTCCCTGGGGAACCAGGCTCCCCAACTCACCCATCTGTCGAGTGGTATTTTATTCATCTTTGTGTCCCCCGTGCCTGGCATGGTGCATGGCATGGGATAAGTGCTCAGTGATTGTTTAGTGAGTGAATAAATGGATGAGTGCGTGAATTCAACACTGATTAAAACTGAAAGCTTTTCTTAGGCTTGAGTACAAGAAGAGAAATGGATGCATGGCTTATAAATTTGTTAATCCTTCTACCTTCCTGGAAGGTGGAGGGTACAGGTCCGCATTTGGAGATTTGAGTGCTGAAGGTGGAAATACACTATTTGCCATAATCCTTTCAAAAGTTAAGTGAGACACCATTAGATTCTCCTGAACACTGAAATGCCACTGGAAGCCATGAGCCCCACTTCAGAGACACAAGATCTTAATGAACAGAGTTGGGTCTGTGGACTGGGCACCCCCAAAACACCTGGAAGGGTGGTGGGCACTTAAGTCCCTGCTGTTTTCTAATAGGCGGGGGTCCCAGGTAGGGCTGTCAGAATTAGCAAATTAAAACACAGGGTATCTTGCTAAATTAGAATTTCAGATAAACAATACATACTTTTTTTTAGTTAAGTGTAGTAAGCTACATAATATCCCCCAAAGATGTCAGGTCCTAATCTTCAGAACCTATAAATGTGACTTTATTTGGAAAAAAGATCTTTGCAGGTGTGAGTAAATTAAGGCTTTTAAGGTGAGATTATCCTGTAGCATCTCAGTGGGTCCTAAATGCAATCCCACGCATCCTTGTAAGGGAGAGGCAGGGAGATTTAAAACAAAGAGAAAATAATGTGACGACAGAGGCAGAGATTGGAGGGACGTGGCCACAAGCCAAGGATTGCAGGCAGCCATCAGAAGGTGGGAGAGGCAAGCAAAGGATCCTCTCCGAGAGCTTCCAGAGGAAGTGCGGCTCTGCCAACACCTTGACTTTGGCCTAGTCATACTGATTTTGGACTTCTGGCCTCCAGAACTGTGAGAGAACGATTCCCTGTGGTTTTAAGCCACTCAGCTCATGGTAGTTTATTACAGCAGACGCAGGAATCTGATATAATTAAGTATGCCCCATGACATACACTAAAAAAATTACTTCTTGTTTACCTGAAATTCAGATGTAACTCGGCCTCCTGCATTTTATTTGGCAACCTAGTTCCCAGAGCCAAAGAAAGGGGCTTTTGGAATTTGTAAGAAAGTCAGAGGGAGCTGTCAGGAAGCGGACTTTGCACACACAGTACTACTGAACCGATTTGAACTTTACTACCTACCTCTGGACAAAAGAGGGGCAGTTAGACAGGTGTTAGTGATTTATTCTTTCAGCAGTCATTTGAGCACTTACTATGAAACAGAAGCTACGCGTAAGGCTGGAGGATTTAGCCATTAATCCGGGACCTCTTGGCTAAGTTACAAGCCATTCCCGATCAATCACGTGAATTACTGCCATTAACAGAGCTCGGGGGAGTCCGCGGTGCGTTTCCGATACCTGAGCTGCCCCTGGGAATCTCGCAGCCCGTCGGGCTTCCCACCCTTTGATGGCGGGATGGTGGGGCCAGGTTCTGAATGAGAGGACATCACAGCGGCCTGCACCGGAGGGACCGACCGGCGGATGCTGCGGGAAGGTACCGGCTCCGGCTTCCCGGGGGGAGCCTTCATGGAGGTAGATGCAAAACGTCTGCATCATTTCCTGTCCCATCACACTTTAAAATGAGTCAGACAAGGGGCAAATGTTAAAGATAAAAGTGGCTCGTTTTCCCGTGCAAAGAGGGCTGCCCCCCATGCCAGGACATTGGCGTTGGCGGGCACGAGGCTTCCTCTGCTGTCCTGGGGTGGGGGCAGGGTTCCCTCCACTGCCCTTGGCTCTCTGACACCCGGACAGTCCCCACTCGCCGGTTTTTAATGCTGCTTATAGAATCCACACTGGTAGAGCATTAAGGGGTTTGGGGGGGTCAACTGGAACAGGCGAGGGGCCCTAGGACAACCCAGAATTGCCCCAAAATACCAGGCCTGGTAAGAGAGGAAAAACAGGTAGTTCGAAGGAAAAAGAAAAAGGCGGTAGGGGAGAAGGGATTAAACATGAAAAGATGCTTGCTCTCATCCGTAATAAAAAGACTGCTGATAAAACCGCAGTGAGATGCCCCTGCTCAGGGATCCGAGGGCGCGGGGCACGAGCCTGCCGCGTGCTGAGAGCGGAAAGCCACCGCCTCTGGAGGGGGATGGGCGGGGCCCTCACCCGGCCTCTGGCCAGCGTCGCTGCTTCTGAGTAAGCCCGTCTATGTGAGCAAAGGCATCTGGATGGAGATTCACTGTCGGATTCAAAGCCTGGAAATAATCGGGATGTGACTGGTTAAAGTGCAGCCCCTAAAGAAATGGGGTGGTCCTCATGCACTGCTGCGGACACCCCTCGGATGTCGCGGTCCAGTGAGGTTTTAGTGGTAGCCTCTGGGGAAAGAATTGTGCATAAAAATTACATTTTTAAAAAGATAAGTGCATGTATATGCTCAGATGTCAGCACATTTCAAAAGGATGAAAGTATCTGGAGAAGGGTTCTTTCAAAAGGCTCCACAGGTGATGTTAACTGTGTGACCTTGGGTAAGTAGCTCGACCTCTCTGAGCCTGGTTCCTCATCTGAAAAATGGGCCTAATAGCACCTTTCTTTCAGGACTACTGTAAGGAATAGCGGTGGTATGTGTAAAGCACAGAGTACAGCAAGTGACTGGCCCCTGGCTACACTGCTGAGCACCCATAACCTGTCACCGTGATAGACCTGTGTCAGGCGAAATGGAAACACGCCTTGCTGTAGTAAGCTTTCGTAGGGCAGGTTGCAGAACCGAATATTGATTACAGAGGGAGTCTCACTTTCTGCTTTCTACATTTGAATTTTTCCCAAAATCAATAGGTCCATATTTCTTTTGTGTGTGTATGTGTAGCTAAAAAAATTTTATTGTTATGCAAGTAATACATGAATAGATTCTCATTATCAAAAATACAGAAAACAGCATGGATTACATTTATAGTCAGAAACAAAACAGATATCATTTTGAAAAGTTTCATCTCAATTCCGTTTTCCACCCTTCCCATCATTTTGAGTCTGCTGCAGCCTGAATGTTTCAGTCTCCCCCGAGACTCATGTGGTACTAGGGGGTGGGGGCTTTGGGGGGTGAGTAGGTCATGGGGGGAGCTCTGCTGAGTGGGATTAGTGCCCCAATAACAGAGGATCAGAGAGACCCTCGTGCCTCCCGCCATGTGAGGTGACAGTGAGTGTGAAGACAGCTGTGTGTGGGAATCCGCCCTCGCCAGACACACGTACACACACACACACACATACACACACACACGATCCAATTATGGTGAGCTATTTATAGAGCAGGTTGTAGAACCAAAGACAGGTTGCAAAGGACCTCTTGCTTTCTATTTTCTACACTTGAATTTTTTCCAAAATCAATAGGTCCATATTTCTTGACCGATTTGCTGTCTCGATTTTGGACTTTGTGGTCTTCAGAACTGTGAGAAATAAATTTGTGGTTTTTTGTTGCCACCCAGTCTATGGGATCTTATCATAGCAGCCTGAATGGACTAAGAGCCTTTGCGTCTCCTGCGCCTGCCTATTGCCCCTCTCCAGTCCCGCCCCGGCCGCTCTGCCCCCCAGCCGGCCACACGGAGCCTTCTCTGGAGATGTCTCTTCTCGGGTGGGTTGTGCATCGGCTCACGTCACGTGTGCCAGGACTTCCCGAGAACTGGAGGGAAGGACACCTGCCCTCCTCCCGCACACACTCACGCTGCAGAGGCCAGAGCCTCAGCCCGGACCCTCACCTGCCTCTGCCCTGGGGGACCCCAGGGGCGCAGAGAGGCAGACAGCTCTGCCCAAGGTCAGTCCCCATGGCCAGATCCACGGACGACCTTGTGGATGATGGTGGGCTCCTAACCAGAGCTGGCTCGGAATATTCTACCTCCCGTTCAGGTTCTCTACCTTCCCTCCCGCCACCCCCACTGCTGGGCTAGGAGTGGAGGCAGGTGGGGTTACAGCTCAGAAGGGCTTAAAGGGCTCAAGGCGGGCCTGGCAGCGCAAAGCTACAAAGGTCTATCTCAGACACAAGTTGTCACCAGGCCTCTGTGGGCTAGCCCGGGCACCTGGCTGCCTTAGACAGGAGAACCTTCCAGATGGGCTATAGGCATCCGGCACAGGTGTCAGGGACGCTCTTCCTGGGCTCCATCCACACATGTGGTACCCCGGGCAGTGCACACACTTTGTACACGTCCTGAGCCTCAGGTGTCTTTTTTCGTTTTTTTGTTTGGAGGTAGGTATTTGGCTTTCCCCATGCTCTCTGCCCTCCTGTCACCTGGCTGTCACTAGGCACTGTTGACCAGCTGCCTGGCTGGAGTTGTCAGTGATTGAGGACGTCATAGCCAACATGTGTTCCTTGCTCATCTTGTTTTGTCGCCATAACATCCCATTGAGTTTGCAAGTACTGTCTCCGTTTTTCTCTTGGGGAAGCTGAGGCTTGGAGTGGCAAGGTCACCTTCCCACGGTCCCTCAGCTCATGGAGGCCACACTCGGCAGTGAGTGGCCTCCCCCTCAGCCTTGACCCTCAAGCCCTGGCATTGGTGCCTCGAGGGGCCTCCTCTCCCAAGCCACACACTTTCCGCCTGGTGGAAGGCTGCTCTCAATGGCTCCACTCTGCCCCTCGACCCTGCACCGTGCTCCAGGGATGCCAGGCTGGAGCACTCAGGCAGGCTATGGGGTGCCTGCATGGGCCATGTCATCTCCAAATGCCTCCCAGTGCCTGGGAATCCTGCAGACACACCCTCTGTGGTCACCTGCTAACCCACAGAGGACATTTCTAAAGTCCCCGAGACAGCAGGGGCACCTCTGCAGGATCCAGCCGCCGGGCCTGGGAAGAATAGCTACAGCTATTCTAATATAACCCCGAGGGTTATATTAACAGCTGACTAGTGGCGTGGAGCCTTTGCTGCCCCGCCCCTCACCTGCCTAGCACCTGGCACGCTGGGGATACTTAGTGATAATGACATTGGTAATGAACATCAGCACGTGGTAAATATATGCATCTTCGCACGATGGTTACACAGCACGATGAACAGGTCATTAATCGGTCATAAAAAATAAATGTGAGTGTGAGACAAATATGATTGCAAAGATTTTTCACTCCTTCCTCTCTCCTCTCCAGACGTGGAAATGGAAATTTCAGGATAAATTTTCGTTATCCTGGTTGTAGGGTTTGTAATTAAAAGAATTGGGCCAAGAACGCTTGTAGACTTCTCCTCTTAGATTTGGGCAAAAATTCAGGGCATTTCTCACTCGGTGTGGAAAGTTTTCTCTTCCAGAATGGGCTGTCAGCAGCCCTGGCAGAAGAATTCTCTCCTCCAGACCCGACGTCCCGGCCGCCATTGTGCAGGTGTGTTCTAGTGTCCTAGAAGACAAGCCGGCTCAGAGTGCGGGGGCTTCTTAGCATTCCCGATGCACGCCCTTGGCTCCAGAAGCCACAGCCCCGCCTCGCCTTCCCACCCTGGCCAGGACAGCACGCCCTGGAGGAAGCACAGGACCTGGCCTGCGGTCACCAGCCCAGAGGGAGAGCAGAGGGGGTCACGGATGGTTTAGTTCAATGGGTCACAGCAAAGCACTTGTTACCCCAAGGGACAAGGTAGACATGCTACCCCAGTGCCACAGGGTGGCCAAAGATAGTGTCTCATGGAAGTGTGGGCCCCATGTGGCCAGATCATCATCCCGACTCCTCAAGATAAATGAGAGAGCTGGGCACGGTGGCTCACGCCTGTAATCCTAGCACTCTGGGAGGCCGAGGTGGGTGGATCATTTGAGCTCAGGAGTTCGAGACCTCCTGGAGTAGGACTCATTCATGGCCCATTCTGCCACTCATTGGCTGGGCAACCTTGAGCAGCCGAGTCCCTTAACATCTTGGATCCCCTATGTCCCTGTCTATAAAATGGGGGTAGTAAGATCCTCCTCTAAGGGTTGTGGAGATGAGGGGAGGCGCCAGGCACATAACAAACGCTCAGTCTCTTTCTCTACCTGCTACCTGCTGGATGCTCCTAGATGCTGAGAATTCCCACGTGGGTGAGACAAAACCATGCCCTCTGGGAGCCTTCAGTACTCTGCGAACTACAGCCATCTGCAGAATGAGGGGATGCAGGGTCTGGATGAGGTTTGGGGGCTCACAGAGCAGGGAGCTCCCTGACCCAGGTCTGGCCATAGCCAGGTCTACAGCAGCCCCTCAATGGCTGGTTTAGCCCAGAGGATCCGTGGGGTTTACTCCTAACTCAATGGTGGCCCCTGAGACAGCCCTGAGGAAGGGCAGCCTGGAAGTGGCCTGGCTGTCCTGATTCACCTGTGGGCACTGGGAATGCCCGGAGCCAGCCAGCCCTCAGGGCTCTGTGTGGCTCTGGGTTCCTCTGCAAAGGTAGTCAATGTTTTTGGCCCCATGTGTTCGTGTCACAGCTCAGGATGAGACTGCAGCTGTCCACTGACCCAGCAGAGATCACCCTTGCGTGGGACCTTGACCTGCCCACCTTAGTCTTTAGTAATAGAACTCAACTCTTAGCCTCCAGGAAGGCTATTTGCTGTGAGAACATCTGTCCTGCAGTTTCATTGATGTGGCAGTGAGGTTTCGTGCACAGTCTAGTGCCAGGTGACCTGGGCTCAAACCCCAGCTCTGCCAGGTCCTAACTGTGTGAACTTGTGCAAGTCACTAAACCTTTCTGTGCCTGAGTGTCCCCATCTGTAAGATTTGAACAATGATAATACCTGCCTCATAGGGTTGTAAAGAGAATTATAAAATAAATTAAGATCAGGGCTGGGCACGGTGGCTCATGGCTGTAATCCTAGCATTTTGGGAGGCTGAGGCGGTAGGATTGCTTGAGGCCAGGAGTTCAAGACTCGCTTGAGCACCATAGGAAGACCTGGACTCTACAAAAGATGAAAAAGTATCTCTGGGTGTGGTGGCATTCCCCTGTAGCCCCAGCTACTCAGGAGACCGAAGGAGGGAGGATCGCTTGAACCCAGGAGTTGGAGGTTGCAGTGAGCTATGATGATACCACTGCACTCTAGCCTGGGCGACAGAGTGAGACCCTGACTAAAAAAAAAAATCAATAAAGTGGCTAACACAGAGCTTTGCATATAGTTAATGCTGTGTGAGTGTTTGATTTAAAATAAAAGATCCTTAAATAAATTCTTTGTGAATTTCACAAGGCCTTCATTTTGCATTTCGCAACCAAGCTGAGTTAGAATCCAGCTGTAACTCCGCTTCTCAAGTATGAGACAGGTCCGAGGATCTGCATGAGGAGAAGGCAGCCCCGGTCCAAGAGGAAACCAGGACACGGCCCCCACGCCACCCCGTCAGGTGTTCAGTGTCTGCAATCTCCAAAGCCCATTGCAAGTATACCGAGAGAGCCACGTGACTTTAAGTCACCTGCCACTCTGAAGGTGCGGCACTTGAAGGGGAACCACTTTGCTGGGTTCATCGTCTTTGCCAGGGATCGTGGGAAGTGCCGGAGTGCTCGTGACTCCCGGACAGTGGAGAGCGCTGGGCTGGCGTCCCAGCCCCCTGGCCTCTGTTCTTTGCCTGGTCATCCGTCACTTGTGCTTTGAAGGCACACAAACAAAAAACAGCGCCAAAAGCAGGGAAGAAAGGCCCCAGAACTCTATGACTTCACAGACCCAGCTTCTCCCCTGGGTAACTGTGATGTCATGCCCACCCTCCCTGGCCACGCAGCCCCTGGGGACCCTCAGGGCCCGAAGCATCCATTTCCATCACACGTGTACACCGTGTGTGCCCATAGTGGCCCTCAGACCAACTCAGCCCACCCCAGCCAATGAGGCTGCTCCTGCTGCTTGCAGTCGGGGTGACACCAGGAGTCGCTTATGAGAAGTCATCCCAATGGACTGATGGCACGTCCACTGCAAACCGCTGAGACAGGAACTGTCTCTCATCTCTATAGCAGAAGCCCACGTTGCCACCCGGCTCCTGGCAGAGAAGCGGCACCCCCTAGTCAGCGAGGGGCCCACCTGCTCCCTCAGGTAACGTTGCTGCCGTTTCCTGGGCATTGCTAGGGGAGGGGTGCCTAATACACACCTGATTTCCCCGCCTGCATCTTCTGAGCTGAATTAGGTTGGGACTTGTCTTATGGGGGAGGGAGGACTATAGACTCTCAGTCAAAGCAGTGGTCAGACTGTCCTCACCTTGCTGTTATAACTTCTACTCCTCGTTCAGGTCTCAGCAGAAACATCACTTTCCCCAGCGAAGTTCTTAAGGGTGCAGTATCATGATGTCTGCAGCTAATTTACAAATAGCTCAGGAAAAAATTATATATATACAAATACATACATATGCATGTTTTTGTATATAATTACATATGTACATACGGAGAGTGAAAACGTTGCCAAGTTAACAGTTGGTCAATCTGAGTGTTTATTGTATTATATGTATAATTTTTCTGTAGGTTTGAAAATTTTCAAAACAAAAAACTAGAGGAAGGAGTATGAGTCCACCCTAGCCCTCCCTCGGAATGCTGGAAACATACCCAGTGGGGTTTGGCAGTGGAATTTGTTTTCTACTGTCGGCCAGTGGGCCTTAAATGTTGGGGGTGGGTGGCTATTGGGGTGTGGTTGTCTTAGGACAGAGGAAGCAAATGTCCCCGGGGAGGGGTTGAGGTGCTTTGCTCCGCTGACCCGTGTTGTGGGAGGCCCCGAGTCACGAGTCCGAGTTTCAGGTGCTCGCTCAGCACTGGCCTTTCCCGGCCAAAGTCTGCTCCGTGCACCTCTCAGGCAGCAATCGTGGGACTCAACCTTGTTCTTCTCCCCCACTTGCAACCTAGTCCCCTAATTCCTAAGTATAGAATGTTCTGATGATTTATTCTTTAAATATGTTCATTTAAGATGCCAGGATTACCCGGCCATTGTTCACTGTTAACCATTGTTTGCTGTTAGTGGACCCCAAAGCACAGGCTCCCAGGGGAGCTGATTGGGTGCCCAGCTCCTGCAGTATCCACCCTCTAGCAAACTCAGCTCCTTCCCGGGTACGGTTTGGCCAACTCTGTGTTCCTAGAGAAGTTTCTGGGCCTGACGACCAAGCCAGCTCGGAGGAGGGTGCATAAGCTCCACCATGCTTTGGCTCCGTCCCTATAGTATATTTTATGTCGTTACAGAAAACTAAAGGATAGGGAACTAAAATGGTACCCGGTCCTTGGAGAACAGACTCCATTTTGCTTCATGCAGGACAGCCTTTAGAGGTGGGATTATATCCTCTCATTACAAATAAGGAATCTGAGGCTCAGAATGGTTAAGGTACTTGCCCAAGGTCACACGGCCAGGAAATTCCAGAACTGGAATTTCAACCCAGATCTTTCAGCTCCAAAGCCTGTGTTCTTTCTACTACCCCTTGATTAATTTTAAAATTTCCAATATCAGACTCTTCTTCCATCCATGACCCCTGCCTCTCATCCTCAGAAAAAGATGAACGCTGTTCAAAAGTTTTCTAGCCTGAGCTCACTGCAAATTCACTTATTTTTGCTTTGTCACGGCTACTGGGTCCCCACCCGTAGACCGGGAAGTAGGTCATGGCTGCAGGGACCACGTGCTCTCGCTGCTGCGAGGACTAGCCTCTGTGTCCAGGGCTGAGCAGGGCCAGACCCCCTCCAGGAGCACCCCCACCCTCTGCAGGTCCCACTGGGATTTCACATCCTGGCCCTCAGAAGTCATCTCGAACCTTCATGTTGTTGAGCTTCATATCCTAGAATTTTCTGTCTCTGTGGCTGCTGTGTGGGGTGGTGTTTGCAGAAAGGAACATTGGAATTAATGGGGAAGTTGGTGGTCTGGGGAAAGACTCATCTTCACGCTCTTGCAGACCTGCGAGTAACTGAGACTGGCTGATTAGGGAAGGGGTTTCTTAGTTATCAAGTGCCCCTTTACAGACAGGAGTGTACCCAGCCGTTTGACACCCAGAGCTGACCTTTTTATGTAACAGTCCCCCCTTCTATATGACAAAATTACTTTCAGAAATAATCATGAAATTAAATGACTGTAGTAATGGCCAGAAAGGAAATGCACATAATAAATTGTTTCTCATATTGAATGCTATATAGCATCAAGATTTCTTATATAAAAAGTAAACATAGTATTAAAAAGGAAAAAAAGCACAAGTCTTTATTAAATAGTTTTTATATCTTTCTGAGTTTTGATCTTTTGCAGCCTGATGTAATGATATTTTATATCAATCATTGTTCAGTTACTGATAAATGAACTTTAATAAAAGTGAGACATCTATAAAAGTTGCCCACAGTTTAGGAACTACTAAATTGCACCACTGATGTACTGCTTTATTTGCTTAATGGATTCTGTAATTTGAAACAATTCGCAATTTAAAAAGAATAACTTTCCACTCAAAAAATATTATTCAAAGTCAGTAAAAATATGTCACATATGAGTGAAATTTGTACTTACCAAGCAAACTGCAGTTCACCCTGCCTCACTTTTAAATTTTAAACACAAATAAAAACTCCAAGTGGTCGCCTGTAATGGCAGAATTGAAGTAACTCAGCTTCTGTGTGTTTGTCTTTGTAATCACTGTGCTAGCACTGTTCATGCTTAGAACGTACTGCTTAGATGCAGGGACGTGGTCTCACAGAGGTCAAAGATGCAAACGGTGCCTGGAGCAGGCTGGAAACTCTGAACCGTTATGAACTTACTGTCAAAACGAATGTGTGTGGCTGACTCCACATATGTTGGGGCCGACTGTATAACTGGGAGTTCTCCAAATAAATTCCATGGAGAAAACCAGGTTAACTTTTTAGAAAGGCTAATTTGAACCTTACGTATGTATCATTAACACTCAGAGATTGCACTAATTGTTTATAACTTAGTCCAGGAAAATATTTTTTCAGGAAGGATTATTTTATCACAGGCATTGTTTAGGTTTGCCGGCATGTGATGCTAATAAAAAGCAGAGTGGCTTTTAGTTGGTTTTATAATTGTTCTTGAACGCTCTACAGACAGTCCACTCTGGTCCCTCACATTGTGTTCTGAACTCTTGTCCTGGTGGAGCTGAAGGCAGATTGCAGAACATCCCTGTCAGTCCTCCCAGGACTTGGGAAACTGAGGCCCAGTGCCATGCAATGCCTTGTTTGTTCAGGAAAGAAAGACTAGACCACCTGCTGGGTCCCTGGTCTCTTCACCTTCTTCCTGGCCACAGTGAAGTGGCTCTGGGTTTCAGTGCTCACTCTCAGTGCTCCAGGTGTCTTTGCACATTAAAATCTTTTCTGATGGGTTTTTGCTGTTATATTTACTTTTAAAAAAAATAACAAGCAGCATTAAAATGTTAGTTTTGAGGCGGTTGAAATGAACAACTGGTTTGAGCTAAATTCTGGTAGGTTTTTCTTGGGAGGAATGATATCATCGTCTCTAGTTACTTGTAATTGATTTACTCTGAATCAAGAAAGAGGCTTCCATTTGTTGTTTATACCTTGCACTCTTGGTTTGTTTCTTTAAATTATGATCATTAGTGGTCATTAGGATTTTTAAGTAGGGTACGTTGCATCTAAGTGGTTCCCCGCCCGCCAAGAGTAGTTTATATTGTGGGTTTTCATTTAACTTTAAATATTTCTTTGTTGGACAGTTGCCCAGATGGTATCATCAGCCATTTGGTTGAGAAAATGTGTCCTGCTGGCTCCTCTGTCACTAGACTTTTGCTTGCAGACAGCTACTGGCTAGTTAGAGACTGCAGCCATCGCACCAGCAGGCGTGGACTTGAGCACGTAGCCAGGTCGATGTAAAGTCGTCACTTCTTGGAAGTACTGATACCTGCTCCCTGAGGCCGTGGTGCGGACAAAGAGGTCTACTCTGGGAGGCAGAAGCCAGTTTCTTCCTGTGCCCTTGACTAGTTGGGTGACTTTGCACAACTTGCTTAGCCTCTCTGTTGCCTCGCTTACAAAGTGGGACCATCTTTTCATTGCCAGGCAGAAGTTGGACCCTGGACCTAAGGCCTTTTTGAGTCTTTCCCCTCTAAGAAGAACCTCTGATCCTCCCGAGTTTAACAAGCTCAGGTTAATAATTGGGAAAAACGAAGGGGAGCACGTCTGTTTAGAGAATTATGCATGTTTTTGCCTTTCTCTGGCTGGAAAGACGTAAGAGCGCCTGGGGAGGTAACTGCCTGTGGTCCGAGCCTTCCAGGACAGACCTCTCTGGGGAGGGCTGCTGTGTCCAAGAGCCCCTCACCAGAATTTGAATATCGACTACGGTGGGGTCTGCTGACCCTGACAACTAATGGTGTGCTGAGAACTGTCCCTCCAGAGGGGCATTGCCATTCCCCCAGGACAGTCTGGGCAGCCCCCCTGGGTGCTATGATGCTGGCTCTTCACTCAACACCCCCCCCCCCCCGCCAACTGTTCCCCTCCCTCCTCGCTCCCGGCCCCCTCATTCCTCTCACAAGGCTTTGTGCAGCTACAACCTTTCCCAACGAGGAAGTTCTGGCCAGCGCCTCTCCACAGCTTAATTATGTAACCTTCCACTACTCCTGGTCCAAGGATCACTCTGGAAAGGCGGTCAGAGGTGGGCACGCAGCCGGGGTCAGCTTACTTCCCATCCCCACAGCCTCGGAACTCGGAGGCGGTGCAGGAATCTGGGCTCTGCAAGAATTAACAGCTCACCGCTGGCCCTAGAGCCAAAACTTCAGGATGCCTGCTCTCCGTCCTTTGTGAATTTCCAGCGAGCAGGCGCAGAGAGAGCCGGTAGCTGCTGAGGTTCCTACAGATGTTCCCCAGATGCCGGCTCAGGGCTCTTAGCTGGCTTCTGGCCTCAAGTCTCTCTGATCTGGGCTTCTCCAAAGTGTCTGTCTCTCAGCCGTCCCCTCTTTGCCTGGTGATGGCCTGGTCACTCCTCTCCAGCCCAGAGGAGGGCGTTTTGTCCCTCCAAGCCTGCTTTCCCTTTAACTCTTAGTTCAAGTTCACTTTGTCCCCTGAGTCTTCTCTAGGCTCCTACAACCTTTGCCTCTAGCACCTGTTCCCTACTTAGCTCAGAGACGCACAGACACTGTGGGCTCAAGATACCCATGGCCTTGGACTGTGTTTGTCTCTTTGTCTCCCCTCCCAAACCAGACCCCCAGAGGGCAGGAAGCATGTCTTCTGTCCCTCTGTCCCGCATGGAGCCCTGCACGGGTAGGCAGCGTTCCATAACTTGAGTTGACCGACTTTGCTCTGAAATTCCCCCTGCATCATTCAATATTTGCAAACATGTCTCCCTGGCCAAGTAACTGAATATATCCAAGGGCAGGGCCCACATCCACTCCTGTTCCTGGGTCCCTGGTCGGGGGTGGTATGTGCCTTCCTCATAATCTGCTCAATGCCGTGGTCCCCAAGGTGTCCCCAGCTGCTCAGCCAGAGCTGGGCCAATGGATCACCCCATCCCGTTTGTACCATCCTCTCCCTGCCAGGCCCATTCTCCTGCCCACAGGTCCTGGGACTGCCTCTGGGATGGGAGGACGTGTGTGCACATGCATGAGCTCAGCGTCAATGGTGCATTTTGTGCATGACCCATAGAAAGCTGCTCTGCACTTGATCACACAGCTGAAATATCTGAATCAGCTCCCACATCCACCTGCCAGTGTGTTGCGGTTGACGAGCCTGTCACTTAGGAGTCCACTTTTCTCTGTCCATTAATAATAGATACTTCCTACAGCCCCCGCTTGGCAGCTTTGATTTAAAGTGATCTTAACTGAAGAGACTAATGGATAGGTCGGAATTTGTGCCTTTCAAGCACAAAGCATTGCTCTTAATTAACTGGATTCTGTCTTTTGAGCGGGAAGAGGCCTTCCCCCAATTGCATCATTAACTGCCTCCATCTGGACGTCTCCCAAAGCCATCTCCTGTTTCAGGCCAATCCCAGGTGTGTTTCTGAACACCCGGGAGGCTGCAACAGCTACGTGTGCCACCTGAGAACACACAGTGTTCACTTCTGCTGTGAGAAGTCCCATCCCATCTCTCCACACCTGGAGGGGGACATGTCTTCCATCTAATTCACGGTTCAAAGTGGAAAAGGATCCCCCCTCTCCCCACCGTGTGCCCACTGCTGGTCTGCAAATATGTAGAGCTCGTCGCAGTCAGCTGTCTTCGGTGTGGTGCGTCTTTGAGGGCCAGACTCCCATTTGACTTACTTCCTCCCTTCAGCACAGACCAGCATGCCTTGAACTGCTTGCACCCGTTTCAGTGCACAGAGGTTGGGGCCAGAGAAGGACCAGAAATGTGAAGGGAGAAGCCCCCTCCCTCCTCGGCCCTGGTCTCCATCCCTCTTTCTCCAGGAAACTGGTTGGTGCTGACATGGGCGAGAAGGGAGGGGAGGCCCAGGAGGGTGTGGGGAGAGGAGGTGGCTGTCATTCTGGGCCCTCCATGTGCACAGCCAGACAGAGCAGGCCCTGTGGGCTTTTGTACCATTTAGCTTGAGTGAAGAAAGGAAGGCTACCCCATGAAATAGAAGGCACTCTGGAGGCAAACAAACCCGGTTCAAATCCCAGCTCCACCACTTTCCCAGTGCAGGCCTTAGACAAGCACCCACCTGGAGACTTTCAGAGCCATCAGCTGCAAAATGGTGCTGGCAATACCTGCCTCGCTGGAGGGCAGGCTGGGGGTGCTGAGGGGGTAAACGGCACAGGGGCTTGCACGTCGCTGCCACGCAGCAGGTGCACCATCCGAGCCCGTTTCTTCCTTTCTGTCTCAAAAATCAAGTTGTCATTAATGCGCTAGTCCACATTAATGAGCAGATTTAAAGAAATTAACTGTATTAGTTTTCTTTTTGCTGCCGTAACAAATTACCACAAATTTCATGGCCTAAACCAATACACATGTATTATCTTACAGTTATGGAGGCCAGAAGTCAAGGTGTCGGCAAGGCCGAGGTCCTTTCTGGAGGGTCTAGGGGAGAATCCGTTTTCTTGCTTTCTCCAGGCAAACTCCTTGGCTCTCAGTCCTTCCACCTTCAAAGCCAGCGAGGATAAGTTTGAGTCTCTCTCGCATCGCATCACCCTGATGCCAGCTGTCTTTCCTCCTTCTTCCCCAAGTAAGGACTCTCGTGATTACAGAGGGGCACCTGCAATCCAGACGACCTCCCTGTCTTAAAGTCAGGTGATTAGCAACCTTAATTGCATCTACAACCCTAGTTCCCCTTTGCCACGTAAAGTAACACATTCACAGATTCTTGGGATTAGGACATGAACGTCTTAGGGAAGGCTATTACTGTGTCTGCTGCATTGAGTGCAAATTCATATTTTTACTTAATAGAAGATTTCATAATCTTTTAAAACAAGATCTGGAAGAGGTGGGATAAATAAATAAGCTAGGATACAAATAATCTCAATTGTATTTGCTACTAGGTTGGTGCAAAAGTAATTGTGGTTTGAGACCATGAATTTTAAGTCATTATAACTAGGCTCAACACATCTTTATTAATCAAAATAGGAACCATTATAATCAGCACATTTTTGCCTACGAGAAATAAGTTTGTTTATTCCTGTAGCGTAAAAATCCATGCTCTGGGACTCAACAAACTCTCAGAAAGCATTTTCTGCACCCTGCTGGTTGTGGAAGCGTTTTCCCTGCAGAAAGTTGTCAAGGTGCTTGAAGAAGTGGTAATCTGTGGCGAGAGGTCAGGTGAATATGGCAGATGAGGCAAATCTTTGTAGCCCAATTCGTTCAACTTTTGAGGCATTGGTTGCATGATGTGCGGTCAGGTGTTGTCCTGGAGAAGAACTGGGCCCTTTCTGTTGACCAATGCCAGCTGCAGGTGTTGCAGTTTTCGGTGCATCTCATCGATTTGCTGAGCATACAACTCAGAGGTAATGGTTTTGCCGGAATTCAGAAAGCTGTAGTGGATCAGACCGGCAGCAGACCACCAAACAGTGACCGTGACCTTTTTTTGGTGCAAGTTTGGCTTTGGGAAGTGCTTTGGAGCTGCTTCTCGGTCCAACCACAGAGCTGGTGATCGCCAGTTGTCTTATAAAATCCACTTTTCATCGCACGTCACAATCCGATTGAGAAATGATTCGTTGTTGCGTACAATAAGAGAAGATGGCTTCAAAACATTTCTTTTCATTTTCAGTCAGCTCATGAGGCACCCACTTATCGAGCTTTTTCACCCTTCCAATTTGCTTCAAATGCTGAACCACCATAGGATTGGCGAAGTTGAGTTCTTCTGCAACTTCTCGTGTAGTTCTAAGAGGATCAGCTTCGATGATTGCTCTCAATTGGTTGTTGTCAACTTCTGATGGCCGGCCACTGCGCTCCTCATCTTCAAGGCTCTCGTCTCCTTTGCAAAACTTCTTAAACCACCACTGCACTGTACGTTCGTTAGCAGTTCTTGGGCCAAATGCGTTGTTGATGCTGCGAGTTGTCTCCGCTGCTTCATAACCCATTTTGAACTTGACTAAGAAAATCACTTAAATTTGCTTTTTGTCTAACGTCATTTCCATAGTCTAAAATAAATATAAAGCAAACAGCAAGTAATAAGTCATTAGCAAAAAAAAAAATAAAGTGAGAAATGTGCATTAAAATGATGTATAACATAACCACATTTATTTAAGAATGCATTCCAACGTCAAATGGCAAATTTTAACAAGGCTAACACGCGATTACTTTTGCACCAACCTAATAATTCCCTTGGTCACGGTGCACTTAATGTCTTATCACATTTTCCTAACCAGCTCCTTTTGCAGCTGTGTTGCAGCATCTTATCTCATTTTGTATTTTTTCACCTAGAACAAGCCTTTAAATCATTGGCTTGAGGTATTTAGATATTCTTCATTCCTAGGATGTTGCTTATACATCAGCATTTCATGGCTCCCTGGAAAATGCCGTCCAATGACAAGCCCCAGGAATGGGAAGGAAACGACAGTGCGCTTTAACTGTAAGTGCACTTCTCCAAGGAGGTTTCTCGTTACTCTGTTCTTTCTCTCCAGCTGAGGAATTGAAGTGTGAGTGGCAGGTTATCTGATTAACAGATAGTCATGTGATGTGACTTCATCCTGAGCCCCCAAGGTCCAAGTCACAGGCACCCCCACTCCCCAAATGTCCCTGGGGCCACTTCTGAGAAGAACCCTGGATTTCATGCATGGCCTAATTGGCAGGGGTCTCTCTTGACATACGGTGTTCCCTCTGAGCATGTGACAGATTCTGATATTCTCATTTTCCTTCAGTGGAGAGAGGCGTACTCAGTGACCTAACTCACCCTATCGTATTTGTGCTCATCGTTTATGTAGCTTGAAGGAATCAGATAATTTTCCTCCCGCCTATTTGGAAGCACAGATGCAATGCCCTAGAATTGTGCTGGGGACTCAAAAGAGAAAAGAGAGTAGTAAAATCAATTAAAAGGGACAAAGATAGCCTGTATACTATAAGCTTTCTATTTGTATGGCAAACACGTTGTGGTATTTTCTAAGCAAACAGAGAACTGCATTTGACCCATGCTACCAAATGCGTAGATTTGACACTGTGGAAAACAGTGGTTTTCTGCCTTACTCTGGGTGTCTTCAGTGAAATGTCCACCTGGCTGCACCACTCTCGCTGTGTGACTTTGAGCAAGTTACTTCACCTCTCTGCTTCAGTGTCCTCATCTGTGAGTTGGGCATTCAGGACAGACTCTCCCTCCTGGGTTGTGGTGAGGATTTGATGAGTTATGCCATGTGCCTGCACATAGTAAGCGCTCAGATGATGTCACCATCATGGGTGCTATTGCTGGAGTCTAGAGCTGGTTCTGATGCTCAAGGCTGTTGCCTACCTGGGCCAGGAGGAGTAGGGTATGTTCAACTTGGATAAGAGAAGACAGCAGTTGCAGGATGGTTGAATCTGTGAAGACCCCCCTGGCAGGAAGGGCTGGTATGTTCTGTGTGGCTCCAGGCAGTGAGCAGGACCAATTTACCAAAGTTTCAGGGACACAGTTTGTAGCCATAGAAAGAAAAACTTGCTGTCAATCAAAGATGACTCAAATAGAATGAGCCCCCTCGAGCGGTAATGAGCTGTCTGTCATTGGAAGGATTCTAAAAGAACTAGATGACCACTTTCGGTGCTGTTGAGGGGCTTTTTCTTTAAAGTCCTTTCCAAGCTTGAGAACCCAGGATGATATTAATATGATTCTATCTTAGCCGAGCAAGGCCACCGGGACAGATGCCGGGACAGAATGCAGAGAAAGAGCCAAAATGGGAGAGGCTTTGATGGCAAAGATGACAAGTTCAGGGTCATTCCTGGTTAGCCCGAGGCCCAGCAGACACAGCAGTTATGTCTTACTTATTTTGGTCTCTTGAAGTTTACAAAGTGGGGGAGAACTTGAAAACCTCCTGTCCCCATCACAGAACAACAGACATTCTCTCCAGTGGGCTGTCAGAGGTACGGTTGTTACCCAGGGAGCTGGGGTGGTCCGTGCAAGAGAGCAGGCCGGCTGGCAGATTCGAAACAGCCTGTGAGCTACGAGCTTGGGAAGTGTTGGCCTTGATGGTGCTGTGCGTCCTCTCCCATCCCATTGACTCCGTCCCCATCCCCCACACGCTCTGAGCCAATAGTGTTCCCTAGAAGCCTTCCTCATGCCAGGTGTGTGGCCAAGTGCTGAAGACACAATGGCGCAGGAGGTGGTTATGCCCCTCCTCAGGGTGTAAACATTCTAGTACCAGAGATGAGTAACCAGAGAGGTTACAGCCACAAGTGTTCATTAGGGGCACCCTCGAGGGAGTTTAGCAGAGTCAGGGAGGGCTTCCAGAGGCAGTGTCTGCTTGGATGCAGCCTGCATCTTGCACAGCAGTTATTTAGCCAGACAAAGGGGAGGGGAAATGGAAGACAGGGCTTTCCCGGCAGGGAGACCAGCACCTGCAAAGGCCTGAAGTGAGAAGATGGAACAGTCAGGGTCCCACATGGCAGGTGACAAAGTGTGAGGAGTGGCATTTGGTGAACATTCATTCTTCCACTTGTCCACTCATTCATGGAGCACCACCCCTTGCCAAGCACTGTACTAGGTGCTGAGCTGTTGTCAGTAGTTAAAAAGCCAAGTGCAGGAGTCTCTACCCTCAAGGAACTTACAGTCTACTGGGGGTTCCGTGGGGTGCAGTTGGTGTGTGACGTGACAGGTACAATAGTAAAGACTGGCCCAATGTCCAGTGGAGGACAGGATGGTAACGCGGTAACATGATTCCTGCCCATTGTACTTTTTTTTTTGAGACAGGGTCTTGCTCTGTCACCTGGGGTAGAATGCAGTGGTGTCATCATAGCTCACTGCAACCTCAAACTCCTGGGCTTGTGCAATCCTCCCGTCTCGGCCTCCCAGAGTGCTAGGATTACAGGCATGAGTCCCATTATGCTTTTCCTGGCGCCCCTCTGCTCCCTGGTGGGCCACAGCCCGACATTTGAGGCCAGGGCCTCTGCTCTTCCCACCCCGGGGCCATCCCCTCAGCAGAAGCTTCTGAGATCGTACAGCTGATGGGAAGCCACGTTTGTGGTTTGTTTGAAGCCAGCAATGAGGTTTGAGCCAAAGCCAGATGGGCAAGCGCAGAGATGTGTGTGCAAAGCATTCCTCAGTGAATTGCTTTCTGCTCCTGTTGGAAGACAGCAGACCCGGGAAGCCTCGGCCTGACCCCGCCGGTCTCTGCAGGCCAGCTGGGGGCGCAACTCCCCACCCACGGGAAGATTGAAGGGCAGCTCTATTTTTAGATTGGGCAAAGAAAACAAATTTAAGTTGGAGCCTCCTTTGCAAGTTTTAAAAAACATCTTTATTGGGATGTTAATTTACGTACTATAAAATTCTCCCACTTAAAGTTACAATTCAGTGGTTTTAATATTCCTTTATGATTTTGATAGCCATTCCCTGAGACACTTGGAAGACCCGGAAGCCTCTAAGACACAAGGCAGGGAGGACAGCGCCTGGGCAGGCTTCCCGCTTCCTGGGTCTCCTTCGTAGTGACTTCAGGCGCTCAGACACCCCTCCACCTGCGCCCCCAGGCGTTTCGTGACGTCTTGTCACTTTCCAAGTAGAACTTCATTTCCTATCATGTCTACATTCTTTGTGCTGCTTTCTCACCAGCTTTTTCTCTTTTGTCTGCTCAGTTCTCCCTTCCTTCCCTCCAGGTGTGTGACTGTAATTTCTGTTTCTGAACATAAACCTTATCCAGGCCGTCCTTTGGCCTTTCTGCCGGATGATGGACATTTGGCATTGACCAGCGGCGGCTTTTCATGAAATACCGTTCCTGGGGCCCAGAACCTCCATGTGCTTCTGGCTTTGTTTTCCCGCCTCTTCTTGACCCATGCTTCTGACGTGTCCATTTTAATGGACCCAGACCCACAGCGCACTGTGGGACAGATCCCCCCTGCTGTATGAGTCTTGTTGGGTACCCTGTGTTGTCAAACGGGGATGTACTCACTGCTTTCCATCAGATTGTAAACATCATGCATGTTTATAGAACAGCATAAAGAGACAACAATATAAACACTGATAAGAGAAAGTCTTCCCAATGGCACTTCTCTTCCCAGAGGGAGCCTCCATTCAGCATATACCCTGTGGGACTTTTTGTCTGCACACATATGTAGACGCGTTGTTTTCTTGTTTACGAAAATTCTGTACACGCACCCATTTCTGTGACTACTATTTTCACTGGACGATGCATGGACCTCTCCAGGCCACTGTGTATGTTTCTTCTTCCATACAAGCAGTTGGCTTCATGCAGGGTGCACCAGGACACGGTTTTGGCCCTGTCCCCAGGGTGTCACGGGACCAGGGGATGATCTCACAGGGGCCACCATCTGCCCTGCCTGGCCGGAGGCTGCATCGTGAGGGCCAAGGGGCACCACGTGTCGTGGGTACTGTCAAACAAGAAGAGCCTTTAGAGACTTGCTGTTTCTCACAGTGTTTCTTTTGCTTCCTGGGCATTTCCCCTATTCTAGAACTAACTCCAGGCGCCTCTCCAAACTCATACTGGGGCTGGGGCATTATAATGCAAATCTAGGCAAAGCCTTCCCTGTCCTGGCATCCAGAATGGGGTGGGGCTCTTTGCCCTGAGAAGCTGTCTAGTCTGAAAATACAAACAGGACGCAGAAAGGTTTGGCTAAATTAACAGATACTAAGGTTTTAATATTAACAACCATACTCGGCACTTATATGGCATTTACTGGGAGCCAACGATGGTTCTAAGCACTTGACGTGTATCAATTTATTTAATCCCCACACTTTACAGAGAAGACAGCTGAGGCTCTGGGAGGTCGAGTGACTTGCCCAAGGTTGCAAACTCGTAAGGAAAGGATCTGGAGTGGACCCCGGGCAGCCTGGCCCCCACCCCACACAGCACTGTCCTTAACTCTCGCCTGGTGCAACCGTGCAGAAGTGTCTGGGCACCTCTGTCAAAGAGAGAATTTAGGGATAGGTGTCCCTGACCTGCCGGGGCACTTCTTACGTGTGTACAGAGGACACTATTTATTTTCTGTCCTTCCAAGACCGTGCAGGTCGCTCATTACTGGCGGACAACTGCTGATTAGCAATGGCTTCCCGCCATCCTCCTCTCTCCCTGCGTCTCTCAGAGTATGTCCTCAGATTCAAAAAATAGAAGGGAAAACATCTTAGAAACTACCACCTTCCCTTCCCCATCCTCCTCTCTCCTCCCTGTCTTCCTTATTGTCCCCATTTAATGAAATGTCAGGGCAAAAAGAGCCAATTTCTGGCCATTCCCTGTGGCCTTTCAAACTCCTACCCCCCAGTGCTCCTGGGCATGATCCCAGCAAGCTGAGACTTTGGTGTGGAAAGTTCCAGGCCCTCTGCCTCCCCGGTTCACCGTCCATATCCTCTCTGTGCCCACCCGTCTGGTAGGCCTCAGCCCTGGAAGGAATGAGGAGTGGAGACCCCAGTTTAACTTCACTCCCCGATTTCTGAGACCCCCCCAATATCCCCCCGACTCTCCTCCTCTCCAGGCTGACCCGAAGCTGCCTCTCGCCTCTTCCTGCTGTCGTCCCCCCTGCACCAGGGCAGAAGCGACAGACAAAGGCTCTCATTTTGGCCCCTGACTTTCTCCTCTTCCATCTTCAGAAGTCCCCTTACTCCTCACTCGTGTCTTGATGACAATGCGGCACATCAGTCTAGAACATCACAGTTCACTACAATGCTGTCTTTCACATGCAGTTTTTCGGTGACCTTCACAGCCACCCCGTGACAGGTATGTCATCACCCCCGTGTTACAAATGAAGAATCCACAGTTCAGAGAGGGTGAGTGCCTGGTCCATCATCGCCCAGCTAGTGAGTGGTCCCCACTAAGCCTTGAACCCAGGACTTGGGACTCCATTCCAGGTGTCTTTTCCACCCAAATCCATGGAGAGATCTGAGCTGGGAACGAGTGTCCCTCAGGGAGATTTGGATCCAGTGCCTGTACCTCGGAAACCAAGGACTCGGGGAGTCCAGCCATTCATTCAACTGACAAGGCTGGACTTGTGCATTCCAGGAAAGGGTTGGGGCTGGGTGGCCTCTCAGCGCACCTGTCGGGGTGGATACAAACATGGCATCTCCAGACCATGGGGCCTGGCTTCATGGGAGAGCCCCAGGTCCAAGGGGAAGCCACACAAGGGACCCTCCAGGCTCATCTTTGGGCCTGGGTGGTGGGTGCAGGGTGGGACATGCCTCCCCAGCCCCTGCCGTGAGCGTGAGGCCATGTGGCGTCGGCAACGAGCATTCAGAAGGGGACAACCCAAGAGCTATTAATCAGTCCCAGTGATGGCTAATGGAGGAGCAGGTGCTTCCAACAGCCCATAATGTGCTTTGGTAAGTGGCCCGAGGGTGCCTCTGAGAGGCCTCGCAGTGCCCGGAGGCACTGCTGAGGCAAGAGCCAGACTGCGAGAGGCTCGTTCATCAACAGAGAACATGTGACATGGCTCCCGTGGACCCACAATCCCCTCTGGCCCTTGCTCCCAGCAGACTCCATTCCAAAGCCGAGCTTGCCAGCAAATCACCGTAGGTCAGCTCTGCCACTATCTCTGCGTCCACTTGAGGCCCCTCAGCCTCTCCGTGCCTTGGTTTCCCCAGCTGCAAATGGAGCAAAGATGGCCCGTGTACCTCACAAAGGTACAGTTGGAGTGGCTCCTCCTACGGTAGGGCCTTGAGTGGGGCTTCGTGCTTGGTGGGTGGAGGTCTCCAAAGAGCCACCCAGTGTCACTGAAGGCAAGGACTGCAGATTTGAAGCCACGGGTGTCCTTAGCCCAGGCAACTGAGTATCAGTGTGGAAAATGGGGCTAAGACAGTAACGGTCCCTGCTTCACGTAGGCGGGGAAGCAAACGGTGCCTGGCTATAGGAATCTTCACCCTTGTTATTGCGGGAAGATACACATGGCTAGAAAGGGGAGGGGAGGTAAAGCTGGCCCCCTCCCTCCCAGCACATTTAAGTAAAATGTGAGTTGGTTTGTGGACCATTTGCTGTCTGTAAGAGCTGGAGGGCAGAGACCCCTCCCAACAGTGATGCTAGAAATTATACCCATTGGAGATCAACCAGAAATTAAGACAAAGTTTGCTAATATCAGCATCCGGTTAAGTGAATAAAGTAGGCTACAGAATACCCGGTGTAATATAGTCTCACTTAGGGAAAATTGTACTTGTACCTAGGGGAAGTGTTTGCAAGGATGTTCCCTAAATTGTTAACAGTGGCTAGTTTGCTTTTTTCTTGCATATTTTTGTATTTAACTTTTAAATAATGACTATGAATCACTTTTATAAAGTATTATAATACATTCTCTCTAAACAATCCCCCCTCCTAAAGAATAAGTGTGGTTTGCCCAAGAAAAGCAATTTTTTGCTCTGGTTTCTTGACTTTGACATCAGCGTAAACTCCTCATTCATCTGGGGCTCTGAGTTCGTGATATTCATTTCAGGTTGAATTAAAGTGGTGGCCAGGGACGTTGGGTGCCGCTGAAGGGGACAGAGTCTCACACTGCCACTGCTGTCCTCATCGAGGTTTGTTCCCTGATCAAAGACTTACCAAAAAGGGGGTCGGAAGAAAACCTACTGCAGTTATGGAAACAAAGGCACGACAGATTTTATAAGCACTATTTGGCAATGCCAGTAGTTACAAAGGAAGAGAGAAGCTTTTAGTTCAAATAAACAAACAAACAGAAACCTTAAAACCAGAATTGTAATGTGTCATGGAATTGAGAGTAACGGTATTTAAAAGAAAACAAAAACACCCAGAATTGTCCTCTCGGACACACTCTGAATTTTCTTATGATGGTGGCATTAGCCAGCTGACATCAGCCATGACACAGCCGTGTGCACACAGCAGCCCTACCTCCTCCCACAAAGCGGCCCTCATTCATGCTTTCATACAATCGGTGATTATTCACTTCGGACTGAAGCCCGGAATTATTCCAGCTGCTTCTCACCAGCACAAGCCTTTCTTCTTTGTGTGTCCCTTATCTTCTCTCCATTTAATTTGGCAGTTCTGCTTGAAATCTGGGTCTTTTATTATTAGCCTTCTGACTCAGTTCTGGAACATTCTGTGGTAAGCTGTGATGTGATGTGACAAGCTCACACTTCAGAGCTCCTGTGAGCACCTCCCTGTGCCTGCCTCCGCGAGGTGCCGCTTGTGGGGAGTGGCAGGGAAGAGGGGACATGAGGAGATGCAGCTCCTTCTCAGACGCTCACCGTTGGGGAGCGGCCATCACAGAAGAGCGTCCGTAGCATCCAGAGTTGCCAAGATCCAACCCTTTCACGAATCTTTATATCTTAAAACAAAACAGTCGGACCCTAAGCATCAGAGATTAGAATGTAAATAGGGAGAAAGTTCTCAAAGGAAATAAGAAGCTTTGGTTGGGTTGAGTCTCCTTCACCATGATCAGCCACTGTTATCAGTTGGCTTAACAGGTCCCTTCCGGTGCCAGGCTCCATTACGTGTGACCTTACTCAACCTTTCTGTGCCTCGGTTTCCCCAGCCGTAAAAGCAGGCTTACTTACAGGCTGTCGTGTGAATTAATATGGTTGAATTAATATGGTGAATTAATATGCTTGAAACATGGTTCCTGTCATTATGAGGAGTCCTGTTTTTCCACCTAAATGCTCTGGCAAACTCACGGTGGCACAGAAGTGACCAGAGCAAAGAGAAGACGGGATGCAGAAGCCAAAAGCAACCTTTGAGAACAAAGTTCATTTTAAGGTTATTTTTTGGATTCTGAGTTTATCTCTACTTGCTCTTCAGTTATCTGGGCGAGAGATCCATTCAGGAGTTTTTTGTTTCTGTTTCTTAAAAAAGTAATAGCTTTATTGAGATATGATTCACATGCCATAAAAGTCACCCTTTTAAAGTGTTGTCAGTATAGTCACAAGGCTGTGCAGCCACCTCTGTTGGCTCATTCCAGTTTGGGGATAAGGGCGCCCGTCCCTTCTGTGGCCCGGCGGGCGGTGGTTCCGCTGAGTCACGGAGCCCCGGGTCGTCCCGGCCGCCGGGCGGGCGTCTGCCGCCCCCTAGCGAGGGCCGCGGCTCGGCAGGAAACCCCGGGCGGCCAGGACCGGGGAGTTGACGGGAAGCTCGGCCCGGCCCTAGCCTGGACTGCGCCCCGCGGTGCGCCCGGGCTTGGGGTGCGGAGAGCCAGGTGGCGGGGGACCAGCCCGACTTGACTTGGGCTCTCCCTTCACTCCCCCCGGGACTGGGTCGTGACCTGAGACTCCCCTCACACAAGTCAGGGAGGTGCCAGCATAATGCAGTAACTTTGAGGTGGTTTTTAGCATAAAATGATCAGAGTTCAAACTCTGCTTGCTCTTACTAGCTGTGTGACCCTAAAAAGGTTACTGAACCTCTCTGAGCCCCAGTTTACAAATCCTTCTCTTGGGGCTGTTGTATTACAGAGGTCCTCTCTGTGACGGCCCTAACTGAAGGGTGCATCCTCCAGGCTCAAATAAACAGATGCTATTAATAATCCCAAACTGCCCAAGCAGTGTGGGATGGTCTCCCTCCCTCACCCAAGGAACTTTCTAGAACCTGAATTACTCATCCCCAAACCGTATTGCCTTCAGTAAGAAGGTTAGAAGGAATAGAAGGACAGGTGGAGGAAGGACTCCTTCCAGCAGGAAACGGCCCAGATCAGGGCAAACCTGCAAACCCGCTGGAGGGCTGGGTTTCTGTTTTTCGAGGTCTATGCAGGAGCAAAAGCCGGGGCTTTATTTTAGCAGCCTCCAGCGGTATTAGCTGCCAGGAATCCCACCCCAGGGCAGCAGGGCCGGAGAGGGGATTTGCATCGGGTCCCTGGGGGCTTGGTGGGCTTGGTCAAGTCAGCCCCTCGGGTCCTTTGCCTGTCTGGGATTCCCATCCTGCCCCCTCGCTGGTTTGCCAGGAGCCTAGATGCTCCGTCACAGAGAGATGCCCAGGAAAATGGCAGATGTGTTCCAAACAGCAAGCGGGGTCCCCCAGTGACACTCCAGAGCTCACCTCTGAGGTGGGTGAGGTTCCTGAGTTCCCTTGTCCACCCAGACACCTCTGAGGGTGGCCTGAGATGATGAGAAAACAAAGGTGCCCCTTCAGGTAAGCTGTGGGGAAGATGGGGTCTCTGCCGGGCCGTCTCTCAGTCTGGGAAGGCCCCGTTCTTTGGGAGCAAGAGGGACCCAGGGTCTCCCCTACACACCCCTGCACCTCTGAAGGCCTGGGGGTGTTCAGGGGCAGCCTTGGCAACATGGAAGAAGGTGAAGGTTGTCCGGGACCCCTGCCGGGCTCCTTCCGTCACGCACACACCTTTCTTTTCCCCCCGCCCCATTTCCACTGTTCTCAGAAAAAAGTCACAATAAAAAGTTGCATATTATCTTGTTCCCAAACTTTTGACTTCTTAGAAGACCGTGGTGTCCACGGACGGAGGAATGGATAACAGATAGGCCCATGTGCTGTACGCATACAATGGACTGTTACCCAAGGAGTGAGCACCCAGCCGGGCTGTGACCCGGCTGAACCTCGAAAACCCGACACTCTGTGAAAGAAGGCAGTTCCGAAAGGCCACATGGCGTGTGACTCCATTGATGGGAAATAGCCAGAATAGGTAAATCCACGGTGACAGAAAGGAGATGAGTGTGTGCCGGGGACTGGGGAGGGGAGAATGGGGAACAACTGCTAAATGGTACAGGGTTTCTTTTAGGGGCAACGAGAATGTTTTGGAACTAGATGGAGGTGACAGTCGCACAACGTCGTGAATGTACCAAATGCCACAGAATTGTTCGCTTTAAAATGGTTTGTTTGAGGCCAGATGTGGTGGCTCATGCCTGTAATCCCAATATTTTGGGAGGCCAAGGCGGGAGGATCACTTGAAGCCAGGAGTTCAAAACAAGCCTGAGTAACATTGAGACCCCCATCTCTACAAAAAAAATTTTAAAAAGAAAAAGAATCAGCCAGGCATGGTGGTTGGTGCACATTTGTAGTCTCAGCCACTCGGGAGGCTAAGGCTGGAGGATTGCTTGAGCCCAGCAGTCTGAGGTTGCAGTGAGCTATGATGATGCCACCACATTCTAGCCCAGGCGACAGAGTGAGACCCTGTCTCAAATAAAATGGTTCATTTTATGTTGCATGAATTTTACCTCAATCAAAAAAATTAAAAAAAAAAAAAAAAAGGACTGTGGGTAGCGGCAGCCATGACTCGACCCAGGGGTCCATCCCCCCCACCCCCCACCCCGCAGCATGCCCTCGCCCTCCTGCATCTGCTCCCCCTTCCCTGCACTGCCTTCTGGTTCCCATCTCTCAGCCCTGTGGGCACTTTTCTCTTTCTCTGCTCCCCTCAGCCCCCCTACTCCACTCTGTCCCCTGGGCAAGGCGTGATGCGGCTGGGAGGTGCAGTCCCCAAGGAGCAGGCACCCAGAGCCACTCAGCAAGCCCCTTCCTCTCCCTGTGCCTCAGTTTACCTACAACCCAACAGGGACAGCCTCCAGGACCCTCTGGTCCTCATTTTCTCTCGTCAGGAGGCAATACGTTCCCAAGGGTCCCTCAGACATGACCTGTTTTAGTTTCCAGGCTTCCCTCGGCTTTTGTGCCTCCCCTGAAATGTCTTCCTCGCCGCGCCCCCACTGCCTGTGAGTCACTTCTGGGAAAACAGGAGCTGGGCAGTGAGAGAGGCCGATCGATTTAGAAGGATAAGAAAGCAGGTAGTCTGGGGAAAGCAGCTTTGGCGTGTTTATTTTCCTGTCGTGTGTCTCACTTAGATTACAGGGCTCCGTGGGGTGATGACATGTCTGGTCTGGGCTGCGTAGCCACCTCAGGGGCGGCTTATTTATGTGTTTTTCAATCCGCTGTCTTTGCATAGGAGTCCCGGGGCCGGGAGGCTCGGCTGTGCCATCTGTCCGTTGGCTTAGATGTCCTTTGTCCAGTTCATCCTGCCCTTGACCCTTGAGGAGGGCAGCAGGGGTCAGAGAGGCATGGGGCAGGACAGAGGCAGGGCTGAGAGTGCAGACCCTTGGCTGGGGTACCGGGGCCCCCTGCCTCTCCCCCAGGCCTGGGCTGGAGGCCTCCTGCTATCCTGTCACTGACCTCAGGCCCCCGAGCCGAAGGACACAGGCCCAGTGGACCCGCTTGATGTCAGGGTAGGAGGGGAGCTCGGGGGCCACCGAGTGATTTGGGGCATGAAGAGCCTAAAGGTTGAGAGACGTGGCTTGGTCACCCAGCTGCGGGGTGTGAGTCCTGGCACTGCTCCTCCCGCACCGCAGACCTGCACCCCAACGTCTCAGGCAGAAAGTCGGGGAACGCTTTCTGGTCCAGGGTGAAAGAACAGGCAGGGAGGGGCAGCTGAGTGTCACCGTGCAGGACACAGGCTTGGCATTCTGGGCCTGCCTCATACTGGCTTGTGACCTGGGGCAGGTGACTTCCCAGATTCCTGGAATTCATAATATCTGTGATGATGATGGTGATGATGATGATGATGATGACAACGACGACACCTACCTCAGAGGACTGCTGTGGGGGCTCACTGAGATGCCTGCTCGGTGCCCACACAGAGCGAGCGCCCCCTCTTTGGCAGGTGCCAGGTGAGCGCGTCCTGTTGCAGGCCGGGGGCTGCAGTTCTACGTGACCCAGGCAGGGCTGCCCCAGAGAGGCTGGCGTTCTGACGCTCCGTCAGTGTCCGTCATAAGACTAAGAAGAGTCACTTCACTTTGCTTTCCAGGGACAGCTTTTTTCTGGGTTCTGCCTCCTGCCTGTGTCAGGTAGATCCTCAGGGCTGCTGCAGAACATGGGCTTGTCTTTCTTAGCATGATCTGTAGGTTCCAAAACGTTAGCACGGGGCAGGGGACCTAGCCCAGCCGGCTCGAGTGTTGTGACTCTTGCATGAGTCTAATCAGAAGGCCCATGAACCTAAGGGCATTCGCTGTCCCAGGATCAGGGTGGGAGTGAGCCTCCCTGCCTAGAGAGCTCTTCCCACAAATCCCACTGTTTTTCCTCAGAGGAAAATATTGGCCTTTGAGAGGCACAGTTTGTTTATTTTGCACAGTAAATAGTAGCCTGCATTTTGAAGGATGATTCAATTTCTGCATCGGCCTCTGTAATTCATCAGCTTCCTAGTGGTGCATCTGACTCTCTCCACTCTGCAGGGGTGGAGGGGTGGGGAGGAGCCGAGGGATTGTTAGAAACCAGGGTGGTGAGACTTGTTTCCCTGTCATGTGCTCCGTGGGGCTGAATGGGCAGCCCCAGCCAAAAACAGCCTGGAAAAACATCCCCAGGCCCCAGAAAAGCAGGGCACTGCCCCAAGTCTTGGAAATGACCCTTGATTCTCCTACTCCTGGCTTGGAACCTATGGAAACCTCTAGCAGCTAAAGAAAACCGAATATGAAATGCAGAAATCCACACTGAGAACATAGGGGGTGACTGGAACACACAGTAATTCTTGCTGAGACTTATTTACAGTTTTTTTTTTCTTTTTTTTTTTTTACTGTTGAAGAACTTCTGGAGACACCCGAGGAAGGAGTCTGCAAACCGTGGCCCACAGGCCAAATCTGGCCTTGAGCTAAGAATGGCTTTTGCATTTTCAAATGGTTAGAAAAATAAAAACAAAAAATAAGGATGATATTTCATGACACATGAAAACTATATGAAATTCTAATTCCAATGTCAACAGATAAAGTTTTATCAGGACACAGCCGTGCTGCTCATTCTTTAGCTATGGCTGCATTCCCACCACAGCCGCAGCACGGAATGGCTTCAGCAGGGACCACGTGGCCCTAAAGCCTCAAATACGTGCTGTCTGGCCCTGTGCGGAAAACATTTGCTGACCCCTGACCTGACATTTGCTGACCCCTGACCTGAAGCTGAAGGGGAATGCCGCTCCTTTGAAAAGTCCATTAAAAATAAAGATTCATAAAAAAAATTTCAAACCATAATGAAAGTTAAGGAGGGCGGGAGAATAAATTTTCTAGAACTTGTTTAGGCAAATGAATCACCGGCTCATAAAGTGCAGTTGGGGGTGGGATTCTTCTCTGGAGCAGAGATCGTCTCAAAACAGAACCCACCCGTGTCCAGCTGGTGTTGTGCCCTCTGCCTTGTCACCTCCACCCCCTGTCTTCCCAGGCTTCCCAGCCCCCATCTCTAATGTAATTCTGGACAAAATAGTGAGACCCATCTCTACAAAAAAATAAAACAATTAGCCAGGTGTGGTGGCACACACCTGTAGTCCCAGCTACTCAGGAGGCTGAGGCGGGAGGATCCCTTGAGCCCAGGAGTTTGAGGTTGCAGTGAGATATGATGACACCACGGCACTCTAGCCTAGGGTGACAGAGAGAGTCTCTTGTCTCAAAATACAAAAGAAGGTATGAGTGGGTGTGGTTTCCAGTGGGCTGTGTGGAGCTGCAGCAGTGTCTCCATTGGGGGCTTCTGGGGAAGAGGGTGCGTGTTGTTCAGGTCCAAACCCTCACGCCCCTTCCTGGCCTCTTATGGCACTTCTCAGCCCACTGGGAGAGTCACCCCGGAATGCACACCTGGGGGACCGGGTAGGTGCAGGTGAGGTGAGCGGAGGCCACAGCCTGACTCCAGGGGGGGCCAGCGAGCTCGGGGCTGGGGGAGTCAGGACACCCCTGGTGGGTCAGGATTTGCTTTGGACGCCAGTTGCCGTCTGATTGAATAATCCCTTTGCTCCTCCGTGCCTCGTTGTCCTGACCAGAGATGCCTTGCTGATGCCTCCCCTCTCCTGTCTGGTCCCACCCTCGCCATTTAAAAAAAATAAATAAATAAACTACTAGTCAGCAGCATTTATTTTTTAATGACGTGGAAAGAAAAGAAAGCTGGGACTAATAAGTCAGGCCCGCCAAACCTGCCCCACCCCCGGTGGTTTTGAGCGTGAACTGATGGGATGTCGGTGAATTAAACGTGCACAGAAACATAAATATCACTTTGGCCAGGATATGGAGTACAGGCTGAGGCTGGGCGTCCGACGGCTTAGAGAGGGGAGTGGGTGAGATACGCCTGCCGTGAACCAGGGCACCTCTGTTCCCTCCTGCCCCCCATTCCAATCCTTGGAACTCACCCCTTCCTTCTTCCCCCAGGTGAGCCTTGACCCGGGATGGCTGAGCCCCGCCAGGAGTTCGACGTGATGGAAGATCATGCCGAAGCATACGGGTTGGGGGACAGGAAAGATCAGGGCGACTACACCTTGCTGCAAGACCAGGAGGGTGACACGGACCACGGCCTGAAAGGTTAGTGGATGACCCGCACAGCAGGCCCGCGGGTCACAGCCCACGTGCTTTGGCGAGGGCTGGCAGGATGGGTTTGTATGCAGATTTGTACAGGAGTTTTAAATACATTATTGTCTTAGATTGTCCATACAGTGAGGCCTCATTAATGTGAATGGGCCAAAGTAACCCAAAATGTGCGGCTGTTTGAAATTTACCTTTCCAAAGGAGAGTTTGCCACGTGAGTGAGCGCAGTGCGATGAAGACGGCAGAGCCCTTGTCAGTCTCATAGTCTCACGAATACAGGGTACAGGTACTCTCTTGAGCCTTTAGCCACACCTGGTAGCCTATAAATCAGTAGTCTTCAGCAGCATGTAAAATATGTGGCAATAATACATTATTTTTTGTCTCTCCCTTAAATCAGGCCTGAATGGCCCCTATTGGACAAGAGTTGGTTAGCTCTGGGATTCTTACTATATCTGCATTAATAAACTGCTTCCGCTTCTAAATATTCTATAATAAGGTCTTTTGGCCATATTGATGTGGTCTTGTCCTCTCCCCTTCCAAACGGGTGTGTTTCATTTCACTGCTGCCGTGTTCGGGGAGCCCCACAGAGCATGCACGGCCCCTCGGGCTGCCCGTGCGGGAGCACCACGCTGGTCCGAGGGTGCTGGGTTGTGTTGCAAGGAGCTGTTCTCCCCATGGGGGACGGCCGGTGCTCCAGGAGCAGCCCATGATGCCACCCAGTGCAAGGACTTGGTCCCTGCCTCTGGACCCATTTCTAAGGAGACAGAGTGGCAAACAGTCTACTTTTCTCTTTTAGTGCTAAAAATAACAAAACACTCTGCAGCCCGGGCAGTGGGGTAGTGAATAGAAGTCGAGGAGCTCCAAGGTGGGGAACGGCCTCTGCTGGGTACGTCTATCCAGGAAGATCCCTGGAGGTGGGGTCACCAGACAGCCCCTGGGCGGGGGAAGCCGGGACCACCAGCTGTCCCGCATGGAGCAGCCATGCCCACCTTGGAGAGGTTTCAGGGCTCGCTGGGGGGCCTCGTTTCAAAGGCTGATTTCTGTCTGTTGACACAGGGAAGGTGTTGGATGAAGAGGAACTTGGGAATCCAGAAAGTGGGTGCAGGTTGTGGGAGGGAAGGGAAGGAGGATACGGCACACTGTGCGTGGAGGGTGGTGCTCAGGGCCGAGAGGCTTGGGGAGAGGGGAGTGAGGGACCCGCCCTCAGCCCCAAAGCTTAGCCTTTTGCAGCCAGCTGCCTCCTGGCAGGGTGGTGCTGCTGGGGGAGATCGGGGTCGGGGGCCAGGTTTTGCCGCTTTTCCAGACAAAGACCCCAAGAGCCCCTCCCCAGGTGCGCAGGATGGGGCACACGTGTCCAGCAGGTCTGTTCTGCATCATTATTAGTGGCGCTCTCACTTTCGAGGGTCCCGATTCAGGTGATAAAGTAGATGGCCACCCTACTTATAAGGGAACTACCTTAAAATGATAATTTGGGCATTTTCGTAGAACTCTACTGTTGGCAAAGGGCTTTTGCCACCAAAGGTCTCAGGTGATGCTCACAGTAGCCCATGAGGGCGGGTCACTTCCCCTTTACAGATGACAAAGGAGTTTCTTCTCTGAACTCCTGGGGGTGGAATCCAAGTTAGGATCCCAACATACTGAATCCTGCCTCTTGTGAATTGTGCACCTGAAAAATGACATTGTATTTAAAGGCAGAGCAGCCTGATTTAAAAATAAAGTTAAGGCCGGGCGCGGTGGCTCACGCCTGTAATCCTAGCACTCTGGGAGGCCGAGGCGGGGGGATTGTTTGAGCTCAGGAGATCGAGACCAGCCTGAGCAAGAGCGAGACCCTGTCTCTACTAAAAATAGAAAGAAATTATATGGACAGCTAAAAATATATATAGAAAAAAAAATTAGCCGGGCATGGTGGTGCATGCCTGTAGTCCCAGCTACTGGGGAGGCTGAGGCAGGAGGATTGCTTGAGCCCAGGAGTTTGAGGTTGCTGTGAGCTAGGCTGATGCCACGGCACTCTAGCCCGGGCAACAGAATGAGACTCTGTCTCAAAAAAATAAAAAAATAAAAAAAAAAGTTACAATATACATATTAGGTCATTAAATATGAAATGTCCAATTTCAAATCAAAAGTTTAGTTTATTATATTATATCTCAAACAAGAAGCAGTACAAGTATCAGAGTATGCACCTAAACCATCCACACAGTTTTGCCATCTTAACGGTAGCTTGTTTATGCCAGTAGCGAAGAAGCCTGGAGAGCAAGTGGCGTTGAAATCTTGAGAGGCATTTTCCACAGCTTGTTGAGAACTGAATATTTTTCCTTGCAAGAAGTGGTAGTCAGTTGGTGCAATGTCTAGTGAATATGGTGGATGACAGAGAGTTTCCAAGTCTAATTGCTACCGTTTGAGTAGCGTTGTTTGTGGGACACGTGGTCCAGTGTTGTCTTGCAAGAGGATTGGCCTGTCTCTATTGACCAATCTCGGCTGCTTAATTGCAAGCACCCTCATCATTTCGTCCAGTTGGTTGCAGTAGACATCTGCTGTAACCGATTGACCATGTTCTGTGGAGCTGTAGTGGATAATACCAGTGCTGGACCACCAAGCAGACACTATCAGCTTTTGTCGATGAATACTTGGTTTCGGACTGTGTTTCGGCACGTCATCTTTATCCAACCATTGTGCTGAAGGCTTGCGCTTGTCAAAAAGAATCCATTTTTCATCACATGTAACACTATGTTGTAGAAATGGTTTGCCTTTATGTCGTGACAGCAACAAAAGGCAAGCCTCCAGACTTTCTCTTCTGACACTCATTTAATTCATGCAGAACCCATCTATCCAGCTTCTTTCCCTTGCCAGTTTGTTTCAAGTGGTCCAGTATTGTTGGAATCGTCATGTCAAACCTTGCTGCCAATTCACACGTAGGCTGAGGTGGATTCGCTTCAGCTCGTCATTATCCACCTTGGTCTCAGGTCACCCACGTGGCTCATGTTCAAGATTAAAATCACCAGAACAGAACTTCTCAAACCATCGACGTACCCTGCGTTCATTAGCCACATCCTTTCCAAACACTTCATTGATATTTCAAGCTGTCTGTGCTGTATTAGTTCCACAACAGAACTCATATTCAAAAACAACACGAATTTTTTGACTTATCCATGTTGTCACAAAAATTGCTTTAAAGAAAATTTGGGCCGGGCGTGGTGGCTCACGCCTGTAATCCTAGCACTCTGGGAGGCCGAGGCGAGTGGATCACTCAAGGTCAGGAGTTCGAGACCAGCCTGAGCAAGAGTGAGACACCGTCTCTACTAAAAATAGAAAGAAATTATCTGGCCAACTAAAAATATATATAGAAAAAATTAGCCGGGCATGGTGGTGCATGCCTGTAGTCCCAGCTACTCGGGAGGCTGAGGCAGAAGGATCACTTAAGCCCAGGAGTTTGAGGTTGCTGTGAGCTGGGCTGATGCCACGGCACTCACTCTAGCCTGGGCAACAGAGTGAGACTCTGTCTCAAAAAAAAAAAGAAAAGAAAATTTGAAAGATAATCACAAGCCAAAACGTGTGTTTGCAAGACTAAGGATGTACCTTCATAATAGAAATAAGAAGTGTCAAAGTGAAATGTCAGAGATATCAACTGTCAAACTTAGTATTTAAGGAAATCAGACATTTCATACTTAATAACCTAAATATTATGTTGCAACAAACGTCCTGCAATAACATAAAATTTTAACAACGGGGGAAACTGGGAGTAGGGTATATTCTCTGTACTGTCTTCGCAAATTTTCTATAACTCTAAAACTGTTCTGATGCAAATTTTAAATTGCTAACCTTCCTTTTTTAAAATTGCTATGAAAGGCAAGAGTTTGAAAATAATTTGCTTACCCCAAGAATATACTTCCCACAAAGCAAGTGATACCTAAGAGGTTTTCATAGTTCTCATCAAATTAATTCTTGCTACTGAGGGTTTAGAGTGAGCTGTTTTTATACAGGGAGTGGCAGGTTTGACTTGGCAGAAGGTGTCACTTAACTAGCAATATTTTAAATAAGTGACAGAACACTATTTTGAATAATGACAAGAAACCACATGTTACATACCAGAATAAAGAGTATCTACGTGGTTACTAAAAGCTGAAATAGGACTGGATGCCGCCCAAGAGAGCTGCAAAGTGGGTGAAAGTTGGTTACTAATGAATTAAATGAATTAAAAGGTGTTGATGGGTTAACTTGTTAAACCTTCCAGATAAGATATTCGAAAGAGGCCTCTTCCTCCCTCCTTCCCTCCCTCCAGGGAATTTAACAGGAATAATGCAAATGATGAGGATGTCATGCTCAGGGGACAGATTGGGAGAAGGGCACCATCACCCCATATACATTCACTTGTCCCCCACAATCTAGGCTGGTTAATAATAACCAAACCCAGAGACAGTCTGCATGATGCTGCCTCACCATTTGTGCAAAGCCATCTTGAGGCTGTTCGCAGGTGTTTGCAAGCTCCAGGACCAAGCAGCTGTGTGTGTGCTGGAAGCTTGTTTAGAGTTAGCTGTTCTTTGGCGGGATGGGCACAGCCAGGGCTGGGTGTCCAGGGATGGCGTTTTAACAGAGAGTTGAATGGGGTGTCTGATCTTGCAGTGCACCTGAACTCCAGTTGCCTTTTTTCCCCATCCTCTCGTTCTGCTTTGTGCCCCCATCCTGAAACCGATGCCAGGGTTGCCCCTACCCCAGGTGGAGTGGCTTCCTCCGAGTCCACCAGAGCGTCCCTGTTGCCCAAGGGACATCTCTCCTGAATGCCCAAGCCACGCCGAAAACCTAACAAATCAAAACCAAGCTCGGTCGCCCCCATCCTGGGCCATTCCTGGTTTCTCTGTTGCTGGTGGTGGCACCATCAACTAGTCCTTCATGACCTTGGCCAGTTCCTCCCATAGCACTCACAGCACCTGGGGACCTCACCCCTGTTCCCCTGATCCAGACCTCCTCACCACAAACCTTGGTTTTGCAAAAGCAGCCCTGTCATCCACCCAGGGCCAAGAGCCATCCCTTAAACCAGGGCTCAGCACACCACGCCAGCCACATCGGGTGCCCAGCCTGTTTTGTACGACTGGTGAGCTGACAATGACTTTTACTTTTCATATGGCTGAAAAGAACCACCCTCCTGAGCACGTGGCTTCCATCACCTTGTCTCCTGGTTCAGAAAGGCCGCTGGGAGGGAGGGAGGGAGCAGGGCACAGGGAACGCCTCCCAGCTGAGCTCCTCCCAGCCAGACGTTTTCCTGAACGTCCTATCCAAGAACGTCCTCTGCCTGCCCAGGAGGCTGGACGATGTGGCCTTTGAACTGGGCACAGCTCTGTCTGCATTATATCAGGGCCTGTTCCCAGGGTGGGTGGGAAGACACCAGGGGGCCCCCACAGACTATGCCACAGAGGGGGTGTTTGCAATCTCCAGACTGACAGTCCCCATGTGCTTGATGGGGTATTAGTCTCATGTGGACTGTCACTGCAAAGCGACGCTTTTCCTCATGTGGCCAGAGCCCATTTGTCCATCTGGTGCGGTGGTCAGCTACCTGCCAGGAGCCCCCGGGATTCCAGTCGGCGTCTGCGTCACCACGGTCAGCACTGTAACACTCAAGCTCTTGCCATGAGCGGTGCTGCACCGGGCCCTTCAACACGCTGGCATAATAATGACTGACGGTAATCACCGCCACCGACGGGGGCTTCCCACCTGCCACGCAAGGTACAAAGTGCTTTAAATAAGCACTAAGCAGTTTCATGTTCACAGAGGGTGGAACTACGACCATGTCCATTTTACAGGGGAGAAAACTGAGGCAGAGGGAGGTTAGGTAACTTGCCTAGAGTCACACAACTGGTAGGTGGTGGAGCCAGGATTTGGTCCAGTGTCCTCGGACTGAGACTCCCACTTCCTGTTAGGAGACCTCCAGGAGGGCACTATCCGCTGTCCCTGGGCCTGCCCTGAGACGTGCGGTCACCTTTCTCCCTCATTAGACTGTGTGCTCCTGCAGG
>CM052441.1:134150390-134179981 GCA_028533085.1 Varecia variegata
CACAGTTCAGTCCTGCCAGGAGGAGGAGGTAGATTTCCTCCTTTCTGTTAAGCCAACAAAAGCCGCCTTACCAGGGTCATTCGTGGTGGAGGGTGTGACTGTCACCCACTGTGGTCATTTGGGCCCCTGTTACCGGCTTTGGATTCTGAAAGGACAGTTTCCTTGTAGGTCCCACAGCCAACGTTGCACATGTAACTCACAGCCCACAGTCCTTGGAGATCTTTCTGTGTAAGGAGCCGGTAATGTCCGTTTAGAAGCACGCACTGCGTCTGGCCTGGGCCGATTCCTGTTCCAAGGGAGGAGTTGGCTCTCAAATGTTCTTCCAGGCGTTGACTTGTCATTCATTAATAGCAACGACAAAGCAAAAGGTTCACGTGTGTCCCTGCTTTCTGGTATCTGCTGCCTGTTTGTCACTAGAGGAGCCTTTCCTCAGCTGGAACCACTTGCTGGTAAGAGGCAATTTCTCCTCTCACCCAGGAGCAAGCACACGTCACCTGCGTCTTCGCCCGGGGACCCTGGTGTGGGGCACAGTCGTGCTGGCGTGGGGGTGGGGTTGGTCCCCTTTGTGGTTTTATCATGAGGTCACGTTCCAACTATCCGGGCTCCACGCTGAGGGATTTCCAGTCCCAAAGACACTGCTCCCAAGCACCTCTGAGGTTCAAGGAGGGCAGGGAGAGGCAGCCATTCTGAGGGGCTCATTGTGTGTGTTCCAGAGTCTCCCCTGCAGACCCCCGCTGATGACGGATCTGAGGAACCCGGCTCTGAGACCTCTGATGCTAAGAGCACTCCGACGGCCGAAGGTGGGGCCTCCCTCCCCTCACGGCTCCATTCAGACAGCTCCCTCCGCTCCAGCCCCGCTTAGCCATGCTTTGAGCCGCCCTCCCGGCCCTGCTCCCTCTCCCTCTGGCTGCGACATGCGCTCGCTCAGTGCTTTGCCGGACACGCTGCCAGGACGTGAGCCAAGCCCGCCTGGTGCCGCGTGTGCGCGCCTCCGTCACGGGTGTGCTCTGTGCACAGCTCCACAAAGCCCCCGTCCGTGTCGCCTGTCCTCCTTCAGCCCTTCGGAAGCCCCCACCTCGCTCTCCTTTCTCCGACGGGTCCCAGAGCAGCCATTTGCTGAGGGAAGGGGCAGGTCAGTGTATGCCTCCAAGCCCACCCCTTGGGACAGGTCTTGGTTTAGTATCATCCTTCCCATCGGGGCAGATGGCCTGGGCATCTGGACTTCGGCCACGGTGTTTGGGTGTTTGTTCCAGCACTTCTTTTAACTTGTCCTCTCCAGACATTTGGTATCTAGGTGGTTATAAAGTGCCTCGTGTATTTCCCAACGTGCTCCTCAATCTTGGGTTTGACCACCTTCTCTTGCTTCCTGTCTGTGTCAGTCAAGGCTGCATTTGGCTGCAGGAAACAGAAAACCGAGCTAACTGTGTCATATCCATGAAGAGGTCTATTTGTCTCACATAATAAGATGTCTGGACTTGCGCAGCAGCTCCCCAGTGTCATTGGTGCTCTTTTAGCTTGATCTTGTCGTCCTTAGTGGTTGGATTGCTGCCTCATGGTTGCAAGGTGGCTGCTGCACTTCCAGGCATCACATCTGCCTTCTAAGCAAGAGCAAGTAGCAAAGTAGAGTGGCCAAAAGGGTCCTGAAACCAAATGTGTTCCCTTTTTATTAGGAAAGCAGGAGTTTTCTTGCAAGTGGTAGACTTCTCCTTATGTCTCATTGCCAGAACTGGGTCTTATGGCCACCCCTGGCTGCAAGGGAAGCTGGGACATTGAGCATTTTGCTTGTCAGCCCCTTTAGTAGAAGAAATCAAGGAAAAAGGCACTGAGAATGGCTTTTGAGTCACTCGTCTACAGTGACTGCCCCTCCATCTCCCCATCCTTCCTGAGGAGGTTCAAGGTTCCGTCCTGAGCACTTCTCCAGGCCTGCGTGCTATTTTGGGTGTTACATCTATGTCTCGGGGTGAGAACCTCGCCCAGCGTCTCCCCAAGCGTCCACCTTTGGGTTAATTTGGAAAGCGGCTGCCGAGTGCCTGCCCGTGCTTGGTATAATGGTGCATCTTTGGAGGATGTGGCAGGCGTGGCCCTTACCCCCGAGGTTCTTAGCCTTGTGAGGACAATATCCAGGCCAAATTCTCCTGCTCAGAGCCGGTGATGCAAGACATTTCCTGCTCATCTGGTCGGGACAGTTTTGCAAATTGCCTGCCACCCTGAGAAAGTCCTGAAACACTAAGCCAGACCTCATGCCAGCCTAAAACCTTGGCTTTCATGGCTCCATCAACATGATTCTGGAAGAATCTCCCAACCAAGTCTTGCCACGCTCTGGACCCCATGCACGTGTGGGCCCCGGAGCCTTGGCTCTCACCCACACATGGGACGACCATAATTAAAACGTCCTTCATTGAGCTAAGCTTACTTAGGCTCTTGGAAAGCCTTCAAAACTGACAGCTCCGTATGTTTTCCCGGAATGGCCTGGGAGTGTGCCGGCATTGCTCGGGGAGGATCGCTGTCTGGAAGTGTTCACCTCGATGAGAGATTGACAGCAGACCCTGGTGGCAGATCTCTCCCTCCGGCCATCCAGAGTCGAGTACCTGACCGTGGGCAGGTCTGGGCGTGTTTATGGCCATGCAGGGGCCTCCGCACTTCTCAATCGTGGGTCATGGGCTCGGGAACAGGGGTTAGAGCTGGAAGGAGTCTCGGGGATCACCTAGAGATGACACTCCCATTTTACAGATGAGGAGACTGTCCAATCAAAAAGCACAAAGGACTTGCCCAAAGCCTCACAGCAAAACCACAGGCCCTGGCCCTAAGCCCAGAGTCCCTTCACTGTCTTGGTCCCAGTCCCAGCCTCCTGCACTGCCTTAAGGATCAAAGCGCAGTGAACAATCACCTGGTTTTCACTATTTCTTCTTTAAAAAACTCCTGGTACCATGCCTGGGAGTCCCTTTCACTGCAGCGACGTGGGGCTGTGGCTTCCCTGGCAGACGGGCATCGCGAGCGGGTGCCGCTCACAGCATGCGAACATGCTTCCTGGGGACACAGCAGGGGCAGAGCGAGGCCCGCCTTGCGGGGCTGCTTTCTTGCATGCGGCTGACCCCCTCCTGCCCCCTCCCTGCACTGCTCCCACACAAGAAGCAAAGGTGAGGGGCTCGGCGCGGCCTGTCCTGGCCCCTCTAAGGTGATTCTTGGTGGTTTCCAGACGTGACAGCGCCCTTAGTGGATGAGCGAGCCCCCGGCGAGCAGGCTGCCGCCCAGCCCCACATGGAGATCCCAGAAGGAACCACAGGTGAGGGTGCTCCCTGGAGACCCCAGGGGGTGAAGGCCCACTCAGGCTGCACTCTGGGTCGTCCTCCCTCGAGGCAGGAGTGTGGGCAGAGGCTGGCTTCTGGGAATCTTGGGTTGTTAGGAGCTTGGCGCCTTGGTGCCCTGTTGCTTCTGTGGCTGCCTGCCACCAGGGCTTAGGACTTCCGGATGCCTCCAGACTCTCCTGTTCTCGCCTGAGTCAGCGCGTCAGCTCCAGAGAGTTCTCCGTAGGGTTTGCTGGGCCAGGCAGTGGCGGAGCCATGCCTTCCTCCCACCTGAGGTCAGTCCGCACTCCGCTCGGACTCTGCCCGGCGTCAGGGTCCCCTCCCAGGGGGTGGCTTACCCCTGGGAGCACCTGAGCACACAGCAGGGTCCGGATGACTGAACCACACCTTTTGAGGATCTTACTGGGCCGTCCCGGAGGACTTCAGAAATGTGTGATCCAGCATCCACTTCTAGGACTGTGTCGCCTTTTCAAACATACCCGTGTAGAACGGGCATGAGGGGAGTGTCCTGTCAACACGAGTGACGGGGAATCGGGGAATCCGTCGGACAGGGCTCAAGGCTGCAGAGTCCCCCGAGCGCTGCCCATCCCCCGGGGCCCAGGAAGCGCCCTGGCAACCTGGAGCTCTTAGTGCCATTTCCTTCACGTCCTCATCACTGCACTTACGTAAAGACTCCAGCTGTTGGTTTGGTGCCCAGTTGCCCAACAAGAAATGCAGAGAGTCCTAGACAGGATCGCACCAGCAGTGGAGAGCAGGGAAAATGTCCCCAGGCAGGAGCTTTTCTTTCCTTCCTAAAGATGGAGCCCCCGGCAGCCACTGGGGAGCCTGCAGCTCCGTCTCGGGCTCTCTGTGCTGAAAACGCCACTGCAGGCGAGTAGCACCCCCACCCCCCCCATGCCATCCAAGCGCACTTCTGCTCTGCGAGTTGATCAGCAGTGACGTCTTCCGGGAGGGGTGGAGGCCACGGTCTCCAAGCTGGGCAAGCGTGAAGGATGTTTGAAGGTTGCGGATCACGGGTGACTTGGTTTTATCTCCCGCTGTCCCTTCGTAGTTTTTTCAGTGAGGGAAGTTCGTCCCCTGCCTGGGATGAAAACTCAGCCAACTCTTGGCATTTCCATCATTCCAGAGTCATCGAAAGCACTTCTGTCTCCATAGTGGCAAAGCACGTCTGCAAGTGCTGGTTAGAACGGCCAGTGCCGTGTGGCAGTCGGAGCCCTAACTCCACTCAGGTTGCGGCCGTTCCCCTGGGGGCTGGCAGGGAGGGGCGGGGGGCGGTGGGCAAGGCAAGAAGGTCCTTCCTGGGCTGGCACTGCTGTGAGCTGCCTCCCACCCCCTGGAGAGATTTCGAGGAGACTCTCTCTCATGGGAACCTTACTTGGATTCTTCCAGACTCTCCCCCACCCCAGTCTCCAGCTCTCCTTCCCTGGAGAGCCTCCTTCTGCTCTGGGTTCTGGCAGACACATCCTCTCTCCTTGGCCCCTTGCGATCTGAAACTCTAGCTCCAGCTTCGTCCTGCTGAGGTCGGCTCGCTCCTGCTGGCGGCCTGTTAGACACGATCCGACCACGTCAGGGCCACAGGAAACACGTCGGCAAGCAAACTGCGGGCGCACAGACTGCGTGCAGGGCTGCAGCGACACTCCTGTGCTCTGCCCCCGAAGCAGGGCTAGCCCGTCTCATCCTCTGCTGTTCTCCGCTGGGGCCCTGACAGCAGCAGTCCACCAGGTCCCTAACTAGAGGGGACACGCACCCAGGGTCTCCACGTGGTGCCTTGAAACCCTTTTGCTGGGGCTGAGATTAGAGGTGGCCGTGGAGCCAACCCCCAGGCCACTCTGTCCAGTGAAACCCGCCTCAAAGATCCTCTCCCCTCCGTCACACCCTGCGTGCGGCAGGGAGGTTTTAGAGTTGGGTGAACATTTTCTCAGCTATTGACTTGACAACAGGGACCATAGTTTGGCACCTTGCTTTGGCATGCCCTATTTTCTGTACCTTGGTATTCCATTGACACTTCTCACTGTCATCTATTTGGGGCGCAGTGTGGCTGCCCCACCGCGGGGTCCTGTCTTGCTGGCGAGCATGGCGTCCTCCTGGTTCCATGTGAAATACTCCCCAGGCGCACAGAGAGGCCGTTAGTGATGTGACGGCCAACCTCTGCCCTCCCTCCCTCCCTCCTTCCATGCTTCCGAGCACCTCCCTTGCTGGGGACCAGGGGTGTCAGAGACATCGCAGCCTCCAGCTTCTCATTCACACCAAAGCGGGCTATTGCAACTCTGCGCCGGCGAGTGAAACTGAGTCAGCTCGCCCAGTGCCACAGGTGCCGTTGTCCGGGAATGCCTCCTCTTGTCCTTTGTCTCCAGGACTCCGTGGCCCTTTAGCTGGACTTGCTGTCACTCCAAGCCTTTCTTCCATTTCCATAACCTTGTCAGAAACTCAGACCAAGTCTACACGCAGAGCTGTGCCCCTGGACAGGTGGCCAGCACTCGCTCGGTGCTGTGGTTGCAGGACAAGGAGCACAAGGACAGCACGGTGTCGGCTGGGGGGGACCCACAGGGTGTCCATGCTGACCAGCTGGCCTCCTGCCTCCCTCCGCTGCCCCAGGACAGCTGGCGGACTAGTATTTATGAGGCCACCACGGGGCTGCCCAGCAACTCAAAGAGCCTTTCTTGCCCTGGCCCATGCTCTCAGTGCAGGCCCATGCTGGCGAGTGGTGGTGACTTGGCGTTTCTGTTTTAGGTGCAGAGACTGAGTCATCGCAGGTCAGGGAGATAAGACCGATGGCCCTGCCAGCAACTCGTAGGCATTTCTCGGAGGCGGTAGCGTCTCTGTCACTGTGCTCAGGGCACGCTGGTAATTCTGATGTCATGAGGTCAGTGCATGTCAACGTGGCCAACTGGCCTTATAAACTCGTCTTCTGGACAGTTCTATCCATCGTCCTGTAGCAGTATCCTGGTTGTTCACAAGGCAGAAACTAGTGTTCTAGGTATTAAAGCTTATTGGTTGTGGTACCATTGATGTGGTCAGGAACTTTCTAAATCTTCGTTTGCTTTGTTTGGGGTGTGCTGTGGCTTCCTAAACCATAAGACACCCCACTAGCTGCTCACCAGCACTGCTGGCCTCCCTCCCACCAGGTCGCCCCTGTTCTGGGTGTGCCATTAAAGGGGTTTGCCCAGTAGTTTGGACAACAGAAACAACAGTTTAGGTCACCGGCCATATGCCAGGCACTATGCTGAACATGTTCACACAGACTCTCTTAGTAACCCTCACCATCCTCCTACAAGACAAACCAGTATCATCGCTCTGGGGCTCTAGCTGGGGAAACGGGCTCAGAGAGACTGAGTGCACGGCAGCACCTGGCTATGAACCTGCCACCCAGGCATAGTCGTTCCCCGAGCCTCCTGCCCTCCTGGCGTGCTGGCTGGGGCTGGGTCGCAGCCACTGCTCGGACACGGCCCTCATGGCTATGTCTCGGCAGCAAACTGCCTCTCTGACCTCGCCCACGCTGTGCGTCCTTGCTGAGTGAGGCGTTCAGGACACTGGACCCACAGTGGAGAAGGCCCCCCCACTAGATCACAGCCACGCCTGCCTGTGAGTGTCGTGTGTTTCGTTTAGTGGACTTTTATCATCAACGTCCTCAGCAATGACATTGGCAGAGAAGCCAGAGCTCGTTCTCTTGGGATGTGGCTTTCCTGAATGTTTTAGGAAAGTACCAGAAAATGTAGAGAGCTTCGTTTCCAGCAAACAATAACTGTCTTTGCTTTTTATCCTCTGCATTTGCTGACACCTCAATCAGCGGAAGAAGCAGGCATTGGAGACACCCCCAACTTGGAAGACCAAGCTGCTGGACATGTGACCCAAGGTCAGTGGGCTACAGTTGCCTGCCAGGACTTGGGGACTGGGAGGAGGACCTGGGAACGCTCAGACGGGCTCCACCCTGAAAAGCAAATGTGGACTTGGGCCTCATTCATGAGTCCAGGAGATTTTGGGGAGTTGGTTCTTATCAAAGGTGGATTATTCAGATATAGAAAGAGCCTTTGTGGGGTTTTTCCTAACATCGTTTCTGAGTGATTCCTAAGGTGTTTAGTGTCCTGAAAGAAGCTGGCCTTGTCCAGCCTGGGCGTTGAGAATGATGTCCAACAGAAACTCAAATATGTCTGAAGGGGGATTCTCCCTGCAGGCTGCCCTCTGGCCTGCCCGGGAGCGAGGTCTCAGCCGTATCACCCCCAAATGTTGCTTTTGAGCCTTGCTCTGTGCAAACTTCAAACCTCATTATGATTTTCTTCTCAATAACCAAACTGCTGTATTCAAGAAATGCAGCTTTCTGTAATCATTTAGCATAAACATTTTAAGAATTTCAGAATCCTAGAGATTCCTCATTTTAGGAAATGGAGACCTCTGATATAGGTTAAACGTGGGCTGGGTTTGTTTTCTGTCATTTGACAGATAAATGAACTTGAGTCTCCTCTGTAATGTGGAAACTTCCAGATTGCAAGAGAGCTGGGAAGACACTGTTCTTTTTTCCAGAAAGTGATATGGGATTTGTCCAGTGTTTAGCCGCCACTGGTGCCATGTGGCTTTAGGAGACTTTGCCTGGTTGAGGGTATTTTGAGTCCTAACTACACATTCCTGCTCCCAGAGGGGTCAGAGCCTGCAGTGAGCTGGTGTTTCTCTTCTCACATGGCACGGAAGGGCGTGTCTTCATTCTTAGGCTGACAAGAGCTTTAAAAACTGCTAGGACATGGCCGGGTGTGGTGGCTCACGCCTGTAATCCTAGCACTCTGGGAGGCCGAGGTGGATGGATCGCTTGAGGTCAGGAGTTCGAGACCAGCCTGAGCAAGAGCGAGACCCCCTCTCTACTAAAAATAGAAAGAAATTATATGGACATCTAAAAATATATATAGAAAAAAATTAGCCGGGCATGGTGGCGCATGCCTGTAGTCCCAGCTACTCGGGAGGCTGAGGCAGTAGGATCGCTTAAGCCCAGGAGTTTGAGGTTGCTGTGAGCTAGGCTGAAGCCACAGCACTCACTGTAGCCCGGCAACAGAGTGAGACTCTGTCTCAAAAAAAAAAAAAAGAAACAAAAAAACTGCTAGGACAGACAATCAATCTATAAGGGGGACCTCAGTCTGTGTGTGAAATAACTAGAATCCTGGCCCCTGTTTCTCTTAGGTCATGTTTTTCAACTTAGGTAAAACTAGAGGCTTTCATAAAGTATGACCTCTAGATATCATTTATTTCTATAAAAAGAAGTGAATTGGAGTGTTTTCTACAGATTTTTAGTGCAGGCTGTGTCTGCATGCCTCCAAAACATATTCCATGCAACCCAAAGATCAGGCCACTGTCTTTTCTGGAAGCTTTACTTTTGTGCTCACTGAATGTTTACTGTTCTGACAGCAGCCTGGAATCACATAGGTATAACGTAGCCAAGATAGAAAAGGTGTTTCGGGATGGAGCCGAGAGTAAGGTATGGGAAGGCCTCAGCCAGGCCCTGCTCACGGCGGGGGGTCGACCCTTCTTGTGGGAGTGTCCAGGGACCAGGCCTGCCCAGGAGGGCGCTGGGGGACTTACCTGGATGAGTGTTTTTGTCCAGATTCTTGTTTACCCGGGACTCCCCCGCCCCCAGTGACTGCTGTGTTTAATATTTACTGAGCACTTCAGAGTGTCCTGGGAACTGCATAGAACATTCTCCCAACCTGACGCCCTCCTCCAGGAGTGTGACTTGCACTGTGTCAGGTTGTCGGTCGGCGCGCACACACACACACACACACACACACACGCACGCACACGCACACACACGCACTGTCCAGTTCTGCATCGACGGCTGTTCGAGATGTGTTTACCATTTATATTTGGGGCCCTTGTCTCTTTTTCAATGGGGGCTTCTTAAGGTCTTGCCATATATCAGAGTATAACATCCCAGTAAAGAGCAATTTCTAGAAAGCTCTGGGAGGAAAGCATTTTCCAGAAGGCAGTGGAGACCTGGCCTGTCTTTCCTCTGGTCAGCTCGGGGCTGTCTCTGTCACCGGGGCTGTCCTCCCCAGAGGTTAACCAAGAGCTCCAACAAGGCACCTGCAGACCTTGTTTTCTTGACGCCAGTGGATCCACGTAGGATCCATTTATTGATCACCTGCGGTGTGGCAGGCACTGTGGCCAACTCCAGGAACAGGCAGTGAACGTGGCCCTGAGCTTGGCCGGGCGCAGGGGGGAGGTGAAGCCGAGCTGTGGCCGCGCCTCTCGGCAGGGAGCCAACGGCAACCACCCTGACCTCGATTAGGTTGGCGAGAAAGGGCTGGGCACACGTGTCACCTGTGTGTGCCCATGACTGCAGTCGTGTCACCTTCCTCCCTCCCCTCATCCAAATCTCTTCCTTTTCCAAGCCCCCAAATCCTCGGGGCTTACAGGTTTTATTTAAAGGAGAGCTGGTGAGTTGTGTGAGTTCTTCTGCTGGGACTAGGCAGGATGTTCAGAGAGTTGGGAGATAGATCTAAAAACAAGGGTTGCTTATTAGGAGAATCAAAGAGTATAATTCTCCTGTCCTTAATTCACAGGTAGATACTTTAAAGGGGGGGGGTCACATGAATGTCACGTGAACGAACCAGAAAAAAATGAAGCGTGCCCTCGATCAACTGGGCTGTGCAGCAAGTCGAGTGGCCGGGCCCAGAGGTGGTCCCTGAGGGCTGTCACTGTCCGTGCCACACAGAGCCTTTTACTGCCACAGCGGCCTAGCGCAGCCTGTGCCAGAGGCCTGTCTGTGGTCGGTGACTGGCTGGATCTGGGTGGTGCTTCTGTGCTAGGAATCCTACAGCAGGTCTATTAGTCAAGACTCAATCCTCCATGATCACAATTTTGGATTTTCCCCAAATCTATCAGAGAACAGGCTTGAGGCAGGATTTGTTTCTGGCACTGATTTCATTTACCAAAAAGAGAAGCGGGGAAAGAGAGGGAGAGGGAGGGGATCCTTGCTGCACCCAAGCCAGGTCCCACCTAGAGGCCAGAATCCTGGGAGAAGCCTCGGTGGCCCTGGAGGATTAAGTCCAGGGCAGCCCCAGACACGCTGGCCTGCTCCGTGTCCAGCCAGAGCCCGTCGACAGGCAGAGGCATAACACCCATCCTAGATGGTCCCCAGGTCCAAGCTCCCACTTCACAGATGAGAACACTGAGGCCCCGAGAGGGGAGGTGCTCCCCCAGGGTCACCCAGGGAGTTGGTGGCAGAGAGACCAAGGGAGCGTCCATTCCAAGCAAACCAAGGCAGCGATTGGGCCCAGAGCTGTGCCCCTGTCTCTGTTAGGGGGGCTTGAGTTGCCCATGAAACGTCCTTATGTCCAGAGCGGTGTTCCCTCTCTAGACCATGACTGTGCCCTTGCTAACTTTTGCCGCCGCTGCCTCTCCCAAGCAGAGCAGTGGAGAGTTCCGGGCCAGCAGAGGGAGGCACCTGAGAGGCCCCTGGCCACTGCGCTTGGCCCTCACGTCCGGCCCCGACGCGGCGGAGAGGCTTCCGGGGTGTCAGTGCCGCCTCTGGGGGAGACGCAGCCGGAAGCTCCCGTCCCGGTGACCACTCGCCTTCCTCAGCGCCCCCTTTGCCCAGCGCCCCCCGCAGCAGGAGGCCCGCAGGAGCCCCCGCAGGAGTGGGAACCAGAGGGGAGGGCCCAGGCCAAGCTTGTCCCCCCCGGGCATCTCCGCACGGAGCCCGAGAGTACCGAGGTTGTCCAGGAAAGTGTCCTCGGGGAGCCAGGGCGCCGCGGAGGCGAGACCCCAGACACGGGGACCCCAGGCCTGAGCCACCAGCCGGTGTCCATCATGCCCGGGGCTCCCCCCCTGCCCGAGGGCCCCAGAGAGGCCACACACCGGCCTTCGGGGACAGGACCTGAGGACACAGAGGGGAGCCGCCGTGGCTCCGAGCTGCCAAAGCACCAGCTCTCAGGAGGCCTGCACCAGGAGGGGCTGCTCCCGAAGGGGGCTGGGGGCAAAGAGAGGCTGTGGGGCGAGGAAGAGGAGGATGAAGACCGCGACGTGGACGAGTCCTCGCCCCAGGCCTCCCCCACCCCTGATGGGCCACCCTTCCGGAGGGTCTCCAGAGAAGCCACTGAGGGTGCCATCCCCCTCCCTGCCGACTTCCTCTCCAAAGTGTCTGCAGAGACCCCAGCCTCAGAGCCGGACAGGCCGGGTGCAGAAGAGCAGGACTCGGCCCCCGAGTTCATGTTCCACGTGGAAATCAAGGCCAACGTGCAGAAGGAGCAGGCGCGCTCAGAGCTGGATTTGGAAACGGCTGCGTTTCCAGGGGCCCCCGGAGAGGAGCCAGAGGCCCCGGGCCCCTCCTTGGGAGAAGACACAAAAGAGGCTGACCTTCCAGAACCCTCTGAAAAGCGGCCTGCCGCTGGCCTGCGGGGGAAGCCGGTCAGCCGGGTCCCTCAGCTCAAAGGTCTGTGTCTTGAGCTCCCTCGCCCCTTCCCTGGGGACCTCCTGTGCCACCCAGGCTGCGGGCACTGCCGCTGAGCTTCCTCCTGACTCCTGCTGCTTCCAAGGTTCCGAGGACGCCACTAAACCAACACCTGGGCACGCTGCTCCCTCCCTCGGCCTCCTCCTTCGGCTCAGGCTCTGGCAGCACGTGTCCCTTCACGCTTGCCTGCCACTCTGCATGTCACCAGCACCCCCACCCGGTGCTCCCCACCCGGTTCGGTTCTCTGGCTGCAAGGTTTATCCACAGCAGCCTGTCAGCCCACAGGAGGTTGGGGGGTGCTCCACAGAGAGGATAACAGGGGCCCTGTTTCTGAGTGTTTATGATGTGCCTTAAATTCATTGACTAGAACCCTCCAACCCTCCCAAGCAGGCATAATTAGCCCACTTTGCAGACGAGGAAACTGATGCTCAGAGAGGTAAAATAACTTGTAAGGGATGGAGCCAGGTTCAGAATCCAGGGAGGGCTGCTCTGAGAGGCACACCCTTCCCACACCCCACGGTGCCTTCCAGAAGGTGCTGGAGTGTGCACTCCCAACGCAGAGATGCAGAGGCACACGCAGCAGGCGACACACACACAACATCAGGAGGTGCCCAAGAGCCCACGCTGAGCCTTTGGTGCAACACCCCTGCCCCGCCCCACCCTGCCCCGCCTTGCAGCAGGAGAAAGACCCTGAGCACAAACAAAACCTTCCTGGTCCAAAGTGCCTCCTCCCTGAGCAGGGAACGACGGGGTCCCTATGCTGACATCACAGGGGCCCAGCTGGGCCCCAGCCTAAGCCCTTGGGATCATGACCACAGCTGCAGGGGAGGCCTCATAGCCACAAGGCAGGTTCATTCATAGGTTTGGGACCCTTAGCATTTTAGAATTATTTGCAGGGCCCAGAAATTGATGCTACTTAACCTCACAGTTGCAAACATCTGTTAAATTTTGATTAGATTCTACTTATAGAGAAAACTTTGAAATATAGATAAAAAGGAACCTGTGTTTAAATTTTAAAACAGGAAAAAAATATCCTATATTCTATTTTGAATTCCAAAACATTAGGGGACAAAATAACTGTGACTTGAGAGTTTGCTACAATGTTTCCTGAAACGATATTTTATTGAATACTGGTCCACCAGATGTTAGTAGATGTGTCCAGGGGGAAAAAAGAGTTCCACTGCCCAGTGGGTTTGGAATAAACAGGCTACACAAAGTTTAGGTTTTCTGCTGCAGGATTTGTCAGAGCCTTTAATGTACTAATGCACATCATTACCCTCTGAGAAGGTAACATAGTGTGGATTTCCCAAATTTATTTGATCTCCCCTGCTAATATCCCCTGGAAGAGTGACTGTTCAGTACTACCCCAACTTGGGAAATGCTGATGTAGCAGATGCTTTTGTTGTGGCATGGATGATGCTGGTTGATTTTGGCAAAGGAAGGAATGTGTGAGTCAGGTCCACCTGGGGCTCTTATTAAAATGCAGATTCCTGGGTGCCACATTAGGCTTACGACCCAGTCATGGGGTGGGCCCAGGAGTCTGTATTTTAGCAACCTCTCCAGGTGATCAGCTGCACAGTAAAGCTGGAAACCTCTGGGCTGAGTCGTCAACGCTGGTCCCTCTAGAAATCCAGTCTACTGTAGCCAGTGAGAAGCTCCAAGAGGCCCCATTGTCCTTGGGGCAGGGGGAATATGGTCATGAAACCAGAGAATAAAATCTATAATCAGTTTTCAATGATGACTGTCAACAGAGGGGAAAGGATGAGTTAGAGGTGACGCTTGCAGACGGCTCACTGAGGAGTGTGGCTTCCTAAACACAGAAGCCAGCGTCATCATGGGATGTTTGACGATAACTAGTATGTAGCTAATTTGGGGAAGCAACAGGGACAGTCCCCTTCAGGGGCCTGTGGGTGGTCAGAAGCCCACGGGGCTGGCTCAGGGCTGGTGGGGCTCATCTGGGAGCAGCTGGGACTGGTGGCTGATGCCCCATTGGTGAGGGGCAGGTTCTGAGGGTGCAACCAGCAACTAGGGGACACAGACATCCCTGCCAGGCTCTCTCCTATCCTGGGGCAGGTGACCAGGAATGGGGGTGGGGTGGTCAGCATATGATGGCCAAGAGGGTGGGCATTGGGACCACTGGCAGACTGGCCCCATGCGGCAGGGGAATGGGAGGGGGTTCCAGCCAGTCCCCAAGGCCCAAGAGGGTCAGCAGGATCCTCACAGGAAACCGAGGCCAGCCTGGCCACAGGGTAGACAGCTCGCCCGCCCTGACCCTTGGATCTTGCAGGAGGCCAGAGCCTGGCTGAGCTAACCCCATCCGTGGAGTGGGGCTGACCCTGGCAGAGACCCGGAAGGAGCCTGTGGGTGGGGCAGCCTGCACTGTCCTTCTTCCTTAGACAGCCTCTGTGCCAGTGTGGACCCGTGACAGTCTCAGCTGCGTCCCTTCTGCATGGCCCCACCCTCGGCCAGCCCGCTGCCCCCTCTTGCCAGGTTGTTCCGAGCAATGACCCCGTGTGCTGTGTTTGTACTAACAATGGGTGACCTAGCAGGTTCAAGGGGAAAGAAAACCCGCGGGGTTTCCACCAAACACAACTGAACGAAACACGGACTGATCCCGGAGAAGCCGGCCTAACCGTAGGGGCTGTTCCCGTGCGCGGTGGAAAGGGGTGTAACGCACGTTCTCATTTTCTGTTTTATCAGCCCGCATGGTCAGTAAAGGCAAAGACGGGACTGGAAGCGATGACAAAAAAGCCAAGGTAAGCAGACGGTGCCGGTCAAGTTCATGGAGCAGCTGTGCTCTCTGTGCGATGTCTGAGCTCATTCCCACGTGTGACTTGGAGAGCGTGTGTCGCTAACGTGCACAGCTGTTATTTAAAGTGCTTTGTGTTTTTGTGCAGTCAAAAGTCCGGCATTTATCTTTGTGATACTCAATGCCAGGGAAGGGCAGCCAACAGGTTAATGAATTAATGCTCCTAATTGCAGGTTCCTTAGCATAGTTTAAATGACACTCTGGGCCTGTAGTCCCAGCTACTCGGGAGGCTGAGGCAGGAGGATCGCTTGAGCCCACGAGTTTGAGGTTGCAGTGAGCTATGATAAGGCCACTGTACTCTAGCCTGGGTGACAGAGCAAGACCCTGTCTCAAAAAAATAAATAAATAAATGAGACCCTGACAGTAAATGAAGGTATGTTTGAAAACCAACCCAAGGACAGTGAAGGAAGCAGCCTGCTCGCCACAGAAACTGCAGCCAGACCCTCCCTGTCCGCATCATTCCATTTCACCTGAGTTTACTACCTCCGTGACTTTGCACCTTAGAAAATGCTCCCGTAACTGCACAGCCGTGTTTTTCCTGGAAAATCCCACCATGGCCCTAGATGAGACCCATTTTTCTTAAAGGTATCTCAGATTTCCAATATAAATTCTGTCGGAAACACCTGGATTGTAATCAGCACTGGAGCGCTGAGGGGTCTCCAGATGCAGACGTAGCTGTGTGTGTCGGTGGCACATCGGCCACTCCTGGAAGTGCCTGCCCCTGGCAGAGTCAGGGCTCGCCCTCACTAAGTCCTTGACCGGCGAGGCAGCTGGGGGTCCTGCGGGGGCTTGGGGAGCTCTGCCCTGGATGCCTGAAGCGGAGGTGACAGCTGCTCGTCAACCCTGATGCACATGGGGTGCAGGGCAGGGGATACCGGCCTCATGCACGCCTTCATCCATTCATTCATTCGGCACACATGGGTACAACAGTGGAGTTGCTCACAGCGTGGTGAGGGGTCATCTCTGTTACAAACCTTGGCCAGGTGGAGAGGGGCCTTGCACAGCAAGGGAAGGAGCAGTCGCCACTGCTCACCCCCAGCTTTTCTTCCTTGTCACCAGCCCAGGGCCACAGCCTGTGTCCCTCCCCTCTCACTTCGGCCCGTCTCTTGGGCTCTCCTCACCGAAGTTGGCCCCAGACAGGGTCTCAGCCACCTCCATGGGGAATTCAAGAGCAGTGAGGAAACACTCCCAAGAAGCACAGTGACGTCTTGGTCAGGACCGGGCTCCGTGGCTCCGCCTCCCTCCTGGACCGGCCCTAGACTCATCCTCTTCTTCCCAAAGTTCCCCAGAGGCAGTTAGGACAAACCACGGTGACCTTGCCCAAGGGGACAGCTCCCTCCCTGAGAGCCTCCAGCCACAAGGACACCTGTCCCCAGGCTCTTTCCTTATGTGAACCTGTTCAGAAGTTAACATTGGCCAAATTGGGATTCGCCAGATAGTGTTAATGTTAGTTCCATTTGAAAGTTTAACCAGAAGGGATATGTGCATGTGAGTGTGCGTGTGTATGTGTGTGTGTGTGCGTGTGCGTGTGCATGTGCGTGTGCGTGTGCGTAAGGAACCTAAGTTGTGCCAGACAGAATCTTCAAGACTTGGGGCAGCCACCATCCTCATTTTAGCATTATTCTACCAGAGTGGTGGAAGGGGACCCGGGGTTGGACAGGCAGCAGCTTCACCTGAACTTGAGTAGAAAGTGGGGCACTTCTGACACATGTCACATTGGGGACGCTTTCTTGAGAAACATCCTAAGACTCAGGTACCTTGGTGATCTCCTTCCAAGTACCCATGTGAAGCACGTTTAACCCAGTGGTCTCCAATGTCGGGGGCACAGGAAGATCCACTGGGCTGGAGAAAGAACATACTAGAACTTCTATTCATTTTTCATCTTCTCTTCTACAAGTTCTGCCATATGAGTTCAGTCGTACCCCATGTACTGGCGTTACAGTGTATGTACTTGGCGGGTAAATACCTGTGATCGGGGAGCGCAGCCACCTTGCCGTCCCCACTGATCGGGAGGGCTGATAAGGGTGTCTGACCCCCACAGCGTGGAGGTCTCTGCTTTAAACCGCTACTGCCTTATTTATTTTCAGTTACTGTCCTTTTTTCAGTTTGTTTCCCTACCTCATGTGCTGACTTTTATTTTGATTTTATTTATGTTTATGTTTAAGACATCCACACCTTCCTCTGCTAAAACCCTGAAAAATAGGCCTTGCCTTAGCCCCCAACGCCCCACTCCTGGTAGCTCAGACCCTCTGATCCAACCCTCCAGCCCTGCCGTGTGCCCAGAGCCACCTTCCTCTCCTAAACACGTCTCTTCCGTCACTCCCCGAACTGGCGGTTCTGGAGCAAAGGAGATGAAACGCAAGGTAAGGAAACCACCTTTGCAAAGACGCAGGCTGCTCTACTGTGGTTTGCAAATGTTTGTGTTTTCAGCCTCAAAGACCTTTCTTCAGGGCAGCGCGGACATAGAAGCGCCATGTAGAATAGCCCGGGTTCTGGGTGAGGAGGGGAAGGGGGCGCAGAGCCATGCCTCTCAGCACCCCTTAAGGCACCCAGTGGGACCCTGGTTTGAAAATCGCCCCTCTAGGTGGGTTCCCTTGTCCATTCCTGACTTTGATGACCAGGAGCACTTCCGGATTGCACTCACTTGGGCTAGACAGCATCACCCCCCAGCTCACACCTCCCGCACCATCTCGTGGTCCTTGGTTAATGTCGGTTTCTTTTCTGAGTTCGTGTTATGTCGAAAGGTCGTCTCCTGGGTAAGGAGTCCCAGGCGCTGCCCACGCTCAGCAGACTGCTGCGCCTGCAGTTGCTCCGCCCTCCGGCCGGTTGCTAGCAGATGCTGGTGTTCACTGCCAAGGGCTCTTAGCACACCCGGGGAGTTACCGAGACCTGGGTCACTCAAGGGTTTGGGGAGAGAACAAAAGAATATGACCTAGTGACCTAGCGAGGTCTGTTTAACATTCCGTGGTCCGGTTTTCAACAAACAGTGTCTCCAAGGGCCTCTGGTGAAACCAACCGCCATCAGTCAAGTAAATTCATAATTAGAGTCGGAAGATGGGGGTCCACGTAGGCGTGGTCCACTCATGTCCTGCACATTGGTCGACACGAGTGCACAGTGGCCCTGATCGTTGCTATGAGCTCTGTTGTCTTTTTATAAAATACGCCAGCACGACTCATGCAGACAACTAAGGTGCACGATTCCTCGGGGAGGAAATGGTCACAGGGCACTTGGCGTTTGGGCGGGGCTGTGGGGCTGTGTGCCCCGCAAATCCTTGTGTTTGCAGAAGACGTTTGTTGCATCTGGGAGGCAAAGGGTCCCCCAAGCCTCAGCCTCACTTTGAGTCAAGGTGTGGATGGGGCTGGCGTTGACCTCGGTGACAGCAACTTTTCCCAGTGATAAAAACCACTCTGCCCTGATTGTTCACAGGGGGCTGATGGTAAAACGAAGATCGCCACACCCCGGGGAGCCGCCCCTCCGGGCCAGAAAGGGGCCAATGCCACCAAGATTCCAGCAAAAACCCCGCCCGCCCCAAAGACACCGCCCGGCTCTGGTAAGAAGAAGGTGCCCTTGAACCTGAGTCAGAGGAGCCCCCGGCAGGCACAGCCGTCGTCCCAGGAGGCCCCGGTCTCCGGGCATTGCCTCGCAGTTCACTGGGCAGGGCAGTGCTCATTTCCTTCTTAAACCTTCGATTTCCGAGGCAGAGATCGAACCCCCACTTTGTACCAATGAAGAAATGGGGGTTCTGAGAGTTTGCTCGACACAGCCTAACTGGCTCATTTTAAGCAGGAGGAAAATGTAGTCATGTGACTAATAAGTGGCAGGAAAGGGGCTTCTCTGGCCCCAGACCGGGGCGCCAGGGAGGCAGCTCCAGTGCAGGGTGTTTCAGTCCCCAGGTGAGATGCGTGGCGCTGCCTCCCTGGAGACAGAGCAGCAGCCTGGGCAGGTCACCGCGGGTGACCTCACACAGGGCTCGGGGCCTGGGCAGCTTAACTTGCTGGGGTTCTAGGAATCCTCTGGCCAAACCGAGGGTCCTAGCCGGGCAGTCACACGCTGTGCCCATTCCCTGGGCTCCTGTGCGCAATGCCCTGGCAGTTCTGAGCACCTGGCAAGGCTTCAGTCGAGCTACTTTGCATCCAGGGGTGCCATGGAGAACAGTTGCCCTCTTTGGGCACTAGGGACAGCCTGGCTGGGAACGTCCCCTCTCCCACTGCCCTGGTGACCTGTTCCAGGCAGCTGGGTTTGGATTCTGCACAACTCAGGGGGTGTCTAGGCTGCATTTGCTCCCCGGTAGTGGAGCCTGTGGCCTTTGCTGTGTGCGGTGGCCGAAGCCTGGCCTGAGTCTTGGTGATGCCGATTCTCTCCCACTGGGGGAGCCTCGCAGAGCCTGTCCCCACCTGCTGCGTGTGGCATTTTACCCATGTGTGTGGCGCAGTGGCACCCGCAAGGACGGCTGCTCTTTAAGGCCGACTGGTTTTGTTCTCTCACCCGGTATTTTCTTCCCTGGTGCTTTTCTCATGTTCATATGATCTACGGGTTATTAACACGATTTCGATTGCGTTTCATATGCGGGTTGGATCCTGCCTTTGTTTCACTTGACACTGTGCCAGTCCACTTGTGCTTTCAACAGTGTGAAACGAGGACATGCATTGCTCTTTGGGTCTTACCTGCTCCCCGGTGGCTGCCTGCAGGTGGACAGGTCCTCCCCGCTGGGTCCCTTTGGCCTTGTTTCCCCGCTAGAACGGGCCCTGCTCCCCGAACCCGTCCCCGGCTCCCTGTCCTGCGCTAGATGGGCTGCCGGGGCCTGCCGTGTGCAGATCTCACCAAGGCCTGGTTATAATGAGGCTTTCTGTGGATTTTTCTCTTTAAGCTACGAAGCAAGTGCGGAGAAAACTACCCCCTGCAGGGGCAAAATCTGAGAGAGGTAATTCTGAGCCCGCTTCACCTGGAGGCGGCTCCCTCTGCGTGCGTGTGGCTGGTCGCCTTGTTTCTAGAGCTGGGAGGACCCGCTTCTGAAACGCAGGTGTCACACACTGGGCCTGAGGACAGAGCAGTCTGAACTCCAGTTTCTCTTCTCCTGTGTGGTCTGCGCAGATAGTCTGTGTGACGCACTTTCTAACCCGCATGTGCTCACTTACTCCAGGGTCACGGAGGGCTGTGGGTGTCGGGCAGGGGAGCATGTGGCTCGAGGTATTTGGGGGTATTTGGAGGTGCTGGGGGTTTGGACCGTCCCCAACCAAGGCGTGACATACCCACTGGCCTTTAGAAGACGCCCACTATGTGAGCACCAGATGCCACACTGGACACTACCTGCTCCGGCATCCAGTCTCCAAACACAGGTGTAGGGAGCGGAAGTGACTTGCCCAAAGTCACTCTGCACGGAAGAGGCGCAGAAAGGATTTGAGCCGCCAGCCAGGGAGGCAGGAGCAGGGGAGGGCCGAGGAGGCAGAGGGGCTGAGCCGGGAGGCAGAGGCCCCATCTGTTGTTTCCTTATGTGGAAAGGAGAAAAATCTTCGTTTGTCTGTTTGCCACAGAGCTTGACGACTTTAGGGACGTCCAAGACATGGAAATTCAAACTCTAAACAGTGCTAACTCCTCACTTTCAAGTCGCCCACTGGCTGCAGGGGCGCTTCAGGCAGAGGGTGGGCGCCTCCTGGTCGGCCCTGGGGCCGGGGCATCACCGCGGGGCACTTAGAGATGGGTGGCAGAGCCCAGGTGCTCAGCACTGGGGGAGCCACGCGCACCTTGGCACTCGGGAGCTGGGGGTTCTCAGACTTCAGGCTGCTCAGAGCCCCCTGGGGAGCTTGAGAAAAACCAGCCTTGCAGGCCCCACCCCTAGAGATTCTGCTGTATCAGAGCCAGAGGGGCCCAGAAATCTGCATTTTACAAGTCCCGCTGCCTCCTCCAAAGCTCCAGAGATTCTGCCGCAGGGGTGCAGGGGTCGGTGGGCCCGACTTTGAGAAGCGCTGGTCCGTGAGCAGACGGAATAGTGAACTGCTGAATGTGCTGGGCGCCTGGGAAGTGCAGGCACAGGAGCAAGTTTGGGGGTGAGGGACAGAGTCTGCTGGGAGAGAAGGGGACAGGGCAGGAGCCTTCCTGGCAGTGCTCGGGGAGGTGCAGGCGCCTTGGTATTTGCCATGTGCGGTGGTCAGGGAAGGACGTCACTGGGGAGGGAACAGCCGGGCAGGGCGCAGTGGGACAAAGCGCGAGGCTCGTCTGGAGAGCTGGGGACCCAGAGACACCAGCCCAGGCTCCACAGAGGAGTCAGGGAGGGGGGCAGAGCCCTGAACTTCATTCACCCTGTGAGTAAAGGGTCACATGCGCCCAGGCTTGGGGGCGGCAGCTGCGTCCTGTTGCTGCGTCCTGTCACTGCGTCACCCTTATTCAGGGCAAAGGCCCCGCAGAGTCGCACTGGAGTTTTGCAAAGCTTCTTCGCACACGCTGCAGCCTGGAGCCTCCCTCGCAGGCATTATAATTATTAATGTTTCCATTTTCAAGTTGAGGCCTCTGAGCTCAGAGAGGGGAAGTGACTTTTCTGAGACCACACAGCTAGTTGGAGCTCTTGACCCAGGACCACGGGCAGAGTTGGTCCCCTCTCTGGGAGGGGGCGTTGGGTGGTCCTTTGACGCCACTCTGTTGCTTTCTGGAGAAATGGGGTATTTGGCCCTGGGTGACCAGGGAGAAGGTGCTTCTCCAGAGTTGGGCTCAGGGGTGCCCCTGCCGGTGTGGCTGAGCTTTCGACCTCGTCCCACCTGCCTAGCCCAGCCGTGAGCCTGGGAATGGACCCCCGGGACAGGCAGCCCCCAGGGCCTTTTCTGACCCCCCAGCCCCCGCACCACCGAGTCCTGGCTTCACTCCCTTCCTTCCTTCCCAGGTGAAACTCCCAAATCTGGGGACCGCAGCGGCTACAGCAGTCCCGGCTCCCCGGGCACTCCCGGCAGCCGCTCCCGCACCCCGTCCCTGCCGACGCCGCCCGCCCGGGAGCCCAAGAAGGTGGCAGTGGTCCGCACTCCACCCAAGTCACCGTCTTCCGCCAAGAGCCGCCTGCAGACGGCCCCCGTGCCCATGCCCGACCTGAAGAACGTCAGGTCCAAGATTGGCTCCACCGAAAACCTGAAGCACCAGCCAGGAGGCGGGAAGGTAAGCGCGTGCGGAGGCCGATGCGCTGGAGGGTGCGGCTCCCCCACCCTGGGCTGGGCTCCCGCCCTCACCCAGCACCCCCAGACCTCTTCAAGGAAGGAGGCTCGGGGCCTGCGTGGTTCAGTCCTTTATCGGGTCACCCCCACGCCGTGAGGTCCCTGCTCAGGGAGAGAAGGTCCCTGCTGATGGGACACAGATGGCTGGGCTGTGTCTCCAGGGCCCGCGGCTCTCAGCGTGGGGGCACCACAGCGGTTCCCCGCCTGCCTCATGCTTAGGATGTGACACAGTCTGTAGGTGGCATCTCTGGCGTCCGTTGGGCAACTGCTCTGATTAGGTTTCTCTTGAATGCTCAATTCTGGGGAAATTCGAGGGTTGCGTTTTGATCAATTGATTTTTCCGGGGGCGAGCGGGCACTCGTGACATCCTCGGGCTCCCTAAAGATGGAGCAGCACGGGCTTCCGAGGGCCAGAGGCAGCCCAGGCCACCCCCTCTTGTCCCTGTGCCCCTCATCTGAGGTGGTTAGGGCTGGCACTCGAAGTACCACAGTTACACAGCAGAAATTTATTTCCTCACAGTTCCGAGGCTCCAACCCTGAGATCCAGGTGTCGGCAGGTGACTTCTGAGGCCCCTCTCCTGGGGTGCAGGGGGCCACCTCCTCCCTGTCATGTGGTCTTTGCTCTGAGCAGGCTCCTGGTGTCCCTCTGTGTCCTGATCTTCTTCTTATGAGGACACTGATCCTATAGGATCAGGGCCCACCCTAATGACCTCATTTTAACTTAGTCACCTCTTAAGAGGCCCTGTCTCCAGATGGAGTCACACTCTGAGGTACTGGGGGCTGAAAGGGGGCGGAGAAGGGAGAAGAGGCGCTGTGGGGTGCAGGGGACCATGGCTCTGCTCTCCAGGCCACAGATGGGCTGGGCCTTCGGGGCCGGGCTGTTTGGGGGCACTAAACCCCGAGCCAACACTTCCCTGCTGGTCGGGACAGCTGGCCTCCCACGCAGCGGGTGCTCTCTGAGCTGTTGAATGGCTCTTGGCCGGAGCCTGGGTCACTGCTCGGGCAGGCTGGCCATCGGGCCGTGTGGGCCCTGACCTTGAACCCTGTACTTTGCTTCCCATAGAGCCTCCCTGGGCCTCTCCAGTCCTCAGGGACCCAGGCAACCTCTGGGGGTCAAAGAACCCGGAGGGTCCCGAGCCCCTTGCTCTGGTTTTAGGCACAGCCCGGGTCTCCACGCAGGCCTCGCTGCAGTGTGTGCCTGGGCGTCCTGTGCGGACGCCTGCCTCCTTCCAGAAGGGACTCTGGGTCGCTGCTCTGGGTGTTGGCTTGAAGTTGACCCCCCCTGTGAAGCCGTGGGGAGCCCCAGGGAGAGGGTTTCCCTGGCAGCAGGAGGTTTTCACCTGGTGTTCCGCACCCCTCCCTCGGCGCTCGGAGTGTCCTGGGTGTGCCCCATTCTCACAGCACATTGTGACCATGCGCCCTCATTTCGAAAAATGAAAAACTAAACTCTACCCAGCCGGTTCTCCACTGTTAGGGAGACTGTGTGGCTGTGACCAGCAGGGTCACAGGGACTCACTACAGGAAGACAATGGTGACCGCCAGCTCTCCCCCAGCCCGCGGCACTGCCCCCACGCACAGGCAGACACCCCGGCACTCCCACCACCCCGCGCTCAGTGCAGGGACTGGGACCCCCACCCGTAGCAAGCTTGGGGTGCGGCGCTGCGGCCTGGGGAGGGGGAAGCGCGCGGTCAGGCCGGCAGGCGTCCGCTCAGCGAGCACCTCTGAGTGCCCCACGTGCCGGCCCGCACAGAGACCGGGGAGACGCGGCTGTGCCCCCAGTACCCCGTGGAGTCAAGGAAAGGACGGATGGTGGCTCGCCTGTGGCCGTAGGGACAGGCGCAAGCTCCCTGGAACGCGGGAGGCTGGGGAGGAGAGAGCCTCCTTCCATCTCCCTCCCGGTGGCAAATACTCCTGGTTAAACCAAAGGTCCTGCGTCTCCCGCTCGGGGCTGTGTGTAGCTTTTAAAAGAAAAGGTTCACCGGATGCCCCTCCAATGCCGGGTCGGGGGCTCCGGGAGGAACTCGCAGCTGTGGGAAGCCGCCCCGAGCTGCCACCAGGGACTCCGTGTCCTGACTTCCCAGTGCTCACTCACTGCGCAGAAGCCACCTGGAGCTCCAGCTCGGGACCACCGTGACCGTCATTCTCCAGGGCACCCGGCCTTGGCGCTGCTCCCGACCTTACCAGGCCCTGCTGGCCCTTCCCGCCCTCTCTCCCATGACCCACCCGCGTCCCCCAGTGTCCTGCTTCAGCCACCCACACTGCAGTCCAGACACAGCCAGGGTCTTCCCATGGTGTCACATGACGGGCAGCACCTGCAAGGTACTGTGACCTGAGGCAGACACGTCACTCCTCCCACATCCCGGCCACCACCAGGATCACATGCCGGCCTCTGCCCCAGCTCGGTCCCTTCTGCTGTCACCATCCCTGTTCTTGCCTCCAGATTCTTGCTACATCTCTGGAATCTTCTCTGCCCCCATCAGACCCCTAGTGCCGGACCTTGGTCCCACCAGGACTCTGCCCAGAGACCTCCCTTTCCTCAGAGGAATCAGCTGCTTCCCCTCGGGGCTTCGCCCCCTTCTCCACACCCGCCCCTGGTTCCTGCCACGTCGCACTGGGGCGCTTTGCTCACTCCCTGCCTGGGATGTCCTTCCCCCCTTATCGCTTCCGTCCCTCAAACCCAGTTTCAGATGCCATCTTCTTTAAGAAGCCTTCCTGGATTTCCCTTTTCCACGCAGCAGAGAGAACCTCGACTGCACGGGATACGTGTCCGCCTCTCCCCAGCTCCAGCCACAACTGAGGGTGGAGGCCAAGTCTCACGCGTCTTTGCAGCCCCCGCCAGGCTGTGTGGTGGTGAAGCCCCAGTGGAATGCCGGGTTAATTTAACTCTGCACCTGTATGAGCGGATGATTCAGGTCGCCGGAAACAGAGCCCTGAGTTTGGCGTTGGGGCCGGCTCCCCTGTCAGCCGTGAGTTCATCTGAGCTTGGCGTGCAGGGTGTAGGCACCGTTCGCCCAGCGCGTGCAGCTCTGCTGAGAGCAGCAGACGAGAGCTAGACGGGGACGACAACTTTCCATCGATGGCCCCTTTCAGGGCTGGACCTGCCCCCAGGGACGTGGGCCCAAGGGCTTCCTGCCCACGTCTGGGAGGGGAGAGGAGTTGGGTGATTTGATGCCAAGAGTGGCAAGGGACGAAAGGTGTCCCCAGGTTAGGGGGACACACTGGGTAGAGATGGCACGTCCAGATGTCCTGAAGGGTTAAAGGAGAAGGGTGACTTTCCTTGGGCTATCTGGGGAGAGGAAGTGTGGACAAGTTGCAGAGGACATAGTCACAGCCTCCCTGAAATGCCATGAAAGCCTAAGAAATTGTCTGAAATGAAGACAACCTCAACCGTAAGAACAACTAACACGCTAATCTCCAGGAAAATGAAAAGAAAAAAAGGCACATGGGGTCTGTGGATAAGGCCTTTAAAGCGCGCTGTTGGAAAGTCTCATGCCTCCTCCTTCCAGACTGGACCGAAGGTTCCAGAAGGTTGCACTGAGATCTTTGGGTCCCCGTGGCCTCATTGATTGCCCAGCATCCAGTAAGTACTCAATAAATGTTTGCTTGGCTACAAGAGGGGCAAAGCTAGAGTGCGGTGGTGTCAGCGTAGCTCACAGCAACCTCCAACTCCTGGGCTCCAGCGATCCTCCTGTCTCAGCCTCCCGAGTAGCTGGGCCTAGGGTGCACATCACACCTGGCCTAAGAATTTTTATAATTATAAAAATTATAAATTATTACACTATTAAAAGAATAACATTGTACAAATTATGTAGCTTCTGCCTACTCTCTATATAAAAAGTAAAAATACAGATGACAAAGCAAACATGGCAATGCCAATTGTGACTCAGAGATTGGGAAGGATTCTCTTTTTCTGGGTTTTCACCTCCCTTCCCAAATTTTCTAAAATGAAAACATTTATAATCAGATAAAAAAAATTGCGAGAAATTCAGTTGTAACTGTAGGTGTTAGTAACAGTACATGGTAGTAAAGTAAGAGACAGAAGTGCATATAACTGGGAAGGGGAAGCTGGCGGATAAATGCCAGGAATTCAGCTATCTGACGGCCCTAGTGTTAGAGTTCAGATCTTAATGTTACACCAATAATCTATTCACGCCATAAAGAAAAAATACCTGTAATGTTGAGAAGGAGAAATTGCACTCGTTTGTTCTCTAACCGCAGCGTAATAAAACAGAACTTAATTGTAAAAATATCTCCAACATTACCACAAATACTTGGAAATTCAAGACTTTTCTGCGTCGCTGGTCATTCAGGGATAGTAGAAAACTGGAACGTGGAGATCTGCAGAGCAAAAGTGAGATGGAGCCAGACCCGGAGGCAGCGGGGCGTGTGTTCAGGCCGCAGCTCTGCGCGCCAGGGAGAGTTCTCAGCCGGTGGAGGGCGTCCCGCAGAGGGCGGGGCTGCTGTGAGCAGCTGGGCGTGGCCCCAACGGGACCCGACAGGACAGGAAGGGAGTGGAGGGCGTCCCGCAGCCAGGCGCGGCTCAGCTGTCAGTGGGCCGTGGGGGATGAGGGAGGCAGGCTCTGGGCACCTGCTGGGCGGGTGGGGGACAGTGGAGGAGTGGCTCACGGGGGGTGCAGGCTGCATGGTCAGGAGAACTGGGAAGCCCTGTGGCTGCCAGGGGGCGGGGCGGGGGGACAGGTGTGCAGGGTCATGGCCAGGAAAGGGCACCAGGGCCCGAGCATGGGGCGGCCTGGTTGGCTCTGAGCAGATGGAGCTAAAGTCACTTCCCCTGAGGATGTCCAGGCCAGTAGTTTGGAAGCAAAGGCCGGCGGCAGGACGGAGCCTACCGGAGCTGTGGGGTTTGAGAGCCTTGGGCTGCAATGTTCTAGGCGGCCACCAGATGGCGGTAGAATGCCGCGATCGTGGTCTCCGTCCCGGGACGCCGCCGGGGTGGCTGGGGCTTGGCTCTGTGGTGTTTTTCTCTCTTTAATTAAATGTGTGTGAGTCTGCTCTTGTTCCCACTCTGCCCATCTCTCTGATGCATTTCTCTCTCCTTCCACCCCTCTTCATTCCCTCCCCTTCTCATTCACCACTGACCGTTACAGAGAACTGAAGTGTTTTAAAAGTATATTATACTTGTTAGCAAAGTCCCAGTTGTCACTTTTAAAAGTATAGGTGTAACTGTAATCCCAGTGACTCCGAAGGCCAAGGCAGGAGGATCGCTTGAGCCCATGAGTTCAGGACCAGCCTGGGCAACATAGCGAGACCCCATCTCTTAAAAAAAAAAAAAGCATACAACATTTATGTGGAATAAATAAAGTGAATTTGTACCTGGGATAGTTTGCCTGCAGTGAACTGAGTGTCCCTCCTCTGAGACAGCCCTGTAATGCTGATACTCTGGGCACCTCTCCCTGTACCTCTGTGCTTCTGAAAAATCTTGTGTAAACCAAAGCATTTTAAAGAGCTTGAGGCGGTCACTGTTTAAAGGACAGTGTAAATAATTCTAAAAGTGACTCTCCTGTTATGTGATCCCTTCTTTGGCCAGTTGACTTGGCGGGACTAGGTTCTCCTGTGTCCATTCCCAGGCTGAATGCCTTGGACTTAAGAGAAGGCTTGTGTGTGTGTCTGGTGCCCACCCCAGGTTGAATTCCCACTGGACCATTGCACTGGGCCTGGTTAGATGAAGCCCAGCCCAGCAAGTGCCAGGGACAGGCCATGCCTGGGCCAGCCTGGGAGCTTCTTTTGGGGTGGGGTTGGGGCCCTGGAGGCTTGGAGCCAGGGAGGGGGAGTTAGGCCCTTCAGAGCAGCCTCCAGAGATCTGAACCCAGATTGGGTTTGGGACTGTTTTGGGTCCTCCCAAATCCAAATGGATTAAACCAAGTAGACCAAAAATGGATTAAACCAAGTAGACCCACCCCTAGCACCACCTCACTGCAACCTCTCCTCTAGGGTCAAAGCCTGACCACAGAAATTTCTCTCCTAACTAGGAGTTCCCCTGATCAAACTTCAGAGCTGCCAAATCATTGTTCTCTCCTCTGATGGGTATTCTCAGTGTCTACCCAGGGCCCAGGGGCAATATGTACATGTTACTCTAGCTGAGAAGTTAAATTTCAGGATTCCAATTTCATAATGCCAACCACTACCCTTTTCTCTTCGTTCTGTAAATCTAAGATTCTATAAGGGGTGTTAATGTGACAATTAATGTTAATTCAGGTCTGCTTTGTAAATATCCTTGTGTCTATTGCCAAATCCCACAAAAGCTTGTGCCCTTTTTTGTGGGGTTGGAACAAGAAAAAGCCACATGGAAAAAACATTTCTATGTGTGTTGCAGGCACTGTTATTGCTTAATGTCCTTTGATTCATTTTATTAGTTTCTTTTATGGTTTACTACAGAAAACAAATTGTCTTCCTTGAAAAACTGGTAAGTTTTCTTTGTCAGATAAGGAGAATGATGTAACCCATCAGGTTTCCCTTTTTGCCCTGGCTTCCAGGAAGCTCAGAACTAATTGTAATGATCAGTCTTGTAATTGTCAGTCTCGATGACCTCCCCTTCTAACATTATTCTTTAAATTTTCTTGTTTTGTTATTGTGAGTGTGTGTTTTCTCAATTCTAAGCTGCTCCCATTCCTTTTTGAAAGCAGGCAAATCTGCTTTTGAGACTTATGCGATGAAAGGTTGTAAATAAAAAATGATCCCCAAAGATCAGTTCACGCCACCTTCAGATTTTTAAAGGTGGCATGAATTGATTCCAAGACATATGCAGAGGGTGACAGTAACTCCTTGAGGAGCAGGATGAGAAAGCCTGTCCCACCTTCTTGCCCAGCTCAAGCCTAGGCTAAGGCACTGTTGCAATGTCTCCCCGAAGTCAGGAGAGAATTTGAATGTTCACCAGGAAGTATTGTTTTTATCTGATTTATGAGGCAATAGCCTTGAGGACAGACCAGGAGAAATTTGTTGTCACGCAGATAGCCCGCAGCTACAGAAACACCCAGGTCTGGATTCTTCTGTGGCTTCTTCTGACTTGAGAAAATCGCTGAACCTCTCTGGGCCTCCAGTGGCCTCCTTGTCCCTAAGAAGGGGGATAGTGGGCAAGAATGGTGACGTGGAATGAGATATTTAGCCAACTCTAAAGGAGGGGTGGTTTGTACATTTAAAAACCAGAGTAGGCACAGTGGCTCACGCCTGTAATCCTAGCACTCTGGGAGGCCGAGGCGGGAGGATCGCTTGAGGTCAGGAGTTCGAGACCAGCCTGAGCAAGAGCGAGACCCCGTCTCTACTAAAAATAGAAAGAAATGATCTGGACAGCTAAAAATATAGAAAAAACTAGCCGGGCATGGTGGTGCATTCCTGTAGTCCCAGCTACTCGGAGGCTGAGGCAGAAGGATTGCTTGAGCCCAGGAGTTTGAGGTTGCTGTGAGCTAGGCTGATGCCATGGCACTTTAGTCCAGGCAACAGAGTGAGACTTTGTCTCAAAAAAGACCCAAAAAAACAAACAAACAAACAAGAGTAGAAATTACAAAGGAAGAATTTGCGTTTGTAAAAAATATAAACATTTGTATGTTAGAAAAAAGTACACCTACCAGCAAGAAGGGTAAAAGAGCAATTTCAGTAATAATCAGAGAAATGCAGAATAAGCCAACCACGCAGGTCTGTTTATTTTGGTCAAAGAAATAAGCAAAAGCATGTTTTAAACACCCCATGCTGGCAGCAACATGGGGAAGTTGGCTTTCTCAGAAGTGCTCACAAGGAACGTTAATCTAACCCTTTTAGAAAGCCATTTGGAGAGCTGCACTGAGAGTTTTTGGAATATTTATAACTTTGCCCCAGAAATTCTATTCCAGGACTCTATGCTA
>CM052441.1:134180481-134277377 GCA_028533085.1 Varecia variegata
TATTTTTAGTAGAGACGGTGTCTCGCTCTTGCTCAGGCTGGTCTCGAACTCCTGAGCTCAAACAATCCTCCGGCCTCGGCCTCCCAGAGTGCTAGGATTACAGGCGTGAGCCAGGGCACCCTGCCCAGGTGATTCTTCAGTGCAGTCAAAAGTGGGAACCACCGCCTAGGCCCCGGGATGTGCAAGCAGTCGCAGAAGGAAGTAGGCATTCCCAAAGTCAGCCCTGGTGTGCAGCAAGAACAAGTCATGGGAACATAACCCAGTTTTCTAAACAGGTTACTAGGCAGGGGGAGAGCAAAACCAAGATGCTGAGATCCAGATTTCAGCAAAGCCTCTGCCTGACTGTCATGAAAGCGTCAGCTCAGAGGCTGCTGGACCTCAGTGTCCCCAGTGGTCTCTAGAGTCTCCAGGTCTTGCTGTGGGCATCTGTCTGCTGTGAGGGTAGGGGGCACAGGGTGTGGGTGGCCCTAAGCAAGCTGCCTCTGGGCCCAGCACAGGATGCGGTCTTGTGGCTAGCTTTTTCTCTTCTGCGTAAATGCAACCCAAGCACCCGCTGGGGTTTCCCACCCACACGTGCCCTGACTTTCTGGGAGTGGCTCATCTTCCGGCCTTTAGTGCCTCCAGCAGCTGACTGGGGAGTGGCGGAGGGAGAACGGATGTCAGAATGAGACCCAACCCAGTGTGAGAAAGTGCGCTGCCTGAGGTGGCCCAGCTGGGTGGAAGCTGCAGCTGGGCCATCTTTCCACCACGCCATGCTGGGTGGCAGCCAGGAGTCCCCTGCCCTGGCCAGTCCCCACACCTCCCTGCTTGCCTTCCTGTGGCAGCCCCCTCATTGCCTCTGGCCCTGATTCTGAACACACAGGCGCATCCTGTCGTGTTTGGCGTAAATGTCCAACAGTGTAGTTTTGTGGAGAAGCACCTGCTGGTAGGGTCTTAAAGCAGACATTGTGAACTGAACCTTGGGGGCCCCCCAAGGCCAATGGGAAGGGAGGGGACTGGCCCTGAGATGATGACCTGGGACAGTCTGGTTCCCCATGGTGCCCCTTCTGGACTCTTGGACCCCAAGGTAGACCTAAAGTTTGTCGTGCTTCTGCTGATACAAGATGCAGGAACACCTCTCAGTGCCTGGGTCACTATCAAAATTGAGAAAACAAAGGGGGGGACCAGGAGGCTGCCTGCTTCAAAGCACATGGGGGTAGGGCCCAGTTCTCTGGGGAAGTAGAGAAGGTTCTCTGCAAAAGCCCAGGGTCTGGACGGCCACGGCGTGGCTCACGCCTGTAATCCTAGCACTCTGGGAGGACGAGGCCGGAGGATTGCTTGAGGTCATGAGTTCAAGACCAGCCTGAGCAAGAGCAAGACCCCCATCTCTACTACAAAGAGAAAAATTAGCTGGGTAACTAACAATAGAAACAAAAAAAAAATTAGCCAGGCGTGGTAACTCGGGCCTTAGCCCCAGCTACTCGGGAGGCTGAGGCAGGAGGATCACTTGGGCCCAGGAGTTCGAAGTTGCCGTGAGCTATGATGACACCACGGTGCTCTAGCCTGGGCAACAGAGCGAGACTGTCTCAAAAAAAAAAAAAAAAAAAAAAAAAAAAGCCCAGGGTCTGTTGTTTCCATCACCTGTTCCCACCTGGTTTAGGGTTTAAGGCAGGGCCTCCCAGCCTGGGGCACTGGCCGCACCCCGGAAGAGTCTGAATGGGTCTGGATAAGGCCTGGGTGTTGGTGATTCCCTGGGTGAAGACGGGCCTCCGCCTCTGCTGGGAAAAGCTCTGGGCTTGACTCTGCTTGGAGGTGTGACGTGGGCAAGGTCTGTCAGCCCTTCCGGCCTTGGCCTCGGTTTCTTCTTCAGCAGAATGGGATAGAAGTACTGTACCTACCCCAGGGTGGTGGTTCGACCCAAAAGAGCAATGTTCTGGAAACTGCCTGGAATGCTGTAGTCATCATAAGAATATGAGTTAGAGCCAAGTCCAAGTCTAAAACTTCTTGGCTTCTTCTGTTTCTTTTTTTTTTTTTTTTTCATTTTTTTTATTTTTATTACATCCCAATAGTTGCTGTTGGCTTCTTCTGTTTCTAACTCACCTCTGCGACGGCTCAGAAAACTCAGAAGACAGTGTCTGGTCCTAGAGGATCCCATCAGATTTAGTCCCCCGTTTTTTGAGTGTGAGGAGCAAAATTGCTAACAAGCAGTGGGGCACACTGTGGTGTGCAGTCCCAGCTACTAGGGAGGCAGAGGTGGGAGGGTCACTGTAGCCCACGAGTTCAAGGTCAGGCTGGGCAATGCAGCAAGAACTAAGTTCTAAATGAATGAATGAGTGCATGAATGAATGCAGGCTTCAGCGAATCATGTTTTCCAGCACACCTGCCCGTGCTGCCCACAGCTGCGGCCACCTCCAGAGTCCTCATAGTCACTGGCAAAGGGGAGGAATGTGTGTGGCTCTGGCTGGGGGCTGGGGGGGCTCCAGTGACTCTGGGGCCATCCCTTGATCTGCTTCTCCTTTAACACTTGCATTTGCAGCTGGCATCCACTTATACGTGGCGTGCGGAGCCTTATGCCCACAAGGTCATTCAAGGTTGTTCATACACAGCACTGTTTGTACCAGCACAATACTGGAACAGCCTAAATATGCATCCATAGGGAGTAGATGAATCTTGGCACCTCTGCTGTAAGGGAATTCTAAGCATGAGGAAGTACCTACTGATAACAGAAGGTACTAAGTTTGGAACTGAGTGCAAAGCTTGCGTATATCGCTGCCACATGTTTTAAGATACATGTATATGTCTGCATATGTGTGGGATATCTCAGGCTGTTGGCAGGGCTTGTCCCCTTTCTCTGTCTTGGTCTCACCCTCCCTCCCCTCTCCTCCTTCAGATCGAAACCCACAAGCTGACCTTCCGCGAGAACGCCAAAGCCAAGACAGACCACGGGGCGGAAATTGTGTACAAGTCGCCCGTGGTGTCCGGGGACACGTCTCCACGGCACCTCAGCAACGTCTCCTCCACGGGCAGCATCAACATGGTAGACTCGCCCCAGCTCGCCACGCTAGCCGACGAAGTGTCCGCCTCCCTGGCCAAGCAGGGTTTGTGATCAGCCCCCGGGGGCGGTCAGTAATCGTGGAGAGAAGAGAGTGAGAGTGTGTGGGAAAAAAAAGAATAATGACCTGGCCCCTCGCCCTCTGCCCCCAGCTGCTCCTCGCAGATCGGTTAATCGGTTAATCACCTAACCTGCTTTTGTCGCTCGGCTTTGGCTCGGGACTTCAAAATCAGTGATGGGAATAAGAGCAAATTTCATCTTTCCAAATTGATGGGTGGGCTAATAATACAATATTTATTAAAAAAAAAAAACACTCAGAAACATGGCCACACCCAACATTTCCTTGGGCAATTCCTTCTGATTCTTTTTTTTCCCCCCTCTGAGTCGAAGAGGGAGGAAGAGGCTCTGAAAGCTGCTTCTGGGGAATTTCAAGGGACCGGGGGTGCCCACCGCCTCTGGCCCCGTCCTGGGGGTGTCACAGAGGCAGCGGCAGCAACAAGGGATTTGAAACTTGGTGTGTTCGTGGAGCCTCGTGGAGCCACAGGCGGATGATGTCAACCTTGTGTGAGTGTGACGGGGGGCGGGGGCCGCGGAGGCCGAGGCAGGGGCGGGCAGGGGAGAGGGAGGAGGAGCGGGGGCGGGGAGAGGAAGGACGGCGCCGGGCAGTGGGAGACGCGACGCCGCCCCCTGCCGGGCGCCGCCGGGAGAGCAGCGGGAAGGGCGACCCCGGCGGCCTCCTGCTCTTGGTGGCCTGGGTCGCCTGAGGGTCGATGTGCCACCCTCTGGAGGGCGGCCTGTGGGAGAAGGGGCAGTGGGCAGGAGGAAAGGGAAGGTCGGCGGGAGGGTGGCACCCTGTGGGTTACTTCCTTGGAGGAGACTGACCTAGATGTCCGAGAGCGCTGGCCTCTTCCTCCCTCCCTGCAGGTTGGGGGTCCTTCCTGAGCTAAGCGGGGTCCTTCCGCTCCATGGAAACTCTGATTTATTGAGTTCTGAAGGTTGGATCTGCAGCCACGATTTTGGCCACCTCGCAGACCTGGGACATTAGGGCTAACCAGTTCTCTTTGTAAGGACTTGTGCCTCTTGGGAAATGCCCGCCTGTTCCCACGTCTGGTCTCTGGCATCTCTGGAGTGTGGGGGGGGGGGTCTGGGAGGCGGGTTCCGAGCCTCCCGTCCCTCCACGGCCACTGCAGCCACCTCTGTCTGCCCTGCCGTGCCGTCTGCTGTGAGAGCCAATCACTGCCTGTACCTCTCATCATGTCACACTGTCCCGAGTTCCCAGCCTCACCACCCCGCTCCTCAGCAGTGGGCATTGGTTGGATATGGGAGGCACCTACTCTAAGTGGTGAAACCAAGGAAAGGCAAAGTCCAGGCACAAAGGTTGAGCCTCGGTCTCTCGCTCCAAGTTTCACTCATCCTATGGGTGTGCCTCTCACAGCGGATTTGATGAGCTTATTGGATTCGCTGCTCCCACCTCCCATCAGGTATGAGCCAGGGTGCTGCTTGGCAGTGACCCTATACGTTCTTGCCTTGTTGGCGTGGAGAGAGCCTTTCCCTCCCAGAAGGCCTGGTCCCCTTCCTGTGTTGAGCTGGCAGCAGGAGTTGGGTGTTGCCAATGATGGCACCAGGATGGGCAGGCAAGGCTCCCCGGGCAGGACCACTCTCCTCTGTCCCCCACTTGTGCCCCACCTTGAGACTGCCAGCCTCCCAGAGAGCCCAGCCACTGTTCACCTCCATGTGCATATAACCAGCCCTCTACACCCCCAAAAGGGGGAACATGCCCCCTCGGAAATGGTTCTTTCCCCCAGTCCCAGCTGGAAGCAATGCTGTCTGTTCTGCTGGAGCAGCTGAACATATACGTAGATGTTGCCCTTCCCTCCCTGTCTGCACTCTGTTGCATTGTAGTTGGATTTGTCTGTTTATGCTTGGATTCACCAGATGACTATGATAGTGAAAAGACAAAAAAAAAAAAAAAAAAAAAAAGGACGCATGTATCTTGAAATGCTTGTAAAGAGGTTTCTAACCCACGCTCATGAGGGTCCTAGATCTCTCTCACCCTCACACTGGGACTTGGCTCCAGGAAGCCAGTGTGGTTGTACCCCGCGGCTGGGGCCTCCCATGTTTTGAAAGGTTTTCATCAGCATTGGGGACCCAAGAGAGACCAGATTCTGGCTTCTGAGGAAGACCTTCAGCTGCAAAGCCCTGAAGCACAGGACTAGGACAGAAGCTATGGTATCCCCCCTCCCCACTTCCCCCGGGGCTCCCTTTGGCAGGGCAGGGAGCGGTGTTTCTTGTGGCTGGCCTGGTTTGCAGCATGGAGAATGGTCCTCTCTGGTCACAGCCTGGAGAAGTCCCATAGCAGTCCTGAAAAGAGGGTCTTACAACTGCATCACAAGGAAAAGGAAGAAAGTCTGCAGCTCCCAGAAGCCCATCCCTCAGGCTGGGGTCCTTCTCCAGGGTCCCTCTCAGGAGGGACAGCCCAGGCCTCCTCACCAAGGGCTCTCCAACCACAGAAGGTATTGGAATGGATTGTCCATCCTGGATGGGCTCCAGGGGCCGGAGCTGCTTGACTGAGGAAGGATGACAAGTCAGGAAACGTGGTTCCCAAAGCCTTGGCCAGAGCACCATCAGCCCACTGACTTTGCACAAGCTCCGCCTGCTGCCACAAGAAAAGGGAAAGCCGCCTGTGCAGAAAAGAACTTGGCAGCCTCGGGCCCAGTCCTGTCACTTCTGGTTTGGGTACAGTTAAAGGCAATCTGGGGGGACTGGGTGGTAGGGGCCCAGGGCCTCCCCCAGGGTTGGAGGTCTCGTTTGCAGCCAGGGCTTTCTGTGCAAGGAATTATCTGGGCCCAGAACTTTCCACGGTGAGGTTCTCCACTGTCCTCTGAACCCCAGCTGTTCTCAGAAGCGAAGGGTTCAGAGGAAGAAAAAGGAAATGTGGTGTAGAGATTTGTTAGCTGTTAAGAGCATGGCCTGCTCGTTACTGCCACCGACTTTGGTGCATTTCTTCTGGTACCTCTTTGCTCTTCCTGCAGTCCCCAGGCCCTGCTCTTCATTCAGCACCATGGGCCATCTGAGGAGGGCTTTGGGCTCTCCCTTGTGAGGTGGGCTATTGCGGTCATGGTTTAAGGTGATCAGGTCAGTGCTGGCAGGTAGATTGCAAAGGGGTACTGGCTTGTGACCTTAAATGAGGACAATCCCCCCAGGGCTGGACATTCCTCCCCTCACCCCATTTCTCCCACCTCCAGAACCAATGTCCCTGAGTGGGCTAGATAGGGTTATACTATTTGCCTATCAAGCTCTCAGTTCACTTTATCAATAGCTCCATTTAAGCTGACTTCAGTCGTGAGACTGTTTCCTGTTTGCAATTAGCTTATTGTGCTGTGGGGGGAGGGGGGAGGAATGTGTTCAATAGTTAACATGGGCAAAGGGAGGTCTTGGAGTGCAGCAGTTAAACTGCCTTGTAACCCTTTTCTTCATGATTTCAACTACATTTGCTAGAGGGAGGGAGATGCCATGGGGTTAGAGGTCCCTGTGGCATCACCTTTCCACTGACAGGTTTTCCCAGTTGCAGCAGGCAGCCAGCTCGTTCCCCATGGCCTTCCCAGCTAAGTAGGAATCTGGAGACCCGGTTGCTTTGGCCTGTTGCCCTCTTGTGGGGTCCCAAGCCCACAAGCATACCTAAGACTCCAGCATCCTTCCCTCTAAGCTGTTGGCACCTCCGTGTCACCGCTCCCACCGGCTGCAGATATGCAGCCTGTACTTCTAGCGGGGGTTGAGATTGTTACCTTTAGCCTCCTTATCTTTGTCCTCCAAGTGAAGCCAAGAGGTGCGGGATGACGGCAGAGGTTATCAGCTTGTTCCATCTACAGATCTGTGGCTTCAGGAGACTTCTGATTTCTTCTTCACCTTGGAAAAGGGTTACCCTGGCACTGGCCTAGAGTCTTAACCTCCTAATGGACTCTGAGCCCCATGAATTTGCAAAGTTGGGCAGGACAATTTCCAGCACTTGCAAGTCCCATGATTTCTTTGGTAACTTTGAGGGTGGGGGGAGGGACATGAAATCATCTTAGCTTAGCTTCCTGTTTGTGAATGTCCATATAGTGTATTGTGTGTTTTAACAAATGATTTACACTGTTGCTGTAAAGGTGAATTTGGAAATAAAGTTATTACTCTGATTAAGGTCTCTGTTCATGGATTCCGAGCACAAAAAAAATGATGAGTATGTGATTTTCTGTTCCTTCTCCACTCCCACTGCTTCACTTGATTAGCCTTAAAAATAAATAAATTTTAAAAAAGGATGTATGATTTTTCAAGTTCTTTCCCAACCTTAGAGAACTTAGCTCAGAACAGGAAATGACAATGTTGTTAAAAGCTGTACATCACGATTAACAGCTTTCTTGGGCCCTGATGGTGAAAGGAGGGTTCTCAGACTGGTTCATTTTCAGTTGATTCTCATTCTAGTGCTGGCAAAACACCCTGGTCCAACTCAAAGGGCAGTATGAACCCTTGTGGCTGACAGGATCACAGTGCTGCACTCGGAGCTTGTCAGACCGGTGTCTGTATTCAAAGCTGAGAAAGTTGGGGATTGGGTATATGAGACCTTCTGTCCCTGGAAATTAGTCCCAAGGCCTGGGCAGAAGCAGAACACCAGCCAATCAGCTGAATGAGCGGCTTAGATTCCTGCCAGGTTGACAAAGCTGCCTTTGTCTTTCCTTTGGAAGCTCATTATGGATTGAGGAATATTTCTACTAAACCAAGACAGAGGTACCAGATAGATTTTTCCTAGCAATGCCACAAAGGAAAACAAAAACAGTAACCCCTCATATTATTGTTTCTTAATTATGTCAAGGTCATGATAGTGAATCCTTAGATTTTCAAAGTATTTTTCTTCTTGGCTTTTTCCTGATGTGCTTAGCCACTGCAGGCAAATGCCTGAGTAGAACAGATCTTAACTGTAACTCCAGAAGCAGCAATACGCCAGCAAGAGAAATGCCACCTCAGCAGGCATCGCTTTTGGAGCCACGATAGGCAGCCTCACTTGCCTGACTGCCAGGTAAAGTGAGAAAAGAGAGAATCAGGCCCACCTACTTATTCATCTTGTACAAAGAAAATCAAGCACTTAGCCTCCTCAGAAGAAAGATGCTGTAATAATCTCAGGTAGCAAGCAGGAAGCAACCCAGGCATTTATGCAAATTATATATTCTCACTGACCCCCAACTCCAGAAAAAGTTCGTAAGGAAAAGTAAAATCTCCTTTAAAGAGCAATTTAGAATACACAAAATGTCATACTGCTGGCACCACTAGAGAAAGGAACGTCAAGAGGCACTGCTTCAATTACTTTCACTCCACAAAAAGAAAACGCAGATGATCCTTGCAGACCGCCTCTCCTCCTGGCACCCTTACCCTCAGTAAAAAATCATCACATCCTCTCTCTGGTGACCGTCAGATGACCCTGCCATGTTCCCTGAAGACAGAATGGAGACTCTACAAGGTTCAGAGCAATTCAGAGAACTCCAAAGATGGCTCCAGCAGAGCCAGCTCTGAAGCCACCACCACTGGCAGGTACATCATATATACCCAGCAAGAGTCAAGATAGGCCTGGCACACAACATTCTGTAACTCTTTTTTTTTTTTTATTATTTTTTTCAATTTTTCCTTCCTTTTTTTGTAAGCACTAGTCTGTGCTTTGCGAACAGAATCAAGACATTAACAAAGATCAGCTTCTCTGAAGAAAAGCATTTCTATAGAACAAAGACAGCTACATGTTTTGCTGCCATTACACAGCTCAAAGCAGAAAAAGAAAATATTTACAAAATACAAGGTTTTTTTTCAATTTTTGTTTTTTTTTTTTGTTTTTTTACAATGCTAAAAGGGTTATTCAGAATTTTCAACCTTATAAATAGAAGAAGCACTTTATGCATAGGGATATGGTGCATTATTGTTTTTTAAAGAAACAATGACAAACCCTTTAACTTGCAAACAGAACCAGAAAAAAGAAATCACTAATGTTGAAAATTGTGAAAAAACCCCAACCATTAAGCAGTTTGTCTACTATTTTTCATATGATTACAAAATGGCAAAAAAAAAAAAAAAAAAAGAAAAAAAGAAGTCCTTTCCCCCCTCCCCCTTTTTGGTGATGTGATTATACATGAGACAGGAGGCACAAGGTTAACAAAGAAGGGTGATGGGGGAATGATGGAAACCACAGCTAGGACCAGACATGTTCCACAGGCAAGGGGAACGTGAAAGAGGAAGAGTCTAATCAACACTGACAGGGACCTGGATGCGAGGGAAACATGACAAAGCGAATCAGTCAGTGAAAACAAAATTATACAGGGGAGCTGGCTGCTCACTTCCCAGATGCCCTGGTTTGCAGGGAGTGGGAACAGAGGCTAAGTAGTCCTAACCCCACCTTCACAGATCAGGACAGGTGGTAAAACCATTCCGAGCGGAAGGAATGGTGTGTGGGGGTGAGCATGGATGGGGCAGATGGGAGGGTGCCAAGGGGCAGGATGGTGGGAACCTGAGCAGCCACGGCCAGGTTACTGAAGTTAAGGAGTCAGGACAGAGATGACCAAATATAGATGAAAATGAAAACGAAAACAGGTCTCCAAGATCTAGGTGCCAGTGGAAGCCGTTCTGCCACTGAGAGCTCAATGAGAACAGCTGGCAGTTACGGCAAAGAGGCTCTGGTGGGGGTGCTCCAGCACAGAAAACCAAGGGGGAGCCAGCCGGGAGGGCCAGAGCTGAGACAAGCCACAGATGGGAGGGGAGCGGGTAAGAGCCCAGAGCACCCTGGCTCTGTCCCACCCTCACCTTAGAAGGCAACGCTGAAGTGGAGCTTCCCATTCTCTCTGCCCACGTGGCTGTTCCGCCCTGCCCACAGGTGCCAGGGAGGGGGGTGATCATCTACCATCAGTAAGTCCAGTGATTCAACAGTGCAGAGGATGTGCCAGGACCAGGCCAGCAGGGTCTTATCCTGAACTTCTGTTTGCCAACTGGAGGAAGTGCTCAGGTGTGTGTGACAAGAAAACATGGAAACAAAAACAAAACAAAAATTAAAACAAGGAAAAAAAATGCCAAAGTAGGATCTAAATTCCTTAAATTCACTAAAAACTGTGAAAATTTCCGGCATATGATGTTTGAATATCAAACGCAGAGATTTCTGAAGCTTTAATGCCAATAGTTAGTGAGTCTGTTTAGATTCTTGTCTCCCGCTCATCTGTGAGTCGGGCGCTGAGCTGTGACTGTTGCTGCTAGATGCCGACTCTTGAGGGGGACAATGGGAGGCGAGGTGGGTGCCACCTCTGTCTCCCGGCCAGTCTTGCTGCCTGAGGTGCGCCGAGTACAGCGGGCTGCCCGTTCCTGTGCATCCAGCTGGTCCTCACACTCTGCCTGGGGACTGTACGCCAGGGGGAAGGTCCGCCGCTCCCATGGCTGGACAGACTGTGGGCAGACAAGGTGTGCTGGTCAGGACTCGGTCCCAGGCTGCTTCCTGCCACGAGTCCTACTCGTGTACTAGAGCCTGGGGCAATCTGGGAAGACCACCCTTTTAAGAATGGCCAATATAATTACATGTTTAGGAGGTCAATTTCAGCCCCTTATCCCCTCAGAATAGGGAGGGGGAGCTATAAGATGAAACCCATCTTCAGCAGATGCTGTCCCTTCCCAACTCCATGCCCCACCTTGCCAACCCCACAATAAGGCAGCATCCCTCACCTGTTCGTCCAGCCCCAGCTCTGGCGTGGAACAACGGGTATCTTCACTGGCTAAGTGTCGCGGAGTGTCCCGAGCCACAGGAGTGAGGGGTGCTGAGTGCAGTTCCGGGCTAATGGGGCTCCTAGGAGACTGACCATGGGAGAACTCCGACAAAGAGTGGCTACTACTGACATCAGGAGAGGCGGGCTGCGGGGTGGAGGGGTTGGCACTGCCCAGCTGGGGGGTTGTCCGGCCGTCTGATGACCTGTAAGACCTGTAACACCAAGGAATGCAAATATGAGTGCCTGGTAATACGGGATTTCTTGTCCACTTCTGGGGACTAGGGAAGGGGGAAACATGAAAAAAGCATCCCTACCAGACGAGCTGAGGCAGACTGACACCAACAGGTTTTTCCTAGGATCTAGCAAATCCCATTTCCTTCCACTACTGCCTGGAGGACTAGCTACACTAAGAACTAGGCACAGCTAACATCACAAGAGATGTTCATGGCTGAACCATGCCAGGGGCTAATCTCTGGCACAGCTGCTGGTGAATTCACAGTGGTAGAGAAATTAGTTTTTGAAAATTATAGTCAAAGAAAAAAAAAGTAAAAATAAGAGCCCCCAAAATTTTCTACTTAAGAAAGAATCCCAAGGGCTTCTGCCACAGTTAACAATAAATGCAGGCCGGGTGCGGTGGCTCACACCTGTAATCCTAGCACTCTGGAAGACCAAGGCAGGAGGATTGCTCGAGGTCAGGAGTTTGAGACCAGCCTGAGCAAGAGAGAGACCTCATCTCTACTAAAAATAGAAAGAAATTAGCTGGACAACTAAAAATACTTAGAAAAAATTAGCCGGGCATGGTGGTGCATGCCTGTAGTCCCAGCTACTGGGGAGGCTGAGGCAGAAGGATCGCTTGAGCCCAGGAGTTAGAGGTTGCTGTGAGCTAGGCTGACGCCACGGCACTCTAGCCTGGGCAACAGAGCGAGACCTCTGTCTCAAAACAAAACAAAACATAAAAACAATAAATGGAGACAGGGTAGTGATGTATATATGGGGGACAGTTCTTTTGTTCTTTCGAGTAGGACCACAGTCCACTGTCCAAAGGAGGATTAACTTGTAGTGAGGCCTTCAAAGCTCCTTTGGCTAAATCACCACAACCCCTACTTATACCTGCAACAAACACCAAGGAACTTGGACATTCTTGGCCACGGCCAGTAGATGAATATAAAGAGCAACCTAGAGGCAGTGGCAATTTCGTGGACAGAGGCAGAGCCCGAACTCCCTGTCCACCCCCATCCACAGGCCCTGTGGACCTATGTCTGCCCCATCACCTGCTGCCCCGCCGCTGGGGTGGCACACTCGTGGTCCACAGCCACCGTGCCCTCTCCATCTCCTCACATTTGGCATGCAGGGCGGCGAAGGCTGCGTCGGACAGGTCCTCAATCTGCAATAAAGCAGCTTCATTGATCCCTTCTTTCCTCCAGGAAGCCAAGTTTGAGCAGAACATCCCCCACCCGATGCTGAGCTTTTCCCAGTTAGGACAGAAATACAGAAAGCTTGCACTTGATGCCCACAGGTCTCGAGGCATCTAGAGTGTGTGCACCCACATATGTGTGTACACGCATGCATGTTCTTCAAAGAGAGAAGGACCACGCCATTACCTCCTCGTTCTCCTCATCAGGACTCCCCTTCAGAGACTGAAGATCAACTTCTCGCCAGCTGCAAAACCAAGAATGAACAATCATGACAAGCAGGCTACAGCCTGGGGCAGGATAAATTTGTCCATGCGAGTATGAGAATCCTGCTCCTGCTGGTGACACTGCTTTATGCTGGCAGGCTTGTGCCCTATCACAGCTCAGTCTCCTTATCCCTTGAGGCCTCTAAAATAGGCCTCCTACTCAAATGCCCACAAAAAGGCCAGAAATGGGAGAATCAGGCAGGGGTTGTGTTGGGGCTGGGTGACTGGGACAAACTCAAGCAAAGGAACCTGTTTAAAGGGGACCACCAGTACTCAGTACCAGCTGATTGCTACCACATGGGATGCATATACAGGATTGCCAAATCTGATTTGTCAACAAAAACTAGAAATAAAGATTTACCATGTGAAATACTGCTTTGATGTTGACAACAAATTCAATATTTTTAAACACACTATATGTGTTAACAAAACATGTCTACAGACCAGTAATTTGTGACCTCTGGTTTGGTTGGTGCATTCATAATAATGGAATGAGAGAGAACTATACAGAGAAATAATTTCAACTCCTATCAGGTTAAGACCTTCCTTTAAGATGACAGAACACAAGGCTAGGGCCCAAAGCTTGGTCAGCAGAGAAGAGGGGAAAAGAGCAATAACAGGAAGAATAGGGAGAAGGGCCAATTATTTAGGGATTCTACCTGGGTGTAAGGATTTCCTTGTATTGTAGCTTCTCTACACGGGTTGTTGCAGCAACAGACATTGGGATGACAATGTTGTTAATATCGAATGAGCTCTCTCCCCTTCTCCTCCTTACTGGCTGCTGTAAGACAAAGGTAAGTTTAAAAGGGAGGCACAACTTGACAAATATCAGATCATTCACCCAAGACTTAAAGCAGGATCATCAATAACCAGGCCTCTAGGTCCTCAGGTTGAGGCTGGGCAGTGACCACAGCAGCTGCTCACACCTAGGAGCAACAGTATCTAAGAGCAAAGTCCTCGGGAGAAATATTAAGCAGTCCTGAGTAACTCCCATTCATAAGTCCCATCGGCCACCCTCTTCCTTCATGGGTTCATGTGAAACGAGACTTTTGTTGAATTTTATAGGGATAGGTATCCCAAGTGAACTGTTGGTGTTCCTATTCCTCCATATATACCTTTATTAACTCCCACTTTTAAAAATTTTGTTTCCCCCCTTTATCCCTGTCTTAGACCCATGGTGGCCCCTAAAATCAATGCTTAAAACCTTATCCCGAAAGATGCCCAAAGGAGAGGCCCATCTCAATATATCATCTAACCTTGGTTGTCATGAATGCACCTCCTTCTCGAAGATATGAACTCTTCAGCTAAATCTGCACCCACCATCTGTTCAGCCTTTATGCGACTTCTCCTTTTTCTATTATTCTTGGGGAAAGAGCTGAGAACTTTCTAGCTGTATCAACAGAGATGAATGGAGGAAAACTAAAGAGGAGGACCTGCCTATACCTCACATTCCTGGAGAAAGGAAATTTGCTTTTATAGAAAGTTGAGAAGACCAAACTCTTGGAAAAATAAGACTTCCAAGGATCCAATATCAGAAGTATAGGTGGACGTCTATAATCTACAGTAGCTCCAAGACCAAGGAAGGAATAAAGCAGGGAACCAAATAGCTTGGTCTCTTGGATAGAAGGAAAGGTCTATCTACTGCTCAAATAGCAAATACTATCCTGAAACAGACTGGCAACTGAACTGTGAGGGGCCAGAGGGAAACAGTGGGATGACAAACATGCTGCCATGGCAACAAACAGCTGGAAACACCTAAGAGGCTGCATACACACCCAAACCACCAAGTGTGGTCAGTCCATAGGAAAGGGGTTAGTGAAAGAAGATGAGGAAGAGGTCACTCCCTACAACTAACTACTCTATGCTCTGTTTCTGGAGGGCGATAAACAATTTATTCATCCCATCATCTTAGGACATTCTCAGAGAATGTTAAAAGTCAGCACTTCCTGGACCAGAATTTCAGATGCTGTCATTTATAATATTAGGTGACCACCATGTCCTTCTCTATCAAATGAGACGACTGCCAATGACCTCACAAATTTAGGATAACTAGTTAACTCAAGTGGGTGAAGAGGTTTTTGAGAATCTTGCCTGGCTGAGTTCTGTAGTGGGAGGATTAGGGACCTCAGACCCAAAGGCCCCTGTCACTGTCACATCTCTGCTGAAATTTTACGTCCTGCTACAAGAAATGCATCTTAAGAAAGCCTCAAGAGAGAAAAGCCTTCCCTATATCTTGGTCAAGAGTGAATGTGAAACTGCTGGCAGAAACAGGTATGTAATTTCCCCGAATCTTCTTGGGTTGTTGTTAGTACATTCAAGAGAAAGAGACTGGAGAAGGTTGTGGGATTGTTCAATAGGTTCTAGCTCTCATCCTCCACCTAGACCCCTCATTCTGTCAGCTACTCATTTGGTCTAACTAACCTCCCTTAGAGCCAGAGATAGAGAGCAGGTGACGAGAATGGAAAGTGTTTCCCAAACTTGGTTGTACATCAGAAGATAGTGTTTGCTTATAAAAAAAATTAAAAAAAGTTCAGGGATTCCCCCTCTTCTGTCAAATCAGAATCTGTTTTTGCAATCGCCCTGACTCAGCCTCCAGCCATAGGTGTGTGCCACCATACACAGCTTCAAATCAGAAACTTTAGGAAGTTCTGTTTTTTAAAGCCACCAAAGTGATTCTGATGCAGCCACTGGCTTTTGTGAAGCACTGGCACAAACATCCCCTCCCCCTACCGTCTCTCCAGTGTCCTCTAGCTTCTCTACTTGATTTTAAGTACAGTTGGCCCTCTGTATCCATGGGTTCAACCAATTATTTGGGAAAACAAATTGTGTCTGTACTGAACATGTATATAGACTTTTTTTTCTTGTAATTATTCCTTAAACAATACAGTATTAGCAATCATTTACATAGCATTTATATTAGGGATTATAAAGTACTTGAGGATGTGCACTGGTTATATGCAAATACTACACCATTTTATATCAGGGGCTTAAACATCTGTGGATTATGGTACCCATGGTAGGTTCTGGAACCAATCTCCCATGGATACCAAAGGACAACTACATTTAGCTTATCTTCTTACTATTAAATAAATCCGGTCTTTTTTTTCTTTTGAGACAGAGTCTCGCTCTGTCACCCAGGCTAGAATGCAGGGGCATCATCACAGCTCACTGCAACCTCAAACTCCTGGGCTCAAGCCATGCTCCTGCCTCAGCCTCCCTAGTTGCTGAGGCTACAGGTGACCACGCCTGGATAATTTTTCTATTTTTAGTAGAGACAGGGTCTCACTCTTGCTCAGGCTGGTCTTGAACTCCTGTCCTCAGGCAATCCTCCTGCCTCTGCCTCCCAAAGTGCTAGGATTACAGGTGTGAGCTACCATGCACAGCCTAATTTCAGAGTCTTTGAAAAAATTTGGTAATGAGTGCCTTCAGGGTCCACATAGTGCTACATAAAAAATTTGTACTCAATAAATAATATGTAAAACTTTCAAATGATTCAGGCCTATGTTAACATTCTCCAGACACCAGAAGGCTGGCAGGTGAGAAAAATACTGAAATACTCACCAAGTCCTGAATCTCAGAGTTCAGATTTTCTATCAGAATTAGGCTTTTATATACTTTGGTTATCTAAAATTCAGTGCTGGTGAATAACTGAGAGTGTGAGGGATACTACACATCTACTTAGACAAAAGTCGAGGGTGTCAGAGGAGCAAGGAGGCTGTTTGGAAGAGATTGATTTCTAAGAGCAAAGAGAGAGCAATGTAAATTCCCACCTGATTATAGGAGCCTAATGAGCACATTTTGCAAGCTTAGGAGTTTCTTGATCTAAGCTCTGGAGGAGTTTCGTAAGTTGCCTCTGCAATGCCCCTACCCAGGCTTAGACTGTGTAGTGTAATGGTAGGAGAGTTGGCTCTGTAGTCAGGCTGCCTGGGTTTGAATCACAATTATAACCCTCACAAGCTTCCTTGCCTTACGCAATTTACTTAACTTTGGAAAACCTCTGTTTTCATGCCTACGAGATGGGGTAACACATGTAAACCACTTAGCACTGGCACACAGTTCAGTGTTCAACAAACATCACAACTGCCGAGTTTTATTTTTACTATTACTACTATTATACAAAGGACACTTTAGTAGATACAAAGCAGCTACAGGTCTATATGTTCAAGAAGGATTAAAATACTAGAATGAAATTAATGGGAACGTGCCTGGAATGACTGTACATTACTATAAGAGAGCATTACTGTAAAAGCTGATTGGGGTATGTGTGTGTGCACACGAATATGCACCAAATGGCCTGCCATTTTAAGTATACTACACGTAGTACTGCCATGGTGGGCTGCTAGATCTGTAATTTTGTTCTATCCACCTACAAAGCATAGGCTCTACTTTCTCCCTTCCCTTCCAGCACCTTAACACCCAGTATTTCTTCTCAGTATGCCACCTCCACTTATCAGGAGAGTAGAAACAGGGAAATCAAATGTCTCCAATGCCCGCAGGTGTCATTCCTCCAGCCCTCCCCTCTCATGTTCACTTCTTAGGCTAACAGGGTTACATAGTATTATTAAGCCTTGTGTGAAACTTAGCCCCACAGATCTTGAATAGTTACAGACCACCTTAAGAGTCTGTCTCTTCATTAAGTGCTCTATATGGATAACTCAGCATAAATCCATCTCTATGAAAAAAAACTCAACAGAAAGTCAAATACCACCAACTTGACTTAAAAATGATACATACATACATCACGATGAGCTGAGTTCCTATAAATGCCCTGGTTTCCACAACCCACCCTCTATACTGTCCTCCTACAGAGTGCCTTGAGTGAGCTGCAACATGCAGAGGAACACCCGGCCAACTCCACACAGGTACTTACAGATGTGTTGGTTGTAACCTGTGAGCTAGAGCTGGTGGGTGCGGAGGAGTCGGATGAGGTGGAGAGCTGCCGCACCAAGGGACTGTGTGGTGGATGGTGAGTGGCTGCCAAGTAGCTCGAACTGCTCATGTCTGTGTGATGCTTCAACACTGCAGAAGTCAACAGAAAAGAGAGGAATACATGGCTATCTTAACCAGTGAAACTTCTAACATAAGCTAGGAAAGGCAGCAATACACACTAAAGGCAAAAACGCTTTCTAAGCCTAGAGGATAAAAAAGTGAAGCAAACTGGTGGATGGGAGGTAGGGGCTGGGCAGAGGTTGCTGTGGTGGTTAAGAAGTGTGACCTGCATTTAGAAGCAGTAGCATCCCCCTACTCTGCCTTCCTAGAAAGTGAAGGACAAAGCTGGGGGCAATTAAGAGAAGCCTAGGTTGCCCCAGAGAGCCCTGAGCAGGTGCAATTGCAGGTGGAGGTGCCACAGGCCTGGCCCTACCTTCACTTCTCTCAGATGAATGGTCTCGCAATCTCATTTTGCTGTGGTTTGGGTCATGCACGGGTGGCGGTGGGTTGAGCAAGCGCTCTGCTTTTGGCGCTGTCACTCGTTCCACCATGGGCACGGCCCCCACATCGTCTAAGTGCTGCCTGTGGGTCCTGTCAGGCCGGGTTTGGTGATGGGACAGCTCTGAAGAGGGGAACAGAAAAAGAGCTGTGAAATACCTTCTCTCAAATCTTTTCTTATTTGAACTGCAAACTCTTGAGTTCTCCCAAGGCCAATTCGGTACACCCAAGGGCAGCAGGACAGTCCTTCAAGATTGAATCTTCTAATAAATAGCACAATGGCTAGGACAGGCACAGGGAGTCCAGAACCAAAGAAATGTGACACTAGGCTACAAAAGACAGCCTGCCCACAGATGAACCCAATACCATGCCACTGTTGGTTGTTCACTGAGCATTCTGGGTCATGCCCCAAGACTCAGTGTCTCGAAGAGCTCCCAAACTCCATCTAAGAGCTTCCAAGACAAGCAGAACAAGGAACTGGCTGAACGTGTATCAGTCAATTGCCTCTCCCAACCCCAACATACTGGCATAGCAAATCAGTAAGTTGAGAATATAAAAGGAATGAAAAATAACTGAAATGGCAGAGGATTCCCCGGTTCCCTGACACTTACTGGCTGTGGTTAGGAAGGAGTTGACCAACTTGTGCCTGTCTTTACGAGTTGGATCTGGCAGGCTGCCTGGCATGGGTGCTCTGTGCTTAAGTGAAAACTTTTTGGGAGGTTTGATTTTGTCAAAAGGTTTGTTCTGCCACTGAGATTTCAGCATGCTCTGGAAGTGCAGGCTTGTGGGAACATCTGCAAGAAACACAAAACACTGCAGGTTAGTGCAAACACCTGGCCCCTGGGCTCTTCTCTCCTGAAATGAGGTTTGTTCGCCAGTCACTTGGACTCTCCAGTTCTCAAGACCTACATCCCACCCCTCTTTTATTTGCCAAGTAGCCTGACACTTGGCAGGAAAAGCACTGTCATATGGAAGATCTGTTTATGTGAACTTTGAAGGTCATTCTTTTATCCCCAAGCAAGGTACTTTTGCTTAGAGTTTATTCATTAACTGTCAACTTGGTATCAGGCACTATACTCTCTCCAAATAAGAACTATATACTATTCTCCCTCCTTCATCTGTAGCCCCAACACCTCTCCCACCTTGAGATTATCACAAATCAACAATCTTTTAGATTTAATTATAATTTTTTTACACTGTTTCTTATCTTTCCACTTTCTTAGAATCATTTATTTTTCCAAGAATATATCATTGAGTAATTTCTTTTAAAAAAGGAATTTCTAGATTTAAAACCATTTCCCTCTCAGACCTTTAAAGTTATTCTTCCATGTACTGTAATATTTACTGTTGTATATAAAGGGAATCTGATTTCTATTTACTTGTAAGTGGTCTAGTTTTTGTCTTTTCAGCTTTTGTGAAAAACAACAACAAAAAAAGCCTGTGGTATTAAACTGACTCTTAAAGATCAATTTGGTTCTCCATTGCTATCTCTGTGGAAAAAAAAAAGATCAATTTGGGGAGAAATTTCATCTGTTCTGCCATCAATACCGAATCTTTCAACACATGAACACAGTATCTCTCCATTTATTTCAGTTTTCTTTGATTCTCTCTCAGCAGTGTCTGGTAGTTTTCAATGTATAGCCTATATATATATTTGCTGTTTATTCCCAAGTATTTTGTGTTTTTTGATGCTGTTATAAAAGATAGTACCTTTTAAAATTTCAATTGCCAGTTGCTCATTGCTTGTATATAGAAATACAATAAATTTTTATATAATGACCTTGTATCCTGTGATCTTGTTAAATTCCTTAGTTATAGTTTTCACTGATTCAATAGGACTTTCTATAATATATACATAAGTATGTCATCTACAAACAAGAGATGTGATTTTTTTTCCTTTTTGATCTGTATGCCTTTTATTTTTATTTCTTGCCTTATTACTTTGGCTGGAACCTCTGGTGACAATTTATAATTTTAGATTTTCCTTTTTATGTTTTCAATATTCTGAAATTTCAACATTATGGATACAGATGTGAGTCTTTTTTCAGTGTTCTGTAAAGGTTTCCAGGTCTATTTCAATCTAAAGGCCAGCACATTTTTCTTCAGTTCCCAGTTCCTTCTGGGAATCAGTAGCCACCTGGGACACACTCAAAAGTTCCAGCCCAGAGTTCATATCCACTGCGTGATATAGAATGAAACACCACTACTAGATGCAAGAAGGCACTGGTGGAGTAAGAGCAGAGGGAAGGAAAATCCAATCTAGCTATTCCAAAATGAGTCCAAACTTATCACCCCAACAAATGCCTATCCCTACTTTTGTGCCCTTTAATTCTGAGCAAAGAATCTCCTCTAAACAGCTCCCACACACAAGACCTTATTTGTGCATGTGCCTTGGGCTACTTTTTTCTTTTTATTTGTCCACAGGCATTGTGTCTATCATCATGAATGTATCACTTAATCTTCACAGCAATTCCATGAGGTAAGCATCATTAAGCTTATTTTAAAGACAGGAAACAGGTTCAGAGAGGTAAATTAACTATTAATATGTCCAAGGTTACATGGTTTAATAAGTAACAACATTTAAACTCAGGATTATACAACCCTAAAGCCCACACTTTCAGTCACTACACCGTGAGACGACTCATTGATCCAGAGGATGGAGAGGTTTGATTCTGTGGTGAAGTCTGATATTTCTCAAATTATTCCCAAGTAGAGAGTACAGGATTATTTTTCAAGGCAGTAGTGCAGTGTAAAAAAAAAACTTAACCACTCCTGAGTGAATAAAATAGTTAACATTCTCAAGGATGATTTTTCCCAATGGGAAAGCAGCCTCAGCTCCATAGATCTCTCTGAGAATAGACGTAAAAGCAGTGAAACAAATTAGGAAAACTATTAAAAGTTTTATTTTCTACATGTCCTAGTGTTGAGACACAGACTCTGATGACAGTGCTGTCTTCTGAAATTTTTTTTTCATAATCATTCTTTCTTTTTCACACTGAAAAAAAATTCACCTATCCCAACTCTTAAAATAAATACATCACTTTTTAAAAAAAGGTTTCCCCATTAATCAACAATCAAGAATTGAGTTTAGAGATATCAATGATAGAAATTCTTTAAAGGGTGTGAAGGAAATAAAGCACTATCTAGAAGCACTCAGCCCTACAGAATAATCTGAAATATGGACTGAGCAGGAATGTATAATAAAGGCTCAAGAAAGGGAAGAGAATACTTCCTGTACATACCAGGATACCCCTTTGTCAGCAGAATAGTTCTCCCACTTAGCAAAGGGGTGTGTATGTGTGTGTGTGTGTAATGGGACTCCAAGACAACAGTGATTTTATTTTTTTCCTTTTATTTTCCCCATTCATTGGTCTCCCAAACCTGAAAATGAATATAGGGGAAAAAAGGAGATAGGGATATGAGACACCTGGTTATAGTGAAAATAGCAATGAAGTAGAAATAAGCAGGCCTGGATTCAGGTCTTACTTGTATCACTGAGTAGAAAGAGAAAACAAGAATAAATCATTTAGCTGGGCTTTAGCATCTCCTGTAAAATGACGCGGGAGGCTAGGTCAGGGTTGGCAACATCCTAGCACACATGGCTCTACCCTCCAATTCTCCCATCTTCTGCGACCACAAGCCAACCAATCATAACAGTTTTGTTGTATCCGAGACCTCAGATTTTTCTCAAACAATAAATTAAGTAACTCCAGACAGCTACTATCAATTTGAGTAGGCACAAGAAAGGACATCTATTTGTTATTGCTAGACTACATGACTACTGAGTCTCTCAACTCTAACAGGTTGAACCAATGACTCTACAGCTAAAAGCTCACTTCTAATCTCCTCCGCTCAATGGTTAGAACACCATCCACAGCACACCACTCTGTGTCCTAGAGCTCAAGTATTAAGCATAATCAAGAGTACAAACATTCCCCTTTAAACATGCTGAATAAGCAGCAAGAGATAATAACAAACTGTTTAAGGGACCCATGCTGCCAGACTTTTTTTTATAAGTTTCCTGTGTTTCCTTTTAAATGCTTCCACGTAAGAGTGAATAGAAATCCAGTTAAATTCCCCAGTCAGCAAACAAAAATGATCTCACAGGAATCTCTGGTCTGAGTTCACACACTAACTGATCGGTAAGTAATACCCAGGACAGGCAAAGGGTTAAAAACCTACAACAGACTGGATATAGGACATGAAAGTAAGCAAAGAAAGGGATATGAAATAGAAGAGAACACAACAGGGATCCACTCAGACAGTGGACTTCCCACGTTCCATACCTGCATAGGCAAGGGGGTTAAAGTGCTATTAGCAGAGAAGAGGGTGCAGATCCTTATCAGGTAAATAACAGGAAACTAAAACAGATTACTAATGTCATCTTAAGTTACGGTTTCCTCAAACAAAATGAAAAGACCCTGACTTCAGGCCAGCCAGGGTTTGAAATTCCATGATCCACTTGACTGTTTTGCTCATTATTTTCCACCATTTTCTCAGGTGCACTTTTTTGGGGTGTTTTGTAATGCTCACTTCTTCCTCCTGCTGGGAAGTTGTGGTAGCTTCATATGTGCAGTTTGGCAAGCTTTCTCAAAACAGCACAGATCTTCATGGCCAGCAGGTGGTGCTCTTATTAAAGCCCTTTTTACAAACTTCAAAAGTTAACATTCTTTCGCCCAAGATTATGTATCTTCTACATTTTCAACTAAGGATCGACTAGACTTGAGTACTTGAGGCAACAAGGAATCGAAGCCCCTCCTGCTGGAATACTAATAGGTATTGAACCCCTAAATCCCTCCACCTTCCACAGCCAGGCATAAAGATGGCTATATACAGTTCCTCAATTTCTATCACACCCAAATACACTTAATGGGAGTAGCTGAGGTGTGGTCAAGGTGGGAGACAGAACTCCAGGATAAAGAGCAGCAGCTGATTGTCATCCTAACAAACTACACAAACTGGTTAGGAAACATTAGCAAAATCCTACTTAAAAAAAAAAAAAATATTTGTCCTACAAGGCCAGAAAACAGCAAAGCATCACACTCAAACAAATGTAATCATCCATGGAAACTAAACAATGAGTCAAAAATATCTAACCTAGTTAAGGGAAAAAAAATGGAAATCTTTTAAAGAGGTTGCAGAAGGGTGGCCCCAGTGGTCAAATGTGACACACCAATGTTTGATCTACACAGTATTATGCTGACTTGCTAGTGTTCACTGTTACAGGTTGCTACACAATAATATATTGGGAATCTCAATATATCAGGAGGTGATATTCACATAGAATATAATGTGAATGGTGCCCTCTGGAGTTGGTATCTCTGGATTCCCTAGGAATCTTCTAATTTACAAATAGATTGCTTTTTTTTTTTTTTTTTTTGAGACAGAGTCTCGCTCTGTTGCCCGGGCTAGAGTGCCATGGCGTCAGCCTTAAACTCCTGGGCTCAAGCAATCCTTCTGCCTCAGCCTCAGCCTCCTGAGTAGCTGGAACTACAGGCATGTGCCACCATGCCCGGCTAATTTTTTCTATATATTTTTAATTGTCCAGTTAATTTCTTTCTATTTTTAGTAGAGATGAGGTCTCACTCTTGCTCAGGCTGGTCTCGAACTCCTGCCCTCGAGCAATCCTCCAGCCTTGGCCTCCCAGAGTGCTAGGATTACAGGCGTCAGCCACCATGCCTGGCCCTAGACTGTATTCTGAACATGTGGCAGTTGTTTGGATCAAAGCAAAATTACCCTAATAGGAAGATTATATATATGGTAATTAAGTCTCCAGGTCAACCTATGAAGTCTAATTAATAATCCACAGGCAAATACAGCAGTTCATAGATCCTACTAGGGATGGAGATATATATATTTTCTGATTTACAGTCTCATAAGGAGAATTTAATGACAAACTTTCTTATCCAAACCCCAGGGCTATGGTTAGGAGGGGTGTGTGTGTGTGTGTGTGTGTGTGTGTGTGTGAGAGAGAGAGAGAGAGAGAGAGAGAGAAACAGTATTTAGAGGCAGGAAAATGAAAATAATGAAGACCAGAGAAAGGGGTGTTCCATATCTTTCTTTCACCCTCATTGCTGCCTATAGTTGGAAAAGGATGCTGTGGAGAAATGCAAGGTATGGCAGCATGGCAGCAGTCAGCAGGACAGAAAATGTGAAGAGGGAATGGGTACCTCCCTAGTAGAAATGTTGAGTGATGGAACAGGAGATGACAGACAGGTGGTCTGGGCATATTTGATTAGGCACTGGAGGACAATATCTGCCACTGTACATGGTAACGCTGCTGACAAAGAAATGGCTATCATGTTTATCAGGTGATACCCAGGGAGTACCACTCTTGGCCTCTCTCTTATCCTTCTTTAAATATGAGACTATACAATTCAACACAGTAATCCTGAGAGAGTAACCAAAGAAATGTATCCAAGTCTTCCTGGTAGCTAGCTCTGTCTGTAGCCAGAATCCTGAAATGGGTGGAAACGTGACTACTTTTAATAACCTGTCCGAGAAGGAACATGTAATATAGTGAAAGGAAAGACAGGTATCACATAATCTGGCTTTGAATTCTAAAGCCATTCAAATTCATTAGCCATCCCTGATCTGTAAAACTGAAGTAACACTTTACAAGACTTCTGAAAGACGCAAATGAGACAAATATGAGAAAACGTTTTGTAAACCATAAAATGTTATATAAATAATAACTGAAGTTATAAGGGCTATATAATCCAATGGCAGAAGGTAAAAGTCAGTGACTCTGGAAAATGTCTCAGTGTTTTCCACTCATTATGTTCTAAAGTCTATTACTGCTCCAACAACTCCTGACTAGCTTGCCATCCATGTGGTCCATGTTTTCTAAATTTTTTACTCTTGCAAGAGGTCACATGACAGCAGAAATATTATACTGCATCCTTGTGACAGTCATAGAGGCTTTCGGTAACAAAAGCCAAAAATTTTGGTACCTACTGGATTCAGATGGCCAGAAAGAATTCAAGAATTTAAAGAACAGATGCAGAGTAGGAGATTACGGTTATCTAATGTGATCAATTGTCAATTATAAGAGGGATTCTCTAAGACAAGGGTTGGCAATGACTTTTTCTTTTCTTTTTTTTTTTGAGGCAGAGTCCCGCTCTGTCACCCTGGCTAGAGTGCCGTGGCGTCAGCCTAGCTCACAGCAACCTCAAAGTCCTGGGCTTGAGCAATCCTTCTGCCTCAGCCTCCTGAGTAGCTGGGACTACAGGCATGCACCACAATGCCCAGATAATTTTTTCTGTATATTTTTAGTTGTCCAGCTAATTTCTTTCTATTTTTTAGTAGAGACGGGGTCTTGTTCTTGCTCAGGCTGGTTTCGAACTCCTGAGCTCAAATGATCCGCCCGCCTTGGCCTCCCAGAGTGCTAGGATTACAGGCGTGAGCCACCACGCCCAGCCCTGGCAATGACTTTTTCTAAATAAAATTTCATTGTAACACAGCCATGTCCATGTGTTTACATATTGTCTATGGATGCTGTTGTGCTACAATGGCAAAGTTGAGCACTTGTGACATAAACTGACATCAATTATATGGCCTGCAAAACCTAGAATGTTTACCACCTGGCCCTTTAAGAAAAAGTTTATATACCACTCACTTCTATGTTTTTTCTCACACGACCAAGTAAACCCCACATCCCACATGATTCTTTCTATTCCTCAGACTCCTATTTCAGTTATTCTATGAAAACTCTGTAGTCTATCTGTGTGCTTTTATGAAAAACAGAATATGAAAAACAAAAATCCATTACCCCCAGGAGATTAAAATTTAAGTAATGGAAAGTAAGTACATAAACAGCCATAATATAAGTCATTAACATATAGAAATAAAATACCACAGTGATTTGAGAAGAAATTCCTATTTTCTGTAGGTTGGGAACATACAACGAAATTATGTGGAAATCTATGAAACCATTACAGATTATGAAAGCACTGGATTCCTGTAGTCTCTATCTAGACAGTGGTTTCAAAACATTTTTGCTCATGTACTCCCACCTGAAATGTAATTTTTTATTTTTTTGAGACAGGGTCTCACTCTGTTGCCCAGGCTAGAGTGCAGTGCTATCATCATGGCTCACTGCAACCTCAAACTCCTGGGGTTCAAGCAATCCTCCTGCCTCAGCCTCCCAAGTGCTAGGATTACAGGCAGAAGTCACTGTGCCTGGCCTGAAATGTAATTTTTAAAAAATCGTAAATTCAGATAGTTGTAAAGATTTTATTTTCTACAATACTACATATGCTTTAAAATATTTCAATCAAAACTGTGGCATATAAATTAATTAGCTTAATTAAAGAAAAAAATCTTCCTTTTAAACTTACTTAGCCAAACAGACTTTAGTGAAAAGTCTGTCTTTAGTTATTAATTCCCTTAATATGTATTCTAAGACAAGGCTAGAAACCTTGCCGTAAGTTGTAGTCTAGACAAAACAAGGTGGCTCCATCTTCATTTTATTTATTAAATTCAAAACTCTTTTTTACTTAATTCCCAAGGGATTCTCCTTCAGAAGCTGAGAACTCTTAGAAATGGTACCTTTGTTTGGTGTTCCCACCCATCGAAGATCTTTATACTTTGGGGCAAGATTCACAGTAAGACTCAATATGGCCAAAAGGAATGTTTTTATTCTGCAAAGTGGGAGAGGTGGAGGTGTGAAAAGGGAGGACTGTAAGATGCAGATATTTATCAAGCAGATAAACTTTAGAAAAACAGTGCATGAAAATAGTGAGGATATGAGCTGATGCACACCCTGGAAAGCTGTCACATTATACATAAACCCCAATATGAAGACATTCTCCTAGAACAGTGCTGCTCATCCTAGTTTACACCATGGTACACACAGATAATTTTTTTTTTTGAGACAGGGTCTTATTCTGTCACCCAGGCTGGAATGCAGTGATGCTATCAGAGCTCACTACAACCTCAAACTCATGGGCTCAAGCGATCCTCCCACCTCAGCCTTCCAAGTAGCTGGGACTTACAGGCATGTGCCACCACACTCAGCTACTTTTTTAAAAAAAATTTTGTAGAGACAGGCTCTGGCTATGTTCCCCAGGCTGGTCCCGAACTCCTGGCCTGAAGTGATCCTCCTGCTTCAGCCTCCCAAAGTGCTGGCCTTACAGGTGTGAGCCACAACCCTGGTGACAATACATTTTTAAAGATATACTATGGAATAATGGACTAGGTTACTTGTGGCTAGAGGCAACAAACCCCAGTCCCCTCCTAGGCACACTTGAAGATTGACAGGAAAACCTCTCAGCACATTGCAATCTTCTAGTGGCACCTTCTTCTGGTTTGGTGGATCTGTTGCATCCTTTCTGCAAAATTCTAAGAGAAGACTGTTCATAGGAAGTGATGCCCTGACAACAACTGAGTTGCAACTGGACCTTGGCTGATTTTTTTCACACAGAACCCTCTCTTAAGTCTCATTCATTACACTTTATATTCTGTGGTTTTTCTTACCATCTGGAAATGCTAGAACAGGGTGAACACAAGAGTCCAACTGGGAGAGCCGTTCCAACAGAGGGGCTTCGTAGTGAATTTCAGGAGGCATGGTGTTGATACTGCCTGAACCACACAGTGCACAGGATGGATTCACATCACAGCCAGAGCGGATTGTACTGTTCCGGTGAACCTGTGAAAAGCCAAACAAAACTCTGACAATTCAGCTCTGATAAAACCCTGCTCCCCACTTGTTATTCCAAAGACAGAGAAAACCTTTCTAGATACCTATATGACACTGCTAACAGAATGGTTGATGAGTTTAAGATTTCCATTTGTCCAACATACTGACCTTCAAAGTGAGTAAGGAAACTTGCTTCTTTTTCAATGATGAAAGTCAATTACTTGAAGCCCTACTGCTAACCTACGTATCAAACTTGTGATAGTATAAAAGATACTGTAATAAAACTCTGCTTTCTGAGAATACTTTATAAAACCTGCATGCTTTCACCATCTTCACGGACTTTAAGGTGCTCTCAAACAAGGTGGCAAGTTTTCCTGAGCTATAACTCATTAACCACTCCTTTTCTATTAAAATTCCTTTGTATACATGTGGGCACAATAATCAATAATCTCTCCAGCTAAGTAAGTCCAGAGTGAAATATGAACTAATTTAAGTCTTCAAACGATTTAATCCTATAAAAGATGCGATTTTTACAATTTTATGCTTTGAGGAGGAAACTTCAGAGGTCATGCTGAATGCAGGATCCCTACATTCAAGTGTTAGGCTGAACAAGCAGGCATCCGCCAAAGCATAACTCATAAAGTCATTTGGCCAGCACACAGTCCTGGAAACAAAGCACTTGCCTGTGGAATGGCATTATGAGAAGGAATCCTAGAAGCAAGTGCAGTGTAAGAATAAAGACAAAAAGATAGCATCAACACTCCCCAAATGCCTCCTTCTTGGCAATCACACAGATGACTGGCATGCAAAGAGGGTCCCACTGAAGGTCAGACTAGGCAAATTGCACAGAAGTAGATGTCACAGAAAGGGAATGATACCAACTAAACATGACACTTCTGCATAGACAACATGAACTGGTATTGTTTTAGAAAAAATATCTCTTGCACCCTATTTAACCAGGCCTGGTTTTCTGGAGGAGATGACACTTTTAAAGTCAAAAGGGGGGGAAATAAATTTGGCAGGGATGAAAACCAGACCACACAGTAGATGAATGGGAAGATTTAGGAAAATTGGTTAGGATCTAAAAATTGCACCAAAACTATCAATATTAAAAAGAGATTACAAAAAGATAAAAATAAAATGAAGATTTAAAAGGAAAGTATGTTTTTTTCCTCATAAACTGATGTATGACACCAACTAGCTCTCCATATGGGACACTGACAACATTCCATTTTATGGCTAGAGCATACCCCTTAAGTCAAAAGCTAATACATTTAGGTGTAGAATAAAAAGAATATGGCAAGAATAACAAAGTAAAACTAAGAAAACAGATTAAGATGATAGCAGAAATTACAAAAGAGGAAATATTATACATGGTAGAAATAACAAATTTATCAAATATTCTCCAAGGCTTTTCTTTTCTTCGTTTCTATACCCACCCTTCTCAGGAGCAGATAGACAGTAACAGACCAATTAACCAGATAAGCTATAAGACTGGCCTAACAAAGAGAAAAAGGTTAAAAATGCAAATATGTAAGAATTCCTTTAAAAAAAGATCTTAAGTGAAAAAACTGGCTACCTATAGCTATCTATAAATGGAACATTCCATTTTAGCCATTTCTAAGTCCCTATAAGCTAATCTGGAGAAATATCCAAAGAGCCAAGGTAAAAACAAAAGTCTTGACATAGCGATGCTATCAAAATAAGAAAGACATTTACAATATGCAGAGAAAAGATGGAGGAATGTGCACAAAACCACTGATATGGTTACTATTGCGAAGGTGGTATGTATTGAGTGCTCTCATCTTCTACATTAAACATGTCTATAATGTTTAAATGTTACATATTTTCATATTACATCTTATCAGGGAATATAATATGCATACCTAAAAAAGGATAGGATCTCAGACTAGGCTGTTTCCCCAGTGAAGTTTTGAACATTAAAGAATAGATAATTTCTATTCCATTAAAATGGTGCTGGCATAAAAAAATAGGATGGTTTCTATGGTCCTTTTAGAAAACAGCAGAATCCTGATTTAAAATTTGACAAAGGGCATTGTGCATACATATAACTTAAACATCAATCTCATTTTTGAATTAAAAACTGTAGAATATTAATAGAACCTAGGAGTATATAAAATACATTTAACACTATTATTAAAGGATAAATTTTACAACTTTTTTTAAAACTTGGCCATCTTTAAAATTACTCAATTCATACTCACACTGCACAAATCCACACCTAGAATTTATCTTGCAGATAAACTTGTTAAATATACAGACACACACTTTCACTGAAACAAGATGCCAACTTATCTGTATAAATCCATTTGTTAAACAAAAAAATCCTCACCAAACTGTATATTTTACAACATTCATAAAATAAATTTTAAAAGTCCAATGAATAGGCCAGGCGTGGGGGCTCACGCCTGTAATCCTAGCACTCTGGGAGGCCGAGGCGGGAGGATTGCTCGAGGTCAGGAGTTCAAGACCAGCCTGAACAAGGGCGAGACCCTGTCTCTATTAAAAATAGAAAGAAATGAGCTGGACAACTAAAAATATACAGAAAAAATTAGCCGGGCATGGTGGCACATGCCTGTAGTCCCAGCTACTGGGGAGGCTGAGGCAGGGGGATCGCTTGAGCCCAGGAGTTTAAGGTTGCTGTGAGCTAGGCTGACGCCATGGCACTCTAGCCTGGGCAACAGAGTGAGACTCTGTCTAAAAAAAAAAATCCAATAAATATAAACAACTCTCATGAGCATGTAGGCATTTATTCCTAAATATTAAATTATATAATGTTAGGAAATCAAATAACATTAATTTCAGACTTGGACATTTAACTGTCCACTCAACATCTCTACTTAGACTTAAGCATCTCAGAGTTAACATATTCAAACCTGAGCTCCTGCTCTTCCCCAACTTCTAGCTGCTCAGTCCTAAATCCATGGATTTAGGTCACCTTAAACTCCCCTCTTTTAATCACAACCCCATATCCAGTCGTGAAATCCTTTTGGCTTTACCTTCTAAGTAACCTGTATCAACCTGGTCCAAGTCATTATTTTTTCTCATATGGGTTTCTTCAATAGCCTCCTACTTGCACCCACTTCCAACTACTGCGTGTAATCAGGGTAATCTTGTTTTAAAATCTCAATCAGATCATGCCAGTCTCATAACCTTTCAAATGACTTCTCATCTCATGACAAATAAAAGCCAAAGTTCTTGCAATGGTTCACACAAAGCCCTATATCAACTGTCACCTCCATCCCCTCTCTGACTTCACTTCCTTTTATTTCCTGCTACTTTCCTAGCTCACACTACCAGTTACTCTGGTCTCCCTGCTATATTTCTCCAACATGGCAGGCAACCTTCCAGATCATAGGCCTTTGTACTTGGCTCTTCTCCCACTAACTCCATGTTCATTCTCTCACCTCAGGTCTTTTTCTCCAAATTATCACCTTCTTGAAATATACAAACAAAAAAAGGGTCTATTTTTGATTGTAATAACAAAAAAATACCCTGGAATAAATAGGTTTAACAAGAAATTTAAGCACAAAGCTTAAATATATTAATATTCTATAAATTAATGTAGAATCTTAAATTTAATAGATTTGAGGGGGAAGGGAAGAAGAGGCAAATAATCTTCATACAACAGGAAGAATAAATTTGAGGGGACTGCTTTCTCCTGCCAAAAATTTCTGGTAAGCAAAGGTAGAAGGGGGTGATATACCTACCTTACCTTATCAAGTAATGGTAATTGAAACAATCTGCTCTTGGTTAAGGAGCAGAAAAATAGGCCAAAGTAGTTCACTGTTTAAGGAGACATTTTAAAAGCAGTTTAAAAAGAAAAAAAAAAAAAGAGATGATTTCCCCACCTCCCCAATAAATGGATCAGGGAAACCAATAAGTCATTTAGAAAAAAAAAAAATTGGATTCCAGCCTCACCCCCAAATACATTCAAAATACAGATTTAAATGTAAAAACAAAAATTACGCTTGAATCTTTAAAAAAATTGTGAATACACAGTGGTTAAAAAATATGGGCTATGGAACCAGACCGCCTGTGTTTGAACCCTGACTCTGCTACTTACTAGCCATGTGACTTTAGACAAGTTACTACTGTCTTCATCTATCGTAACAGCAGAGCATCTGATAGATTGTTTTGAGTATAAAATCACTTAGAACAGTGTCTGGCTCTCAACTCTATCACTTTTATAAAATCATATGTAATATAGCTGTTTTTATTTAAGGGAAGAATTTGATGGTAGAACATTTACCACCAAAGACCCCAATTTGAAATTTTAGTTTCTTGTTAATTTTATGACCTTTTTTTAAGTCATATGTCTTCCTCAAATTTACTCACTTGTTAAAAAAAAAAAAGATCAATAAAACCAATTTCATCGTCAGAAAGGTAAAATGATTTTATAACTGCTAAAACATTACACAAATGTTAGGTGAATTAGTATATGGCATGTTCTCAACAGCTGACATTTCTTTGCTGTGGGAGGCCCGTCCTGTGCACTGTAGATAGCTAGCAGCATCTTTACCCTCATGGTGCACACACCACCCTTTTGTGACAACCAAAAATTACTACAGATGTTGCCAACTGTCTCCTCGGAGGGCAAAATCATAATGGTCATTCCACGTAGAAAAATTCAAGGCACAGGGTTGTACTTGAATAACTTTGTAATAAAATTTGGAAAAAAAAAAAAAAGGACACCACAGGACTTCTGCTTCTGGCCATGACACAGTAACAGTGATCATCAGATTTACCTTCCAGTCATAAACTAGAAAACTGGAAAACAGGCAGTTTAAGACTGAAACAAATAGGATGGCTTCTAAGATTGCCCTGGTTTTTTGCCTGGAAGTACATTCTAGACTGCAGAGCAGAGAGAAAGATTCAAAGCAGAGCACAACAGTTTCACTGAATTGAGAAAACAAACTCTTAAGAGTTCAGAGGCTAGAGTAACTGGAAATTGTAAGGCAGAATTCTCGAAAGGAGGAAGCTATACAGAAAACGAGCTCCAGAAATCTTCACGAGACCCCCTCCTTCGGTGTTTGGTGAATACTAAGGAGTGCATGTGTAGGGTGAAACTCCGTCAGGCCAGGCAAAGAGCAACTGGGAAGCTGTAAGTTGAATGGTTTCCAGAGGTAACACAGGCTAGGGGGCTTTTAAACTGTGACCAGCCAAAGTTGCAGGGAGCATTCAAGAAAGACCCCAGAAGATCCTGCTTTAATTGTGGAACTAAACTATAGGCTACTTCTTACCTGTCCTAACAAACAACAAGTTTTTACCTGCCAGCAAAACAAAGCCTTTTTAAAGGAAGATAACATAATTCACATACTATGACCAAGTAAAATTAAATGTCCAGCATCCAATAAAACATCGTTAGATACACAAAGAGGCAAGAAAATACTACTACAAGGATACAATCAGAAAAATGTAGGGGGGAAACAAAGGAATAAATAACTCAGTTTTTTCAAATAAATTACATATTATGGGTAGCATACACCAAACAAACACTCTCACTGAGAATAACTGGAAAAGCCAGATTAAAAAACGGAACCACACAACTCAAGATAGGAAGATGCTAGAGTAATGACAATATTGAGGAGCCAAGACTACAAAGAGGAAGGAACCATGGAAGTGAGCTTGCACTCTGTAGCTGCTGCTTCCTTGGAGACATTAGCTGATTCTGGAAGAGATGCTTAGAATCTGGTCATGTGGTAGATAGCAACTTCTGGGGACAGTGACACAAACCGAGATTTTGGTTGTTTAGAGCTAAAGGGACACCATTAGAAATGCCAAATTCCCAGCAAAGAGAAAGAACAGGGAACTGTTCTAGTACCCAGAACATAGTACCATGACATAATGCCAGATAATGCCCCCAAGGCAAATTGTGAAGCTATGAAGGGTAGGAGGCTAAGAAGCTAAGCAGAAAGCCTCTGAAAAGTACAGAGGAACTTTTGGTAGTCTCACTTTGTTGAGGAGTCTTAGAATTAGCATTCAGGATATGCTAAGAAAGGGCACTGATCAACATACCAGGTTCTCAGTTGGAAGTGGGGGCAGAAAACAAAGTTAAGCCCTAAGAATGAACCAGAGGTGGACAGAGCCTTACCCAAACTGTGACCCGGCCACAACTCAGCTCAGTCTCCAAATGGATTAAGGTTTTCAGGCCTACCAGGAGAAGAAGGTGAAGCCTCTCTGGAGAAAAATATCATCAGAGCTACCGACAACTTTAAAAATATACAATATCCAACACTGATTAAAAACAAAACAGACAACAGAAACACAGTCCCCAGATTTTGGAGTTAGCAGGCAAGGAGTTAAAAAAATAAATGTTTAATATGTTCAGGAAAATATGGAGAAAGAAATGAAAAGATGACAAAAGTTCTTAAATACATAAACAGAATCAAATGGAAACTTAAGAACTCAATAGATGAGTTCCAATAGACAGCAAAAAAGGAATAAAACAAAGGAAAAGATTAATAAAAAGCAAGATTTAACCAAAAACAGGTGGCAGAAATGATCCCAAATGTAACAGTAATCACAGTAAATGTAAATGGATTTAACTCACTTTTTAAAAACACACCTAACACAAACTTATCAAGAGAGAAACTACATAATGACGAAAGGAATGACCAAGAAGAAATAACAATCATGACCTTGTATGCACCTAACCAGCCAGCCTGGAAATATATGTGAATTTTAAAAATGAAAGGACTATAGGAAACTGACAAATCCACAGGAACAAACAGAAAGCAGACCAAAGGATACAGAAGACATGAACACAATTAATAGGCTCAAGACGAGGCTTAAATTTGGAACCCTGAAGTGACAGGATATGGATATGTTCACACCCACATAAAACACAGTCTTTTTAAAGGAAATGTGGACTACTTATAAAAACCAAACTAAAATTATGTATGTCAACATGGAGATCTTGAAAACACAATAGTGAATTTAAAAAACAAAACCCACCAAGTTGTAGAATATATACACCATGATGCCATTTATATTAAATATAATTTTTATCCTAAACTATATTGTTTTGCTCGAGGATACTTAAATATAAAAACCCAAACTGGGAATATATATACCAAATTCATGATAGTGGTTACCTCTGGGAAAAAAGGAAATAAAGAAAATGACAGAAAATAAAAGGAACTGGCCAGGCACAGTGGCTCATGCCTGTAATCCTAGCACTTTGGGAGGCTGAGGCAGGAGGACTGTTGAGGTCAAGAGTTCAAGACCCAGGCAACATAACCATACCTTGGCTCTACAAAAAACATTTTTAAACAATTAGCTGGGCATGGTGGTACATGCCTGTAGCCCCAGCTACTTGGGAGGCTGAGGCAGGAGGATTGCTTGAGCCCAGGAATTCGAGGTTACAGAGAGCTAAAACGGGGTGGGGCCACTGCACTCTAGTCTAGGCGAGACAGCAAAACTCTGTTTCTGGAGAAAAAGAGAGAAGTGAGAAGAGAGAAGAGCTCTCTCTCTTTAATGGCTTTAATATAGCCACCTTCATCCATTATATCAGATAGATCTTCTGGATAACTTGCTGCTTCACTTTGCACTTTTAAGTTACGGAGAGGGCTTTTTTCCTTAAACCTCATCAACCAACCTCTGCTGCTGGCTTCAAACTTTTCTTCTGCAACTTCCTCAGCTCTCTCAGACTATAGAATTGAAGCAAGTTAGGGCCTTGCTCTGGATTACACTTTGGTTTCAAGAAATGTGGCTGATCTTCTATCCAGACCACTAAAACTTTCTCTTCATCAGCAATATGGCTGTTTCTCTTTCTTATCATTCATGTGTTCACTGAAGCAGGACTTTTTAATTTCCTTCAAGAAATTCTCCTCTGCATTCACAATTTAGGCTTAATTGTTTAGCACAAGAGGCCTAGCCTTCAGCCTTTCTGGGCTTTCTACATGCCTTTCCCACTAAACTTAATCATTTCTAGATTTTGCTTTGAAGTGAGAGACACAGGGCTCTTTCACTCTAACAGAGGCTATCGTAGGGTTATTAACTGGCCTAATTTCAATACTGTTGTGTCTCACCCAGGGAATAGGGAAGCCTGGGGAGAGGGAGAGACAGCAGGCAACAGCCAGCTGGTGCAACAGTCACAACACATACAACATTGATCAGTTAAATCTGACATTTTACATAGGCATGGTTTATGGTGTCCCAAAACAATTAACACAATAGATCACAGATCACCATAATAGATATAATGAAAAAGTATGAAATATTGTGAGAATTACCAAAACGTTAAACATACATGAAGTGAGCACATGCTATTGGAAAAATGGCTTGCTCGATGAAAGGCTGCCACAAACCTTCAATTTGTTTAAAAAATATATATACATATATAATAAAATGAGGTGTTTTAATTTTTTTCCCTCTTGGGAAATTTAGTATAGTGTAGAAAATACTTCATGACATTTTCATGTAAGGTTATATTACTTTCTATAAACATGAAATTTTTGTTAAAATTCTGTAAACCAAACATTTTAATCTAGAACTTCAACTTCATTTTTTCCTTGTATCTATTTTTATGTAATTCTTAAAACCATAGCTAAAAAGTCCATTGCTAATACAACAATAAAAATACTTTGAGTATGGACAGAATCTTTAGAGTGTGTTCATTACAAACTTGTATTTACATATTTTTCTGTGAATTTGTTATAGTAAAATCCAAAGTTGTTTTTGTCCCATTTTTTTAGAACAATTTTTTTCTTTTGATACTGATAGCAGAGTCACTATAAATAACTGCTGCTTTGGGGGGATAAACATTTTGTTAGTGAAGACACAAACAGGACACTAAATTATGGATAAAATATTCAGAATAGGTGGCACAGGTAGATTTTGTTAATCTTTATTCAAAATTCTCATTATCAAATCATGAGATTTTTTTTTTCTTGGAAGGAAAATAAAATGGTTCATTTTCCACTGCTAGGTTACATCTGTGGAGAAAAAATTCTTTGGTCAATCTTTACACATACTGCAATTTAAGGTTATATTATGTATATTATAGGAAATAGATGATTTTGAGATTCAAGGCTCCTAAAAGTTTGATTTGCTTCATTGTTTTTCAAAAATAAATATTGTGTTTCCCAACTGTTATGTCCTAGATATTACACTTCCAGTTTTAACTTCAGAACCAAAATGTTGACAAGAACCAGGCTGTTGCTGAAGTAGATGTATACTATAAATTGTTATCTTACTTGTTTTATATCATATATGTTATGTTATTTTTTATTTTTTGGGAAGATGTATGTATGTATGCATGTATGTATTTTGAGACAGAGTCTTGCTCTGTCACCTGGGCTAGAGTGCTGTGGCATCAGCCTAGCTCACAGCAACCTCAAACTCCTGGACTCAACCGATCCTCCTGCCTCAGCCTCCTGAGTAGCTGGGATTACCGGTGCACACCACCACGCCCGGCTAATTTTTTCTATTTTTAGTAGAGATGGCATCTTGCTCTTGCTGAGGCTGGTCTTGAACTCCTGACCTCAAATGATCCTCCATGTTATCTTTTCTAAGAAAACAAAGGCTCTATTATTCCTATTGCAAAACTCACAAGAATTAAGAAAGTGCAGCAATTAAGAAAAATCCAGGCCGGGCGGTGGCTCACGCTTGTAATCCTAGCACTCTGGGAGGACGAGGCGGGTGGATCACTCGAGGTCAGGAGTTCAAGACCAGCCTGAGCAAGAGCGAGACCCCCGTCTCTACTAAAAATAGAAAGAAATTATCTGGCCAACTAAAATATATATATACAAAAAATGAGCTGGGCGTGGTGGCACATGCCTGTAGTCCCAGCTACTCGGGAGGCTGAGGCAGTAGGATCGCTTAAGACCAGGAGTTTGAGGTTGCTGTGAGCTAGGCTGACGCCACGGCACTCACTCTAGCCTGGGCAACAAAGTGAGACTCTGTCTCAAAAAAAAAAAAAAAGAAAAGAAAAGAAAAATCCAGTAAATGTAGCCTCCTTGTTCTATATTACTTATACTTATTATCTATATAGTTTTAATTTATAGCTGTCATTTTAACACTGGCATATCTGGCAAAGAAAATTACTCTTTAAGAATTTTTTAATTCTCTAGGGGTATGTTCTTTCTGAATTTGTCAGATTTACTCAATTTTCCCTGTTCTGAAATGTTTTATTCATAGTCCCCCACACTGTGAGAGAGAAGTTAACAGGTAACATTTAATACTTGTTAATTACAGTTATGCATCACCTTAAGAGACAGAGATACATTCTGAGAATTGCACTGACAAGCAGTTTTGCCATTCGAACCAAGATGGTATAGCCCACTACACAGCTAGACTACATAGCACAGCCAATTGCTTCTAGGCTATAAACCTGTTCAGCATGTTAATGTAGTACTGTAGGCAACTGAAACACAGTGGTAAGTATTTGTGTACCTAAACACAGAAAAAGTATAGTAAAAATATGGTATTATAATCTTACCAGACTACCACTGTACATGAGGGTCCCTCATTTACTGATGCGTCCTTATGCAGTACATAACTGCACGTGCATCCAAATTGCACTAATCTCTTACCATATCTAATTTAGTGATCACAGTAATGTCAGGAAGCAGGCAGTAATAAAGATTCTTTGCTTAATCAAACTTTAGTCAGGCTCTTGAACCTTTTCTTAGGCCCACCTGTGTACTTCCTTGCAAAATCTAGTTTTAGCAATAACCCTACTGTACCAGTTTAACAAGAACCCCCCCCCCACCTTCAATTATCTGATCACCCTCATCCTTCACCATCCCCCACGTGATGTCTGATCATTTTGGCCTGCCTTCAGTAAGAATCCTGTTAGGTTGGTTAGGCCAGAATCCCTCCTTATCCGATATTTCCTCTTAGTAATTTTCCATCCACTGACACACACTCCCTCCCCGACTCCTTACATATAAATTCCAACTTGTCCATGCTGTATTTGGAGTTGAGACCAATCTCTCTCCCCTACTGCAAAATTCCATCCCAGTGGTGCCTATACCAACCACGACAGTCCCCCCATTAAAGCCTTCTTTACTATGTATGCTTTTAACAAGTATCACTGAATTTTTTTTAACACTAGTATGAACTAACACAAAGGATAGAAAATAATAACAAATAGATAACTGGTAAACTGAAGAGAGGCAACTACTTCCTAAGAGAAGTAAAACCCAAGCTATTATATAAGAAAACTGCACAGAGCTAAATAAAAAACTCTATAGCACTGCACACTGCAGTTTTGCAATGATGAAAATGTTCCTTATTTGCTCTACCCAATATGGTGGCTACTAGTCACATACAGCTACTGAACACTTGAAATGTGGCTGGTGTGAATCTTATTTAAATTTAATTTAAATAGCTACATGAAGACAGTGGCTACCATATCAGTGCAGAGTAGAACTAGCTACCAATATAAAGGAATGAAAATAAGACTGGCATAAGCCTTAATTCTGTATAAAAAACACAACAAACACCCCATCCCACCCCCTAAAGACAGTGAAGCAGTTTTAAGGGACAAAGCTTACAAACTAAGAACTAGATACACAGTCAAACTGTTGTTCACAGATGAATACTTTAATCACTGGAGAATTACAAATCCAAATTAAGAATTCAATAAATAGGAATATGAAGGAAAAAGAACTGTCAGTGAACACTAAAACCAGTTATTATCAAAATAAGCCTAACTAATCATTGTATGTCTGGTTTTAAAACTGAATACAACATTAAAAACTATCCTTTATTTAATAAAATCCCCATTAAAGTAGACTTTCAGGATATTTTTTTAAAAACAAACCTAAATCACTTTTATGTTGTTTTATATAACAAAATGCTGGACTGGGTGCAATGGCTCATGCCTGTAATCCTAGCACTCTGGGAGGCCAAGGCAGGAGGATCGCTTGAGGTCAGGAGTTTGAGATCAGCATGAACAAGAGCAAGATCCCCTCTCCACAAAAAAAAAATAGCAAAATTAGCTGGGTGTGGCAGTACACACCTGTTGTCCCTGCTACTTTGGAGGCTGAGGCAGGAGGACTGCATGAGCCTAGGAGCTTTGAGATTGCAGTGAGCTATGATGACTCCATGGCACTCTAGCCAAGGCAAAAGAGCAAGACTCTGTCTCAAAAAACAAAACAAAAAACCCCAAAATGCTAAAAGTAAATAGATAAGAAAAATGCACATACATATACTATTAACAGTATCAAGAAAAGCAGAATTTAAGCCTACTAGGACAGAATATATACACAGTCCCCCGACTTATAAGGGTTCAAATTACAATTTTCAATTGGATGATAGTACAAAAGCAATTAAGCACCTGGTATAAATCATACTTCAAGTATCTATACAGTCATTCTGTTTTTCACTTTCAGAACAGTATTCAATAAATTACATGAGATATTCAACAACTTTATTATTAAATAGGCTTTGTTAGATTATTTTGCCCAACGGTAGGCTAACATTAAGTGTTCTGAGCACATTAATGATAGGGTAACTTCTGCTGTTCAGCAGGTTAAATGTATTAAATGCATTTGATTCATGATGGGTTTGTTGGGACACAACCCTATTGTAAGTTGAGAAGGATCAGTATAACATTTTAAGGCTATACATCATTAAGAGGATATGATTGTATAAAACTCTATATATTCTACACATCAAAGAAAATTTTAAAATATCAACCTAATAGAGCACAGATATAAGGAGAACCTATAGAAATATCATTGACAAAAATGCTATAAAAATTATTAATAAAAGGTTTAAAAAGAAAAAACTAACCATTTGAGAATTTAGATACTCAATTCATAACTCTTCGGAAAAGAATTAAAAAACTTAAAGGTAATTTAGAAATCTATAAGTAATAAGAACACCTTACACACCAAAGCTGGGAATGCCAGGCAAAACTACACTCAATAGAAAATTCAAGAAGTTAAATGCTTTCATTAGTATGTAAGAAAGAACACAAGATAAACAAAGTAAGCATTCTAAAGACAGAGGAGGAAAAAAACAAGGTCAGAAGGACTTAACAGTGAAGAACTAATCTTTGAAACGTCACTAAAAATACTGTTGACAGTATTAATCAAGAAAGATAAGACAAATAAATATAATTATGACTAAAATAGATATCACGTCAGATTTAGGGATTTAAAAATTAAGAATGCTTTCTCTAAAATTCTGTAGGAGTACGTTTTTAAATATCTAAGAGACAATTTTCTGAGACCAACCAGCATTTATTTCCTCAGAAATCTTTCTACTCTTCCACAGTGTAGCAAATGAGAAACAGTGTCCCAATTCATTTTAAGTAGTTATCCTACATCAAAATGAACAGTAAACTATTAAAAGTATTGCCATTCAAACCAGGAAAGAGATGATGCTTCACTAAGACCAACGATTTATTAATACTGTTTTGAGGGTGCATCTAGACATGGAAATGGAATCAGAACCATATAAAGAGCTATCAAATTGTTTGCCGTCGACAGGTAGCCTACCTGGTAAGTTAATCAATGGAAGCACTGTTAAAGAGTTCAGGAAAGTGTTCAATTACAAAATAAATAGCATTCATAAACCAATACTAACATATTCATTCAAAGTACCAAAAGAAATTCTTTTGGTTTGAGGATAATTTATAATTCTTTGCTTTTGTTTTTACACTTGAAAGTCATTATCTAACCTTCCCACTGTGAACAACTAGAAAGGTGTTCACAGGTTTGATAATTCTATCATAATCAAGATCCAACAAAGTGAAGACATAAAATGTTAAGAGCTTTTACTCTATTTTATCTTTCAAAATTCATTTTGTGTATTTATGTTTATGTGTGTGTGTGTATTAAAAACACCCTCATAAAACCTTACAGGTTATTGTTGTAGGCACTGAGTGATTTCTGAGTACTTGTTTATTAGCTTTATTTCCTATGGTACTACAATTTTCCACATGGCACTACTGCTGTCTTCCAAACGTCTGATTAGCATTAAGAAGTTGGGCCTCCAAAGTCTACTGCACTCTCTGTCAATAAGGAACATACCCATTAGATATCAAATTATTTACTTTTAATACTGAATCATAATAACTTTAGTTCTTTAGTCCTCAACGAAAATGTCATGAAACTGGGATTAAAACAGGAGGAATTAAAACTAGGAAGACTAGAATCGTAGTCTTCAGCTATCTTAATTATCTATAGAAAACCTGGGCATAGCCATTAAGAGAACGTCCTGTATGCAAATGTCATTCACTGAATGTGATACAATGGAAAGAAGAGGAGGACCACAGGGAATTCTATGGAAGTCAACCTTAAAATTTAGCCCAGAGCAATCTTCCTATGATACGGTTTTTCTACAACACAGACTACAAAATTTTACAATCATGCCAGGACACTCCCCAACAATGTTAGGAAATGCTACTTTTAAAAATTAAAAACAAATGTTATTACAAAAGCAACTTACATAACCAAAGCATTTGTACCCCTGTAATATTCTAAAATAAAAAGAAATGCTATTAAGGGCAATCCAAAAACTTCAAGGGTAATTAATAATAAACCTAGGTGTTATTTGTTCTACTGGCTATTAGTACAAAGAAAACCAGCCTTTTCAACCATTTATTTGCAAACATTGATGGTTCTCATTGCCAAACTATATACAAGTTTCCAATTGTCCACAGTAAATTGAGAGTGAGAACAATGTAGTGAATTAATAAAAGTACATTCTTTTCTTTATAAAATACGGCTAGTATTATGATTTAATTTATAAAATAACTTTACTTGAACAAATAAATAGCAACCTTATATAGGTGCTGAATTTACTTTTTAAATTTTATTGATCTGAAGTTTTAGTTACCTAGAAAACTAAAACTTAGATTAAGTTATAAACATCTGCCCTCACAGAAGCGGCAGGCCAGGAAATGAACATAATGGCATATATTTTAAAAATTCACTGGCTTAGATAACTACTAACATCTACCATACCAGACCCCTAAAGAGACTAAATACACAATAAATAGCAATACAGGCAACTGGAAATTATCTGTCACAATATTATAATAAAATTGTGACATAGGAAAGTACCCCATGTTCTCCATCAGCTTTACCTGTTTCCATTGAAGATAACACCACTCTAGCATTCTCAAAGCCCTCTGTCTTCTCAACTCTGATATTCACCTACCACCCCCTAGTGATTATTCCATAGGATTACCTTTAAAATCTATTCCATATTCAGAGCTTTATTGGTCTCAGACTATCATTTCCTCCAGGATTACTACTGTTAGTCTTTCTTTCTGCCTCCAATTTCTTTTGTCCCAATACACCCCGAACATAAACTACTTACAGATTTACCTTTCCAAAAATAGCTTATGACACTCCCTACTCAAAACTTTAAAACCTAGAAGCTAAAACTGAAACCAACAGTTTGGGCATTCAAGGCCTTCCATTACTTACCAATAGGTCTCTTTGCTATTTATTTCCAACAAGTTTATCTTACTGAGCCCTTTGTTCTAGTCACTAATTTTAAAATATACCAATGATATAAAAACAGCCTTTTAAGGGCAAAAAGAAATGTCCTAATACACTTAATATGCATCTCAATTTTAAGGTACATTCTAGCCATGATTGAACTAAGCCAATAGCCCCTTAAAAAACACAGCAATTGAAATAATTCCCTAAAGTGCATTTTATATTTGGTTCTGGAATGCCATAGAGATCATTTAAAATGTAGGTAAGGCCAAAAGATTGACATTAATCATTTGTTTTCTATAATCTGATAAATATACTAGAACTCACCTTTTGGAGGGAGGAGTAGGGAGACCAATTATAACTGTAACTTGAATTAATCTAGAAAACATACTTCCAACAGGTTCTTTTTTCTTCAGAAACTTGAAAGTACATTTTACCACTATAAATGTGAACTCATTGCCATCTATCAGGATCAGAAAATAATTTATCTGTTAACTTCTTTGCTCTATCATGAGAAAGTAAGCTCCATGAAGGGAAGGACTTTGTTAGAAGGCAAGATGCTTGCTCATTAGCAAACACCACTGAGGGTACATCAAGAGCAAGGAGCCATGTGAGACACAGTAAGCAATCAAGATAGAAGGAATGGCATTTGTCTCCAGCTTTGCCAAACTCTAGAGTTTCTGCTATACCTAGTAAATGGTTTATGCCCTAAAGTCAATTTATTTGTTTTTCATGCAGTTTATTTTGCACGTCAGAATGATTCTGTTTAAGAAACTGGCACTGGAACCAAAGGGTCTTTAGTTGTATGCCTATGTCCTCTCTCAAATGTCTTTTAAAATTTTACATGTATATTCAAAAGTACACTAGTTTTTAGGCATGGATCAGAAGGAGGTTTGCTACTTCAGACAGTACTACTACTACTACTACTACTACTAAAAAAATCCAAAAGACCATCCTACATTTCAGAACATTTTTATAACACCCCTAGATGTCATGACATAGTGGCTGGCAAACTGCCAAAACAGGAAGAACACTATTTTTCCATGTGTTTTTTTGGTGGTTGTTGTTTAATGTAAAAGCACTCTGTTAAAAACATCAAGGACATGACAAAAAGCTACCTTCCTACACTTGACAGTAATATACTGTGTTCTGGCTTTCCTGTTATCAACTCTTCAGAAAATCATTTAGATTTATATGACTACTAATAAAAAATTGAGGGACTCGGCTGGGCGTGGTGGCTCACACCTGTAATCCTAGCACTCTGGGAGGCCGAGGTAGGCGAATCGTTTGAGCTTAGGAGTTCAAGACCAGCCTGAGCAAGAGAGAGACGCCGTCTCTACTAAAAAAATAGAAAGAAATGATCTCGACAACTAAAAATATATAGAAAAAATTAGCCAGGCATAGTGGTGCATGCCTGTAGTTCCAGCTTCTGGGGAGGCTGAGACAGAAGGATTGCTTGAGCCCAGGAGTTTGAGGTTGCTGTGAGCTAGGCTGACGCCACGGCACTCTAACCTGGACAACAGAGTGAGACCCCGTCTCAAAAAAAAAAAAAAAAGAGAGAAAAAATGGAGGGACTCAAATGTCGATCTGAGAAACCTGCCAAATATCTTATTCTTTCCTATTTCTGGTATTTTGGTATTACAAGCAGAGTCTGAGGAATAGACTCTACCTATAATAGAAATGGTATTGCCTGACGGTCAACTCTCACAATACTTTCCTTTAAAAAGATCATGGCAAACTTACACAGTACAATTGCATACCAGAACAAAACAAGGCAAACACTGAAAATTCACTCTCCAAATATTAATGGTTCCAAGCAATTCTCTCCTCTCCCCTTTTATCATCAGCAAGTATGTTTTTAATAGACACCTTAAGAAAGACTCCCCTCCAGACCCGGCGCAGTGGCTCACGCTTGTAATCCTAGCACTCTGGGAGGCTGAGGTGGGTGGATCGTCTCAGCTCAGTTCAAGACCAGCCTGAGCAAGAGCGAGACCCCCTCTCTACTAAAAATAGAAAGAAATTATACGGACAACTAAAAATATATAAAGAAAAAATTAGTTGGGCACGGTGGCACATGCCTGTAGTCCCAGCTACTTGGGAGACTGAGGCAGGAGGAGCGCTTGAACCCCGGTGTTTGAGGTTGCTGTGAGCTGGGCTGAGGCCATGGCACTCTAGCCCGGGCAACAGAGTGAGACTCTGTCTCAAAAAAAAAAAAAAAAAAAAAGCAAAGCAAAGCAAAGCAAAGATTCTCCTCCAAACGGGCTGTTTCTTTGTTCTCCTTTAAAGCAATATCCTTTTAAAGTATTACCTATTATGTATAACGGTTCCCTCCAATTCCTTATGTCCCATTCTCTCCTGAACCCGCTCTAACCAAGTTTTCACCCTCTACCAAAACTGCTCACCAATGTATCCAACAACCCACCAAATTCAGTGGTCTCAATTCTCAGTCTTTATCCTACTTGACCTGTCCATAGCACCTGACACAGATGATCACTCCTTCCTCTCTGAAACAGTCTTCGCTTGCCTTCCACACCCTTGATTTTCCTACTACTTTATTAGTCACTCCTTTCCCTCATCTTTCATATCTCTAAGCCTTGGAATACCTCAAAGGCCTAATCCCCATACCTCTTCCTTACTGAGCTCCCAGCACTCTATATTCTCCTCTGCTGCATTTTTCTCTCCAGAATTTAATACTATAGACATGAGGTAAGGATTTTCATCTGTTTTGTTTAATGTTGTATTCCCAGTTCCTAGAACAGGTCTAGCTCACTGCAGGAGGCCAACAAATAGCTGTTGAATGAATGAATGGACAAAAACAAGTGATAATAGTAACAGTCACTTTGTACCGGGAACTTATCAGCCAGACACCCCAATAAGCATGTTACATACATTTCCATTTAATCCTCAAATAATCATATGAGACTTTGGAAGAGTGGGGACAGGGGTGGTTAACATGCACCAAATCACAAAACTACTGAACTGTAGTGCCATGATTCAAACCCAGGTTTATCATCTTCAAAGTCAATGCTCTTAACCTCTGCATGGCACTTATTTTACTAGGGTATTATTTCATTAGTTTTGGAATAAAGCCATTAGTTTTGGAATAAAGCTAACTCTATTTGAAGAGTTAGCAACCAAAAGTTCCCTATAGTTGTGAATTAATCTCCATTTTCTTTGTGAAGGCAAATATTCCTAAGTTAACAGCAATTTATAAATTATACTGGAGATTCTCTTTTAAGACAAAGCATTTCTACAATGCCATTTTCAGTGATAAAAGAACAAGTGAAAAGAAACACCAATCTCCTTCAAAGTGTTAATGGCAGCACTTAAAACTTTCAATCTCTCTCATTTCTGTTAAAAAGCTCAAGCCAAACCTGGCTGAAGAGTCACCTAGGAGCTTTTTGTTTTTTGAAAACAAGATTCCCAGGCCCAACTCCAGAGTGACTGATTCAGTATCTCTAGGAAACAGGGCCCAGGAACCTAGTATTTTATAAAGCTCCCTAGGAAACCTTGGTGGTTAGCCAAGTTTGGAAAACACTAGTTAAACAAACCAAAGTTGGCAAGAGACAATCCCTCTATCTGAGCATCTGGCTCACTGTTTTGAGAGTGACCAAGTCTCATTGGTACTGACCTTCTTGGAAAGAGGAACGATGCTGCTGGGTCGAACAAGCCTCCGTTTCTTACAGCTCAGTACAGGACGTGTTCGGGCTGCCACACAGGTGCCATCAGATGATGAAGAAACCAGATTCAGTCGTTGCTTTTTATGTAATTGTTCCTCAGCATCAGAGATGTCACCTGGAATGTGGTCTGCCAAGACAGGCTGAAGACTACACAAGGCGGAGGAAGAGTATTCACTTCTCAGAAAACATAAAGAAACAAAGCCTCTAATACTGGTCCAACCTCCTTTACTTGCAAATGCTCATGGACACAAACAAGCATTCTAGGGCAGAAGTAGGTAATCTCCTGATGTCTACTAATCTAAGTGTGTGTGCTTATGTGTAAGGCTCCTGGCACACATTACCTACATCATGTCTGAAAAGCGCAAACGTCAGTAAGTGAACTCAAGTTCTAGTGATTGAGTTCTCTTCTACAACAAATACATGAATAAAGAAAGTGTAGAAAATTGTAATGTTACAAAATTATAAATTTTGCAAATGTTAATGGGCTGCCTTAGAATCACTTTTCCCACGAAACTTGAATCTTAGAGATGTATACACATCATTCACTTGTACAGGGATTCCTTGAATCTTCATAAATACACATTTACAAATATAGCCATCAGGGATCTCATCTGTTCTAAAGCAGCATATTATATAAACACTACTGGGGAATTCCTCCAAGATTAAGGCCAACAATGATGATTCACAATAATAGGACATTTTATTTTTCTCCATGCCCAGTCCATTTTAGACCACAGCAGGTAAAAGGAAAATACACGAATATATTAACTAAAACATACTTGTTACAGGAGGTATGCAAAATATTAATAAGTGGTAAGGTTTCTGCTTCTTTAAACCAGGGTCAGAAATGGCTCGAGATAACTAAGAGCTCCAAAATACCTTTTACAAGCCTACTAAGTATAAGAAGTAGAAGGGCTAAACTTACGTGTTAATAACTCCATTGACAGGTCTCAGTGCCCCACATGATTTGGTAGAGAATGACTCTGAAATATGACCAAGAACAGGGGTACCATGGTTTTCCACTGGCTGAGAAACAGACTCAATCTGAACAAGGAAAAGAAAAAGAAAATACATATCAACATTTACCCAACAGCACCCCTGCCAGAGAAGCAGCACTATTTCATTTGCATGAAGCACCTAAAATTTCTGATGACCAAACTTGAAAAACAAAACTTGTGTGACTGAAGAAATAGACAATTAGCTTTTGTTTTGGGGAAAGGGTGTTTGCTTTGGGGAAAGGGTGTCGAGGAACACAAGAGTTTTTCAGACTAAAAGTGAGTACCTACTGACAGGGAAATGACACCAACAATTCTATGGAACAGAAGCTTAGCAAAAACAACTACATAGTAACAGGAACCTTCATCTAAATCAAGGACACACTAACATTAGTACCAAGACAACTAAGAGGAAACTGAAATGTAGTTAATATCTGCTGGCTGAAAGCTTGTTTTCCAAAAACTATACTTGGTTTAAAAATATGTGTGTATGTTTGTGTGCGTATGCTATCAGTTAGTAACTACTGTCTTTAGACTACCTGAATCAAATATATTTTTAGAATATAAAATGAAATAACATAGATGGGAAGAATATGAAAAAGTCTGAATTCCAGTATTCAAAACAAATTATGTATTTATTAGGCTCAAAAGAACAGGGGATAGCTATGAATGTCAATCACAGAGCATCTCTGAAATATAGGCAATATAGCTGCACTTGAAGCTATCTCCCTCAGTTCTGGGAGTTGTGAAAATACCACAGAAAGGCTGTGGTCTTTGCTTCCTTATACCAGAATTGACTTTGGGGTGTTCTGTAGTTCTTCCTATAACCACTACCAGCGCACTTCAAAGGCCAATATTTTGGGACTGAAATTCAATTTTTCAGTATTGCTGAATTTTTTGATCTTCACACCCACCCAAGGAGAAAACACCAAAGGATGTGCAGACCTGAAAATAGTCTTAGACAGGTACCAAAAAAGGACAACAGATTGGGAAGATAATTTAAAATTTTTAATACAAATTACCCTAAAAGCCAGATGAAAGTATAACATATACACAGACAAGTCATATAAGTATGATACAATGAGTGAACACTGGGAAAACGTTCTGCCTTCCTTGTTGGATACCCTGTACATCTACTAATGTATCACAGGTATCTTGAACAATTCTAGTCAATACTATCAAAATTATGATAAATTTGGCCGGGCACGGGGTGGCTCACGCCTGTAATCCTAGCACTCTGGGAGGCCAAGGCGGGTGGATCGCTCAAGGTCAGGAGTTCGAGACCAGCCTGAGCAAGAGCGAGACCCCGTAAAAAAAACAGAAAGAAATTATCTGGCCAACTAAAAAAATATATATAGAAAAAATTAGCCAGGCATGGTGGCGCATGCCTGTAGTCCCAGCTACTCGGGAGGTTGAGGCAGTAGGATCGCTTAAACCCAGGAGTTTGAGGTTGCTGTGAGCTAGGCTGACGCCACGGCACTCACTCTAGCCTGGGCAACAAAGCAAGACTCTGTCTCCAAAAAAAAAAAAAAAATTATGATAAATTTGGTACACAGACTTATTGCCTTAAACTCAATACGGACTTCCCTTGGAAAGCAACATGCTATTATAAAGATATTCATATCTTCTGACAAAGTATTTTAAGCAATCTTAAAAATCCACCCCAAAGGAATAATAATAAACACACCCTCAAAAATCTTATTCACAAAGGTGGTCAGTGAAATGATTTCTATTCAATAATCTAAATGCTTAACATCTGAAGAAAAGTTACAAATTGTGGTATACCAAATCAAAATATTAAGAAGAACCATAAAAGACATTTCTTCTCCCCTTATGCCAGACAAGTATTTAAAGAGAAAAAATAATAGTCTTTTACATAGAGAGAACTTATTTCAGAAAAAAAGGTAAATTCAAAATATTTTAATATAATTGTAGTGACTAAAAATACAAATAGATAATGACAAGACAAAAAGTGTTATAGCAGAACTATTCTGAAAATTTCTTTATATTTAGGTAATAAATATTTTTACATTAAAAAACAGATAAACCCAAATACCCTCCTGAATGGTAGTGAGGATTTACCATACAGGGGGAACCTCAAAAACCCTCAACCAGTATGGTATGACAAAGTACTAGAAAATCAAAAGAATTAAGATGCAGGTTGGCATTAACTAGCATGTGTGACTTCGGGTATGTTATAGCTTTTCTAGATTTGAAGAAGTTTCCTTTCAACACAAAAGCAACAATGAGCTTTTTGCTGGCATACCAATATTAAGAATGTCTGTCAATTTTACATTCACTTAAAATAGAGCTCTTAGCATTAAATTATGGCAGTTACCTGAACTATGTATCTATGTATTCTACAAGGCACCATGGTTACATAATGGTTGATTCTCCATGTGATTAAGTTTTCTGGTAGGGATTATGAGACTTAACTGCAAGGACACTTGTCAAGACAAAATGTTGTCATTCATCAACAAAATCTCATTTCAAAACATTTATCTTTCATATAGAAAGTTTAAAGAATAAAGTAAAATCACTAGTAATTGCATCACCCATAGCAAACTACTGCTGACAGCCTGTCTTGTTTCTCATGCTTACAGATATATATATTTAAATGTTATTAATCTTTAATGTGAATGTTATTGATTTTCTTAAAGAAATCTGAACTTTCCTGGGGTAATTCAAATCAAAATTAGTCAGTAGGCAAAACATTATTTATACAGAAATGTTGCCAAGAATATAAAAGCACAGAGATTAGGAGCATAAAAATCAGAAAGGGACTGTTCCTGGATACCAGACCCAGCCATACAAGGAAACATTGGATGTTCAGGAGGGATCTGCTTAGAGATCTTGAGAAATTCATGGCCGGGCGTGGTGGCTCACGCCTGTAATCCTAGCACTCTGGGAGGCCGAGGCAGGAGGATTGCTCGAGGTCAGGAGTTCGAGACCAGCCTGAGCAAGAGCGAGATCCCGTCTCTACTAAAAAAAGAAAGAAATGATCTGGACAGCTAAAAATATATATAGAAAAAAATTAGCCGGGCATAGTGGCACATGCCTGTAGTCCCAGCTACTCGGCAGGCTGAGGCAGAAGGATTGCTTAAGCCCAGGAGTTTGAGGTTGCCATGAGCTTGACGCCATGGCACTCTAGCCCGGGCAACAGAGCGAGACTCTGTCTCAAAAAAAAAAAAAAAAAAAAAAAAGAAAGAGAAATTCTGCAATCAAACTGAGCTCTAAAAGCAGGGCATTTGGGCAAGCAGGTTCACTCATTATCAAATGCAAAGAGCTTAAAATATTAACCCCAATCACAGTGTTCAATTTGGATAAAGAAAAATAAAACACACATTTAATTTTATCTAGCTCCTTAGACATTGACACTGCCTTAAGACAAAATGAACACTCCCTATCTTGTAGTCTAAAAGGCTGCAAAAACAGAGGGTAGAGAAACATTAACAAACACTTCAGAAATGGTAAATCCACGTTCTAATTTAAGCTTGATCATTACTACCGCAGTGGTTTACATCATTAGTGTTTTTAGAAAACTAAAACATGACTCAGATATGTCATCTAACAGAAAACTATAAAGAGGATGAATGAATTTAAGACTCTCCCACCCAGAGAACAGAAAATATCACAGAAGCTTCCATTTGAATTTTATTTGATGTTCAGATGTACTGAGGGTTTATGCATCCCACAGCCAGAAAGAAAAGAGAAGAAAAACTAAAGTGGTAGACAGAGTGCTTCTTTAATTCCCTTCTCTCCAAAGCAGGGCCCTAGAAGATTACCTTTTGGAGCAATCTTAGAGTTGGACTTAGCAAGAAGGGTTGCTGAACTATCCCCCACCACCCATTTAAAGAGCCAGGTGTACAGCATAAAATGATTAACATAGCAGCAATGACGTTCAAATTTGTTATTCACATGAAGCAGGCATCTGTCTGATTCATTACTCCATCCTCTTCACCAGACCAAGTAAGTGTGACAAAGAGCCCTTGAGAAAAACCTAAAATTAAATAAAGAATCTTCATGGGGGTGGGTTTTTCTGAAGTCCAAGAAACAATGTCCACTAGATTTGTTTTACCAGTAAGTAGAGAAAAGTAAAGGGGTAAAAACAAAGAGGCCTAAACTTAAACTTAAAAACAGAGTAAAATTAAATTCTACCTGCAAAGTATATGTATCTATTTTTACTTTAGTCATTCAATTAATGCCATGTTACCCCTGCTTGAAATATCATTTTCTTAAATATATCACATTCATCTGGCTAGAAAATTTAACAGTTTGGTTTTGGTTATTCTCTTTCTCACAAACATAATTAAAATGGGGGGCTAACTGGGTGACAAAAATTCAACTTTTATTCCTGAATCAAAATAAATTAGTTTTTTACTTTGTATGAATGATTTCAGGTCTCAAGCTCCCCATTTCAATGATATTCTGCATAGGTTTGCTTAAAATTATCAAAATATTGCTGGGCTATAAATAGTATACTACTTATTTCCATTAACTAGTACTATGGCCAAGAAATTGCACTATACTGAGAGTGGAATGTTCTGAAAATTCCACTTTTGCCAAGTTATTTATCTAGGCTTCAGTTTCTGCATATGTAAAATGGGGTCATGTGCCTTACTTTCCTATGTCTGTAGGTTGAGGATAAAAGTATATGTATACAATTACATGAGAACAATTTTGAATTAGTTTATACTTTAAAATTTCAATTAGCATAATGTTGTTGTAAGTCCAATGGCTCCTAAACATAGATTTATATTTATCAACATTGTTGAAAATGTGTCTAGAATCTAAAGAAATATAGCAAATGGAAAAAAGTCTTATAAATTCTTATTGCTCAACTTACTTATCCATAACCCAACTTACTTTAAAAGGCCTAATTTGACACTGTTTACTGTGATTCATAAATTTCCCAACCAATATCTACCCCTTTCCTTTATATCCCCAGACCCTTCTCAGGCCAGTACACCACTCATTGTCCCTGGTAACTACAAAATGTCAAGGAAAAGAAAAGTATTCCTACTTAACCAATGGTACGAAGAATGTATCTTGGACTGTTTTAAAAGAAATAGCAATAGCTTAACATTTTTAGCATGCCTTTCTTCTTAGAAAGCATTAGTCCTTCACTTAATAGTTCACTTGTTTTCTCTATCAATTCCATAAAGGAGGATGAGTAAGGAAAGGGTAAACAGTAACATTACTTGTCAATAACCACAGAAACAATGATTTTGCTCATTAAACCAAAACCCAAACAAAAAACCCCCAAAAAACAAACAAAAAACTCCTCAATTTCAAATTGTGTCTTTTAAAAAATATTTACCCAAGATGGGGGGTTTAAGAAAATATACATGTTCTTCTCATTTCTGCAAAAGAAATATAGGAAGGATAACCTAAAAGCTAATGATATTGTTTGCCTACAAGGAGTAAGTGGGAACAGGATGTAAAGAAGAGAGAATGTACAGCTTTTAGAACCATGTTTCATAGACTCAAAAAAATAAAAACCCAGCCAGGTGCAGTGGCTCACGCCTGTAATCCTAGCACTCAGGGAGGACCAGGTGGGAGGATTGCTTGAGGTCAGGAGTTCAAGACCAGCCTGAGCAAGAGTGAGACCCGTCTCATAGAAAAAATTAGCCGGGCAACTAAAAATTAGCTGGCCGTGGTGGTGAGCATCTGCAGTCCCAGCTACGCAGGAGGCTGAGGCAGGAAGATCCCTTGAGCCCCAGAGTTTGAGGTTGCTGGGAGCTAGGCTGACACCACGGCACTCTTGCCCGGGCAACAAAGCGAGATTCTGTCTCAAAAAAATAATAATAACAAAGTTAAAAAATTAAAGAAAAAGGCCAACTATTTTGTGGTGGTGGTGGGGACACATGGGAAACTAGATTAGGAATACTGTAATAACAAATGAACCTAACTGTACTATTAAAATAACATAACCACACTGAAAGGTATGGGGGAAGAAAAGAACCCAAGTAAATTCAGAAAACAGCATTCTAACTGTGTATGATAGCACTAATATACTATACAGAGATACTGTATACAGTTAGTTAAATTTATTTCTCACAGTGGTATGAGATGGCACTTATGAAACTACTTTAGAGCTACTATGAACAACTTATCAATAAGGAAGTAGGAAGGCTTTTGTGAACTAGTTAGTATGAACTCATGGTTTTCAATATAAATATAGATGGGTAAACATAGAAATATAGATGTATGTGTATGCATGTGTGAGCATAAGATTCACACATTTCCTAGTTTTGTCTGTTGAGAAATCCTAGAAGCAATGACACCAAGTAGCAATGAGCACAACTAATATCCAGATCCTGGTTTCTAAACACTGCTCTCCAACAGAAAGAGCCAGGGCTGGAGCAGGCAAAATAGTAAGATGAGCCTGGAACATCTTCTGGTGGCAGAAGTGAATACTTCAAAAAATAAGGGGGACATGCTGAAAGGACACAGGAGCCAGTGTGAAAGAGCTCGTAATACCCAAAGTTGAGATAATTGGAGCAACTGAATGAAAACAGTAATAGGTTATAAGTCATAGGAGAAAACATCCATGAATCCATTATGATATAAACAATTGTGTGAATAAACTGGGGGTGGGGAGAAGACAGCTCTTTCTAACAGAATTCCAATTAATAAATGTAGAAAATAGAAAAATCACCATTCAGTAAATAACACAATAACTGTTGTAGGAAAAAGACATCAGTGAATGATAAAATTATGAGTGAAAATATAATCAGCAACAAAATATTTGCATAGTGTCTTCCCATGAGATATTCATTACAAAAGGAAAAATACTAACCTTACAGGGCAGAAATCTGGCAGACACCACCTTAACCAAGGGAACAAACCTATCATTACCAGTAGAAAGACATATTAATATCATGAACCCCCTGATATGGTGCAGACAGGGGAACAATATCATGTCTGTGAAAAATGCATAACCTCTAATAATGAGAAAACATCAGGCAACACCAATTTGAGGAACATTATACAAAATAACTGACAAATAACCTTGTGTCAAGGTCATCAAAGACAAAACCCGAGGAAATCTCAGATTGGAGAACACTTAGAGATACAGTAACTAAAAGCAATGTAAGATTCTTGAAAACAAAAATAACATCGGTGAGAAAACTAATAATACAGAAATTCAAATAAAATATCCACAGTATTGTATCAATGTTACCTTCCTGGTTTTGCTCACTGTACAATGGTTATTACAGCAAGATGTTAACATCAGGGGGAGCTGAGTGACAGTTACGTGGAGACTGTGTGTTCTACATTTACAACTTTTCTGTAAATTTAAAAATCATTTAAAAAAAATTTACCCAGCATTAAAAAGCAAATTTCACTCATACATAAATCTGTTATCAGTCTACAGTTTCTTATCAGTTACAGGATAAAGTACACATTTGTTAAGATGAATACAAAATCCATTACTTATTGGCCAAAACATCCAACACGCCACATAAAAAAGTATTTGTAGTTCCCCCATAAAGCCTGTGTTGCATTACACATGGAGTACCCTCCCTGCTGAAACTCACTCCCTACAACGTTCTTCACCAACTGCACAAGACTCAGAACAAATACATTCTTCCCTAGAAGGTACCTTTCCTGACCTACCTGAAGAGGATTCAGAATCCCTCCCTCCTGTACAACCCTGTTATATTCCTACTGGAACAACATGAAACCCTCAAAAGTACAGAGCTTTTAACAACTTTATTATACACCAAACCCTGTTATAAGCACATTATATATCTTAAATTAACTTTTTAATAAGTTTTGAAATTAGGTAGTGTGAGTAGAGTATGACCCTTCCAATTTGGTTGTTTGCCTTTGCCTTTTTTTTTTTTTTTTTTTGGGGACTCGGTCTTGCTCTGTCTCCTGGGCAGGAGTACAGTGCTGTCATCATGGCTCACTGCAACCTCAAAATCCTGGGCTCAAGCGATCCTCCCGCATCAACCTCCCAAGTAGCCAGGACTACAGGTATGCACCACCATGTCTGGCTAATTTAAAAAGATGGGGTCTGGCTATGTTGCCCAGGCTGGTCTTGAACTTCTGGCCTCAACCGATCCTCCCACCTCAGCCTCCCAAAGTGTTAGGATTGCAGACATAAGCCACCACATCTGGCCAATTTGGTTCTTGTTTTTAAAGATTGTTTTGGGTATTCAAAGTACTTCATATGTCCATTTATATTTGAAAATCGTTTCAATTGCCACCAAAAAACCGCCTCCCCACCCCCCCACCCCGCAAAAAAGCCTGCTGGGATATTTGATTGGGTCTGTACTGAATCTGTGTGTCAATTATTTTAACACCAACTCTTCTAATCCACAAATATAATATACATCTCTATTTGCTTATGTCATCTTTAATTTTTCAGAAATGTTTTATGGGGGGGCAATTAAAAAAAAGAAATGTTTTAGGGTTTCAGTAATAAAGTCATAAATGTCTCATTAGATTTATTCCTAAGTATTTTTATCTTTCTTGATGCTACTGCAAATGGAATTGTTTCTCAGGGTCATTTTCCAATTGTTTGCTGCTAGCAACAATTTCCTTAAATATGAAATATCTGATTTTGAATCAAAAGTGTAGTTTATTATATCTCAAACAAGAAGCAGTACAAGTAATCAAAGTATTCACCTAAACTATCGACACAGTTTATGCCACAGAAAGATGGAAAGTGAAGTGGCGAGGAAATCTTGCAAGGCATTTTCCACAGCTTGTTGAGAATGGAAAATTTTTCCTTGCAAGAAGTGGTCCAAAGCCTGGAAGAAGTGGTAGTCAGTTGGTGCAAGGTCTGGTGAATACGGTGGATGACAGAGAGTTTCCAAGTCCAACTGCTACCGTTTGAGTAGCGTTGTTTGTAGGACACGTGGTCCAGCACTGTCTTGCAAGAGGATTGGCCTGTTTCTATTGACCAATCTTGGCTGCTTAATCCCAAGCACCCTCATCACTTGATCTAGTTGGTTGCAGTAGACATCCACTGTAACTGACTGAACAGGTTTCATGAAGCTATAGTGGATAATACCAGTGATGGACCACCAAACAGACACCATTAGCTTTTTCTGATGAATATTCGGTTTTGGACTATGTTTCGGCACTTCATCTTTATCCAACCATTGTGCCAAACACTTGCAGTTGTCAAAAAGAATCCATTTTCATCACACGTAACAATACAGTGTAGAAATAGTTCACCTTTGTGTCATGACAGCAAAGAAGGGCAAGCTTCAAGACAATTTTCTCTTCTGACACGTTTAATTTATGCGGAACCCATCTATCCAGCTTCTTTACCTTGCCCATTTGTTTCAAATAATGCAATATTGTTGGAATAGTAACGTCAAAACTTGCTGCTAGGTTAATGGATTCACTTCCACTACGGCTTTGAGCTCATCATTATCCACTTTGGTCTCAGGTCACCCACATGGCTCATGTTCAAGATTAAAATCACCAGAATGGAACTTCTCAAACCATTTAAGTAGTGTGAGTTCATTAGCCACATCCTTCCTAAATGCTTTATTAATATTTCAAGCTGTCTACACTGCATTAGTTACACGATGGAACTCATATTCAAAAATAACATGAATTTTTGACTATTCCATGGTATCACAAAAATTGCTCTAAAAAAAAAAAAATGAAAGATAATCACAAGCCAAACCATGTTCTTGAAAGAATGAGGATGTACCCTCAAAATAAAAATAAGAAATGTCAAGTGAAATGTCAGATATATCAACTGTCAAACTAAGTACTTAAGAAAACTGGACATTTCAAACTTAATAACCTAACATAAGTGTAAACTTACTCCCTAACATATATGTCTCAAGTTTCATGTTTGCTATACTTGTCATGCATACCTCTAGCTGATGTTCCAACTTACCTATGTTTTCTCTCTCACTTAATACTTTTTATCCTGGTTAGAGGATTCACTGAAACAGTTTAATAAATTACTTTTAAAAAATTCTGTAGATAGCATATAATGAACTTGCATTGTGGACTTGAATAGTAGAGAAATTTGACATTCTGCTCTTTCATTTATTCAAAACTACTTTCTAGATAAGAATTATCAATCTCCTAGTGTCTTCACATCTATTCCTATCAACAGTTGCTGGCTTTCAAAACTGAATGAGAGATCTTTCTAATATATAAACATCTCCAAGATCTTTCTCACAGAAAAGTTAGTTTCCACCATATCACACGAATTCCTACTAACAATGATTAAAAAAAAAGAGAGAACCACCTTGGCTGATTTGCAGATACACGGAGTACGGCTAGTTTACCCCACAATCTAAAGAGCCAGCACTGCTTATTATAGCCTTAATTATGATTTGAAGCATAATCAAAATAATAAACTACTGCTGTGAGACTTTGAAATTCCTAACTAAGTCATTGGGATCTGAATCAAGAAGTGTTAATATTCACAAAAGCTAATCGTAAAAGCCAGGTCACTACGTTTTACAGAAAGTAAAAAAGTGAAAGAAATAAACAAGTACTCTTTCAATTCATAAAGAAAAGAAATTAAGTCTAGTATTGAAAGAAAGAAAACCAGACTCAGTGGCTCACACCTATAATCCCAGCACTTTGGGAGGCTGAGGTTGGAGGATTGCTTGAGGCTAGGAATTCGAGACCAGCCTGGGAAACAGCCAGACCCCGTCTCTACAAAAAATTAAAATTAAAAAATTTAGCCAGATGTGATGGCACACACCTGTAATCCTAGCTACTCTGGAGGCTGAGGTAGGAGGACTGCTTGAGCCCAGGAGTTGGAGGCTGCAGTGAGCTATAATCATGTCACTGTATTCCAGCCTGAGCGAAGGACTGAGACCCTGTCTCAAAAAGAAAGAAGGAAAGAAGAGGAAAAAAAAAAAAAAAGAAAGAAAGAAAAATTTAAAAATTAGGCAAAGGGAAAGAATCACTGAAAAGGGAGACCTGAGCTAGACTTTAAGTATACAGAAGATAACAGTTTTACACTCATTATAGAAAAAGAATGAGTCACCCATAGAGAGCATGTACAATGTTATCCTAAGTTTACTTTATAGTCCAACCTTTTAATAAATAGGTTACATATATGTTATAGTGTCCCAGAAAGGTTACCTTACTTCTCAGAGGTGTCAGAGGCACACCCAGGAATCTCCTGATTCCCAATAATACTCCATAATGCTATACCTGCTCTGGCAGTGGCATCCTGATAGTGGGGAGCTGCTTTTAAATTCTAGTCAGAGACACAGCTGTAGGAGAAGCCCTGTGTTGTCTAGTCAGGAATGTAGATCTTGAAATGCCAAAAGTGATTAAAAAAAAATATATATATATATACACTTCCCCTTTCTTCAGCCAATGTAGGCATCCTAGTTACCGAGAATAAACTGTGTGCCAAGCCTATATACCCTGATTCTTACTCTTGTCTATCTTTTATATAAGACAATTCTTGTCTATCTTTTATACTTACCAATTTATCAGTCCCATGATCTGTCTTCACCTCAGAACTAAGTGGAAGAAATAAGTCTGCTGTTGTATGCTCTGGGGGAGGTGCCTCCCCAAGAACTATCAACCCCTGCAGGACAGAGAGGAGAGAAACAGCATAAATGAGTGGTATAAATTACAAATTCAATTTAGGAGTTAATCTCAAAAGGATTGGGGTTGGTTTACCAGAGACCTTTTCCCTTATCCTATGGTTCAGAAACAAATTATGCTGGCAGCAGCTTTACTTCTCCAAGCAAAAGTCATTTGAACAAAAGGTCTAGCAGTAGCAGACTATTTATCAAGGCATAACACTCAGACTCAAGGTTCCTCTCTCTTCCACTTGAATGCCACTTACATGTCTTGTTAGCCATTTAGCATCTTTATTCAGATCTGCTAGATCTGGAATCTTACCAGATTATGGTACTTCCAACTAGACTCCACTGAATTAATAGCAGCAATGCAGTTTTTCTACTTAACTTTATCATGGATGTGGCTTAAGAATTACTAAACTTAAAGTGCTATTATTGTAAATCATGAGCTCAACCAACTGTACCTAAGCAAACAAAGCAACTGAGTGAGGCAGGGCATGGTGGCTCATGCCTGTAATCCTAGTATTTTGGGAGGCGGAACAACTGCTTAAGGCCAAGAGTTTAAGACCAGCCTGAACAAGAACAAGACCTTGCCTCTACAAAAAATAGAAAAACTAGCTGGTCATGGTGGTACACACCTGTAGTTCCACCAACTAAGGAGGCTGAGGCAGGAGGATGGCTTGAGCCCAGGAGTTTGAGGCTACAGTGAGCTATGATGATCCCACTGCACTCTAGCCCAGGTGAGAGAGCAAGACCCTGTCTCAAAAACAAAAACCAACCAAACAAACAAACAAACAAAAAACACAACTAAGTGAAACAAAGGTGGAACAGTCTCCTGTAATTCATTAGAAGCCAAGAGCTTCTAAAAAACTGCCCCACAGGCACCTGTTTCTCATAAGCATAAATAATACCTCAGGTTAAGTTCCTGCTTGACAATCCCGAATCCATATCTTACATTCATCCCAGGAAATAATAAAAAATGTAAAAAGAAATTAAAACAAGGCCACAAGTCCTCTCCATAATAGGTATAATAAATCCAGCTTGGTAAAGGCATAACTTAGCTTACTGTGAAAACAAACAACAAATACGACACATGAATCCCTCCATGAATGAAAGAAGAGGTGACCAAAATCACTTTATGACACTCTGTAACAGAAAGGCTGGGCAGAAAGGCAAGTGACCAGGGTTTCCAGTCTCTTTCTCTGGTCTAGAAAATAAAGAGATCTAACTAGATTAAGAAGCTCTTAATGGCAATTTTGTATTAGAATCACTTGGGGAAACTTACAGACTGTACTTGCCCATGTCCAACATCAAATCTACTCAGTACCTCTGGGTATAGGGCTGGATATTTTACATTCTTAAAAACTCCCCTGGTAAGTCCTAATGTGAGCTCTAAATTGAAAAATAAGAACATCCTAAAAGTACAGATTTCAGGGCCTAGAGATTCTGACTATATCAGTTTGAGCTCCCTAGGCCATTGTGAGAGACTAAACCAGATGATACATCCCTGGGGTCCTTTCTAACTCAAAAATGTCTACGAAATTGGGGATGTAAAGAGATGAAAAGGGGGGGGGAGAAGATATTAAAGAAACGAAAACGGAATTTTATCTCAGCTTTTAAAAAAGGGATACAAAATGTACCTTCCCCCCCCCCCCCAAAGCAAGAGACACCTCCCCCACCTATTCTGGAATAAGACTACACCAAGCCTACGTAGAAAATGAAGACTCCTCAGAAAAGAGATAAAGGCCATTAACTAATAACCAAACAAAAACAAAACAAAACAAAACATTTACCCTACCCTTCAAAATGAGATTTCTCTAGTTAAGAGAATTTTTTTTTTTTTTTTTTTTTTGAGACAAAGTTTCACTCTGTTGCCCGGGCTAGAGTGCCGCAGCATCAGCCTAGCTCACAGCAACCTCAAACTCCTGGGCTCAAGCAATCCTCTTGCCTCAGCCACCAGAGTAGTTGGGACTACAGGCGTGCAGCACCACAGCAGCTAATTTTTTCTATTTTTAGTAGAGATGGGTCTCACTCTTGCTCAGGCTGGTCTTGAACTCCTGCCCTCAAGTGATCCTCCGGCCTCAGTCTCCCAGAGTGCTAGGATTACAAGGATGACCCACTGCGTCCAGCCTAAGAGAACTTCTGCTTTAAAATATTTTCTTCCCTCAATCACAAGCATAAAATAGACCTTAAGCTTTACCATTTCAAAGTAAAAAATATTTACAAAAGGCAGCTATCTTGCATACTATTACCTCCTCAAAGTACTGCATTCAATAGATATTCCCTGCTTAAGAGCCCAAATTTCCTCCCCATTTCCTTTATAAAGCAAGCCCAAACTCATCTTGGTATTCAAAGTTGCCCCAGATGGCTGGGAACAGAAGCTCACACCTGTAATTACAGGACCCTGGGGTGCTGAGGCTGGAGGCTCACTTGAGGCTAGGAGTCTGAAACCAGCCTGGGCAACATAGCCAGACCCCACCCTCTACAAAAAAATTTAAAAATTAGCTAGGGGTGGTGGCACGTGCCTATAGTCCTAGCTACTTGGTAGGCTGAGATAGGAGGATCACATGAGCCGAGGAGTTCAAGGTTGCACTGAGCTATGATCAATGATCAGGCCACCGCACTCTAGGCTGGGTGACACAGTGAGACCTTGTCTCTAAAAAGAAAATAAATCAAAAATAAAAACAAAGTTGCCCTACAATCTGTCCCTACCTTATTTATCTATTTCCAACTACTTTCCTCAAATATTTCTGGTATTATATCAATCTCATTACCTCCTAGATAAATGTTACAATATATGCGAAGTTGTTGCTGTTGTAGGTGAGGGTTATTAGTCAGTAGAAAGTAAATAAACTGAAACACATGAACTGCCATGGGAGTTGTATTTAACTCATGATAGTTTTGAGACCTCGTGAAGCATATGTAACTTACACATCTCTTCACCTTAGGAGCCATGAGAACTATTTTTCAAGTTGCATATAACTCATGCACAGAAAACAGTAAGAAATGATTTTATTAAATTAGAAAGGATTGTTTTGCTTTCGAAGTTTTTATTCTATTTTTATAATACAATACCACAGCCCCAAGGAAAGAAATTTTTTTCTAGTGTGGCAATGTGTTCAAGTTTACAACACTACCTGTTCCTATGTCTTTCTTCATGCTCGTTCTTATGCTTTATCAGTTCAAATTGCCATTCATCCTTCTAAAAAGACTTTCAAGTCCAAGTCCCACCTCCTTCCAAGAAAAACTCCCCAATCAAGCAAGTGCCCAAAGTATGGTGATTATATTTTACATTCTGTGTATTTAAATCTCGTTTCCAAAGCAGACACGTATGTCAAATTATTTGTTTCAATTATTGCCTCAATTTGTTGTTTAAATATTAATTAATGATAAGCTCCTTGAAGATGTGGACAAAATACATTTGAATTCCCCATATCATACAGAGTCATACACCAACAAAGGAAATGCATAACAAATATTTGTTGAATTTTATGTTAAAAGTTTTTTCCTAAAAGGAAAATATTAAGTTTATAATAATTACAGCCACAAGCCTAAGTAAATCAAACTGTTAGGTATAAAATATTTCCTTCAATTTTTTTTAACAGTACTTTTCAGTTGCTGTTTTACAATTTTTTTTTTAAGGTATACAAAAGTCAGGATATAACAACCAGTATTTCCCAAAGGGAAGAATTTTTCCTTAAATTACAAAGTACTTTCTAAAAACACCCCTCAGAGAGACTACGAAGACACCTTTCTGAGAAAGCATTATAAAACCTGGTAAGGATCATCTAATTTCCCATCATTTTATAGACCCACAGACGATGTGGGCTGAAGGGTATGTCTCAATAGGCCAATTCATGGTAGAACTAGAGCTAAAGGCTGGGTCTAACTGCTTTTTTCTCTTGTTCATTTAATCAATCATTTATCCATTTATTGACATTTTTTTGGTGCTAAGGATATAAGAAAGAATAATAGACCCATCCTCCTTCCTCCTTCTCCCCCAAGCTATCCATCGAAGTGTTTATTACAGTCTAACACTGGGACAAAAACAAATAATAAACATTATGAATAGGTAAATGTTACAGAGCACATTAGAAGGTGTTAAATGCTAGAGAGAGCGAGATCTTGCAGGGCCTTATAACTTATGAGTACTTTGGGCTTCTATTCTTGGATGCAAAGTCACTGGAGAGTTTTAAGCAGAGGGGAGAAATGATCTGACTTATGGATGGTTTAAAAGGATCAAGCTAGCTTTTGTATTCACAAAAAGAGTGAGAGACAGAGAAGCAACAGGAACAGTTGGTTGGCCTCTGGATATATATTTGAAGACAGAATCACCCAGCTTTGCAAATGTGTTTCAAGGATGGAAGGGAGTTAGAGACCCTGCCAAGGTTTCTGGCCTCTGCAATGAGAATGGAGCTCCCCTTCATCTCTTCGGAGGTCTTTTGAATGACATTAGTTTTAAATTAAACCTATTTTTGTGAATATGTGCTCAAGCACTACATTGATACAACTAACTGTCATCCATACAATGTTTTCCCTCTCTGCCAAAATATGTCAATTCACTATAGCATACAAAAACAAACACTAGATCCTTTAATTTATACAGTACCTCATCAAAAAGGACAAAAATAGCTAAGAGGGTAAGCAAATAAAAAGCATTCAACTAGCTAAAATTCATTCATGCAGGTAACGTTTATTGGCTGGTTACCGTGCTCAGGGCAGTCTGAAACCCTAAGAAAAAAAATAAAGGTGACGTGAGAGCAGAAAGGAAGTAGAGCCTAACTGAAAAGACTGATAGAAGTGAGGCTTTACAGAGATCTATATAATTAAATAATTCCCAAATATACTTAATATATTTTAAGCTATAATTATTCCTTGAACTTAACATTTAATGCTTTATGTCCATTTCTGTGTAGATGTCATTATATTCCACAAAAAAGGTTGAGAAAAAAAATCTACTCATGTTTAACAACCATGAAAAAAGGTCATTATGAGCTAGGACAACTTCACAAAGTTCCACTCCACACCTGTCAAGGCCACCCCAATATGGGCTTCCCTAATATTCCAGGTTTAAACTGGGTAATGCTGCATGGCTATAGCATCAGCCTGAGTGGCAGTAACTTTAGGGCTGCTGTACACAGAAATACACAGCAATGGGCAGAAGCCTAAGAAAAAGGCCAGGAGAAGCTCCCTTTTCTTCACTCCTGCCCCTGAGTCAGAGCTGGGATCATGCTCAGGCCTAGGAAACTCCCATAGGGCTGAAGTAAACTTCTGCTTATGCAAGGACCAAAGGAATTGGGCTGGGTCACAGTTGCATGCAGTCTTAATGCATTCTTGTAAATTATTCCTCTGTGGAAAACAAAGCTTTCCTATATGAGTCAAAAAAAAAAAAAAAAAAAAAAGCAATCAAAATAATGTATACCAAAACTGAAAAAAGAAGAAATGGCAGAAGGAATTATGCTCAGCTTGATTACAAAACAAGGCAAAAGCAAGCAAGCAAAAGGACAGAAAAGAAAAAAATTACATTGTATAGCTAGGTAAACTGCTTCCCTTTTACTGATTTCAGATAATATATGGAATCAAAGTGTAAGACTGAAAAAAATCCTCTTAATTTGCAACACAGCAAAGATGCAATGTTACATATTTACCTCCTTATATAACTCTAAGCAGACCTTTCTTACTCATCTTAAATTAGTGACCAGTTCCACAAGAAACACAGCTGTCCAATAATGTCCTACAACCCTATTAAGATGGGAACCTCAACTGCTTTTACAACAGAAGAGAAAGGTACTAAGCTTCTACTGTTCCTATTCACAGTTCCTTCTCTATCCAGAAGTTTCAATGCTCTTCCACCTCCCATTCTCAGTATTATTTCCATCCTTAGCAATTGCTGTGTCATTTCACAGAGGAGTCAGAAGAAGGGATAAAAATGATACCTCATACTAGACGTGGATGCTGAAGACAGCTGTGTTAAGGGAAAGAGATCTTCAGTTAACAGAACCAGCTTGGTCCCTTTGCATTCATTCCTCCTCAGTTTTACTTACCAGGTGTGAAATTTCAATAAATAGATTCCAAAGAAATGATGAAAAGGATACAACAGCAGAGTGTTAGAAAGAAAATGCTTTGGAATCAGATAAACAGTCCTGAGTTTAAACTGTTCTGCCTTTTATAAGCCTCTAAACTGTAAGATTTACCCTGAGCATTAATAAGTCTACGTGTTATTTAGTAGTATGTACTCAAGACACATAGGTTGTTTTCCTTTCTCCTTCTAAGGCATGGAAGCATCTTTCCAAAAAAATAAGCTGATAAAATATGAAAATTAAAACAACACAATAGTATAGATATAAGTACAGAGGATTTCCTAGAAATTGCATTCTTTCTCCAGAGAGCAACAAGAATCACTATTCCCAAAAGGAACTCTACTCACTTAATAGCTTGGAAGGTAATACCTAATTTCTGAGAGAATAGAAACTGGTGTCTGGATCACACAATCACCTAACAGGTGCTCTCACATACCTACCTTTTTTGGAAATATGCCACCTTAAGAAAATTAATGTTAGCATCCAATAAAGTAAATTCTTAAAAAGAAAAAGTCCCAATATCTATCCAACTTCCCACCCAAAGGCAAGTTTATAACTCAACAGTTGATCATCAAACCTACATTCATCTCATGAAAACAAACGCCTGTACAACTCAGGCAGCTCCTGCAAATCTTGAAGCAGGATGGGAAATGGGAACACCAACCCACTTTACTAAAACACAGGGGCAAAAATTCCTCCCATTTCAATAATTCAAAAAATAACCAAACACTTAATTGCTAACTTCAGCAAGAGCTCTGGAACCAGATACCCAAATGTCAGCTCTGCACTCACTTGGATATATGATGATGAACAAACTACTTGAACTCTTTGACCCTCCATTGCTTATCTTTAAAATTGTAGATGACAATAAAGTGCATAGTGCAGTACATGGCACATAGTAAGTGCTCAAAGACTTCTATTATTACAGTGTTACATAAAGACCAAATGCATGTGAATGTATCACTGGGGGAAAATTCCATGGCTTATTTGTTAGACTAGGTTGAATAGCACCCAACATTTATATTCTCCCAGAACCTGTAAATGCGACCTTATTTGGAAGCAGGGTCTTTGCAGATGTAATCAAGCTAAGATAAGCCCTGTAGCGTGGGCTCAAAATCCAATATGACCGGTGTCCTTATAAGATGGAAATTTGGACACGGACACACACACACACACACACACACACACACACACACACAGAAAAGATGGTCATAAAGATGGAGGCAGCAACAAGAGTGATACAGCTATAGGCCAAGAACACCAAGGACTGCCAGCCATAACCGGAAGTTGGAAAAAGGCAAGAAAGGGTTTACCCTAGAACCTTTAGAGGGAGCGAGGGTCTGCCAACAGCTTCATTTCAGACTTCCAGCCACAGAACCACGAGAGAATAAATTTCTGTTGTTTTAAGCCACCCAGTTTGTGATACTTTGTTATGGCAAACATACATTTGTTGAAAAAGATATAGCATAAACATAAATTTTTTTGTAAAGTTGTGAGTTTTCTTGATGTATTACTTATTGGGACTATGAATCTAGTTTTGTTCTTTCTGTCAGAATTTTGTAAATTCTATAGACACTATAGAAGACAGATAGAAACAGACACTATATTCAGACTGCAGAGAAAAAAAATGTATTGGAAAAGATTATCTGGAACGTTGTATTTTACAGACCACAAACTGAGGCTCAGAAATGTTGTGACTTTTCCTCCCAAGGTCACATAGCTATCCAGTAGCAAAGCCAGGACTTGAACCAAAAATTTACCAAGTCCAAGTATGGTGTTTAATACAGTATGCCCTGTATGACAAAACTCTTAGATAATCAATATATAGTCGTGCTACATAACGTTATAGTCAACAAGGGACTGAACATACGACTATAATCCCGTAAGAGTATGATAGGGCTGAAAAATTCCTTTTGTAGCACAATGCATTACTCACATGTTTGTGGTGATGCTGGTGTAAATAAATCTACTGTGCTGCTAGTTGTATAAAAGTCTACCACAATTACGTATAGTGCATAACAATTGGTAATGACAATAAACAACTATGCTACTCGTTTTAGTATTTAGTGTACTATACTTTTTTACTGTTATTTTAGAGTTTACTCCTTTCACTTATAAGAAAAGTAAAACAACCTCAGGCAGGTCCTCCAGGAGGTATTTCACAAGAAGGCATTGTTATCATAGGTGATGACAGCTCCATCTGCTTTTGCCCCTGAAGACCTTCCAATGGGACAAGATGTAAAGGTATAAGACAGTGATACTGATGATCCTGACCCTGTGTAGGACTAGTTAATGTATATATTTGTGTCTTAGTTTTTAACAAAAAAGTTTACAAAGTAAAAACTAAAAAATAAAATTTTAAAATAGAACAATGCTTACAGAGTAAGTATAAAAAGAAAGAAAATATCTTTCTACAGGTATATGATGGGTTTGTGTTTTAAGATAAGTATTATTACAAAAGAGTCAAAAAGTTAAAATAAAAAGTTTATAAAGTGAAAAGTTACAGTAAGCTAAGGTTATTTTTGAAGAAAGAAAAATCTTTTTAAAAATAAATTTAGTGTAGACTAAGTAGATAGTGCTTATAAAGTCTACAGTAGTGTACAGTAATGTGTTAGACCTTTACATTCACTCACCACTTACTGATTCACCCAAAGCAATTTCTAGTTCTCCAAGCCCCATTCAATGTAACCGCCCTACACAAATGTACCATTTTTGAGCTTTTATACCATATCTTTACAGTACTTTTTATGTTTAGTTATGTTGACATAAACACTTACCATTGTGTTACAATTGCCTACAGCAGTCAGTATAGCAACACGCTGTACAGGTTTACAGCCTAGGAGCAATAAGCTGTATCATATAGCCTAAGTGTGTAGGAGTCCACACCCTCTCAGTTTGTGTTAAGCATACTCTATGATGTTTGCATGACAAAAATCACCTAACAACACATTTTGCAGAATATATCCCTGTCGTTAGGTGACACAACTATACACAAAAAACTGCAGATTATCTTCCAGATATTCAGAAATATTTTTCAGGTATGTTGAAAGTTTCCACAAACCACTCTGTCATTACTGCTGAGTGATAAGCTAAAAAATAAAGCAAGAGCCAAAAGTGAGTAAGAGTATCTTCTCATAGATAGCTAGTCAGATTGCAAGCTAAAATACACTGCCAAAACACTTCTCTAAAGTATGCATTAAGAACATAAAAGTATTAATGCTTTTGAGCCAGGTAAAGATGTTTATCATGGCATGTTTTGTAATATAATTTTTTGTTTGTTTGTTTCAGACAGGGTCTCGCTCTGTCACCCAGGGTGGAGTGCAGTGGTGCCATCATAGCTCACTAGAGCCTACAACTCCTGGGCTCAAGAGATCCTCCAGCTTCAGCCTCTCGAATAGCTAGGACTACAGATGCAAACCACCACATCCATATACTTTTCTTTTTTTTTTTTGTAGAGACAGGGTCTTTCTATGTTGCCCAGGCTGGTCTCAAACTCCTGGCCTCAAGTGATCCTCCCACCTCGGCCTCCCAAAGTGCTGGGATTACAGGTGTGAGCCACCAAGCCCAGCCTATAATTTAATAAAAAGCACAATTTAAATGGTCAACAAGGAAAGGTAATAAAATGGAGCCAATAAGAAATGTTTTCCAAAAATCAATAGGGAACATTCAAGGCATACATGCAACATGATTGTATTTAAATAAATTATTTATGTCCCTGGGGGGAAAAAAGTGAAAGAAAATATACCAAAATGTTAGTAGTGAGTTAATTTTGAGTTTGTTGGGGTGTTCTGGGGGAGGGGAGGCAGATCTCTTTTATAGTTCTGTGTAATTTCCAAGTTTCCTAAGAATTGATATACAATATTTCATCAATTCTAAAACATACTATCCTACATGTCAACATCTTGTAAATCAAGATGCATCTTACAATTGCTGTTATGCTCTAGTTTAGCTGAAATCATTTCTTTGTGGTACATAAAATAGAGGTATACTTTACAATCAATACCATCTTAGGTTCTATGAAATGTAGTTTTATAACAGGGAACTAAAATAACATAACATACACACATATATAAACCCACATGCATATATTTACATGCATATATTTATGAATGTATATAAAAAGATGAAGCAACACTTATGACTACTATTGTACTAATCTCAGTTGTTACTAAGAGACTCCAGTTCTCAAATATAGAAATTCCCACTTAACTACTGACTGTAAAAATCTAGAAACAGACACTGAAGAGGAGTCCCTGAGAGAGAACAAGACTGTGTTTTTCTCCTCAGGACAGGCGTATCTCCAGTCACCTTGTAGCTGTTCTTTTTTTTTTTTTTTTTTTTTGAGACAGAGTCTCACTTTGTTGCCCAGGCTAGAGTGAGTGCCTTGGCGTCAGCCTAGCTCACAGTAACCTCAAACGCCTGGGCTCAAGTGATCCTCCTGCCTCAGCCTCCTAAGTGGCTGGGACTACAGGCATACGCCAACCATGCCCAGCTAATATTTTCTATATATTTTTAGTTGTCCAGCTAATTTCTTTCTATTTTTAGTAGAGACAGGCTCTCGCTCTTGCTCAGGCTGGTCTCAAACTCCTGACCTCAAGTGATCCTCCCGCCTCGGCCTCCCAGAGTGCTGGGATTACAGGCATGAGCCACTTCGCCCGGCCTGCCTCCTAGCTATTCTTAGTCACCATTCCAGTTCATGTTCTACAAATCTCACTTTAAGATTTCCTTTGTGAAGAGCTAAAGAAAGCAAAATATTCACCACACCTGGAATATTTTTCAGTTTTGCTCCAGGAAATTTTTAAAGAAGCCAGTTGGGATTTAATTTGTTCTCTAAGGGAACAAATTATTATTATTTTTGTTATTTTAAGTGAACCCCCAGGACTGTGTCCTCAAATTATAATATGCTCTACCAAACTTTTAGAGATTTATATACAAACCCAATTTGGAGAGAAGCTTAAATCTCCAGTGGAACTTACGGAATAAAATATAGATATGTATATATGTATTTATTAGTGACAAGGGCTCAATCTGTTGCCTAGACTGGAGTGTAGTGGCATGATCACAGTTCACTGTAGCCTCAGACTCCTGGGTTCAAACGATTCTCCTGCCTCAGCCTCCAAGTACACAGGCACACATGCCCATGCCCAGCTATTTTTAAAAATTTTTTATAGAGACAGGGTCTCACTGTGTTGTCCAGGCTGGTCTCTAACTCCAGGGCTCAAGTGATCTTCCCACCTTGGTATCCCAATATGTTAGCATTAGTGGCGTGAGCCACTGCATCCAGCCAGGAATTTATGAAATAGAAGTTTAAATGATACAGGAGGCTGTAGAAGTTTTATTTCAAACCCTGATCATTTTGTTGGTCATTCGGTCAACCTTTAACTTTTGGCCTACTAATTAATTTAATGTATACTGTCCATAGTATAGCAATTTTCTTAGGGCTTCGACTAGTACTAAGGACAAAAAGCATTACGGCCCTTATTTTCAGAAGCAGTAGCCTTCATCTAGATCCATGTGTCAGTCACGTAGCTGAACCATACCAAATTAATACAAAAAATACTTTGCAAGAATGTTAGCTCCATGAAGGCAGGACTTTTGTTCACCACTGTGACCTCACAATAAAGAACAGTGCTAGACATTGTAGGCACTCAGTATTTGTTGAATGCATTTGTTTTCTATGCAAATTACTCAAGTCAAATCCAAACTGAGTGGAGAACTTTTTTCAAGTTGATTTTTCAAGAAGAAAAGCTATGCAAAATATCACTGTCAAAGATAAAAAGTGTACAGTAACAATCAGTCCTCTGCAGACAGGAGAACACAGGAAAATAAAAATCCTATTCACCAATGTCTAATTTTGCCTAAACAATCTTTTAGGGGAAAACCCTATTTCTCAAGAAAGCAAGGGAAGCTTAGCAGTAAAACAAGAACACATCTAAGCAAAAATGCAAGAACGTGAAAATCCTCAATCGTACTTTTCCGTAAGTGTAAGAAATATGACAGTTATGTGTCAGTGGCTTACATTATTTAGTCTCTTTCTTGTTTCCTGTTAGCCCAGAAACCCACACTGTTTTGTTCAAAACACTATATTCTAACAGTGTTTTCCACACTACCCTAAGCAATATTAGGCTCTTAAACAAATTAAACCACTATAATAGATCATTAAACCATTTACTGTGAAACAGTGAAGAGATAGAAGGATATGGGAAAAAAGGGATAATGGTAGTTTTTAGCTGGGTTGAAAAACACCAGACACTTATCCCTTACCTTATTAGCACGTATCTGTTTGTAAATGTCTGTTTGCTGCCGAATTCGATATTCCAAGTCAGAAACATGAGCCTGAAGCCAGTTCCAGCGGCTGACAATAGCTGCTCGGTCTGCAGCCCATCTCCATTCTGACCTGCGTCTCCTAAAAGGAAATAAACTGAATGAAAATCCAAGGGTAGCAGTAGTATCTATGGAGTGAGAGGTGGGAATGTGTGGGATTTAACTTCTAAAGGTCCTTATATAGACTAACTATCTAGTCCAAGAAAAACCCAAGACAGACAGACATACACACACTCACTCTTCCCCCCAACCCACAGGACACACTTGGATAAAACCCTTCATATAGATTTTCCCAAATTAACTAAGTGGAATTGCCTTCTGGTATCCTGGTCCTGTGGCATGTAATTTCTCTGAAATTGGAATTCTCGGGAGATAGAAGTATTATCTACATTAAAAACTAACCTACACAGAAAATCCAAGAGACACTACAAATTACTAAAGCTAATCAAGAATTCAGCAAAGGTGCTGAGTAAAGATCAATATAAAAAACTACTAGTCAGAAAAGTAGAAAATATTCATTTTTAATAAGCACTATTTGTAACACCAATACAAGCTAATATGACATATAAGAAATATAGAGAAAATAATAGAACTTGAAAGGCATGAAGATCTATACAAATGGTGGAATATATTTTTTGAGGATGGCAATTCTCATATACATCTATAAATTCACAGAAATTCCAAATTCCCTACAGGATTTTTAATGGAAGATGAGAAAAAGATCCAAAAATTCACATGGAAAATAGAACCAACTGCCAAGAAATTCTGAAAAAGAAAGTATGATGCAAACTCATTGTCAGACAGCAAAACTTAACTACAAAGCTATGATAATTAAGGCAGTGTATGACAGACAATAAAACCAATGGAACAGCATACAGAGTGCCTCAAATCTTAGAATTAGGTATATAAAAGAAATCGCATTCAAACTAGTGGGGAAAGATTGAACTATTCAATAAATGGTATTAAAATGGCCAGTTCTCTAGATGGAAGAAGTAAAATTAGCTCTCTTCATGATATAATTACATAAATTTGGCTTTTCAAATTGCTAAATCTGAACAGCCACACTTAAAAAAAAAAAAAACAGTATCTTCAAAACTTACAGCAGGGAAGGATTTCTCAAAACACAAAAAAAATCACCTAATTTTCAACATATAATAAAAGACCTAATAAAGTTAAAAGGCAAGCTACTGCTTGGTAGAAAATATCTGTAACACATATAACTAAAGATTAAACTTTAGAATATATAGCAGAACTCCAAGAAATGGGTTAAAAGAAAAAAAGGCAATAGAAATAGGAAAATCACGTAAAAGAAACCTGAATAACTCATACATATATAAAAAATATGCCAAGTCTCATTACAATTTGGTTACAATATTAATATTGAGTAAACTATTAAGATGCTGTTTCAAACCTAGAATGGAAAAACTCAAAAGTCTGATAAAACCAACAGTTGGTGAGAAATGAAAAAGAGCAATTCATACATTGCTGGAAACAGTAAAAACTGGCAACACTATTTTTGAAGAATAACTTGAAAATGTGCATACCCAACCATCATGGAATTCTACTTCTGAGAACATGATCTATACATTTAATGAGGAAACAGGTTCATTCCAGTAGCTAAAAATTAATTATAATCTAATTCTGCTGAAGTAGGTATATAGAGAAACTATAATTTATTCCTTTAACAGATTTTTCTATATCAACAAAAAGAAAATTAACTAGAACTATATGTATCAATATAACTAGATCTCAGAAATGCTGAATGGAAAAACTATATAAAAACAAAAAATAAACAAAAGTACTATCATTGATACATACCAGTAGTAAAGGAATTTAATGAAATACTGTTTAGCAATTATTTTATGTACCAACATGACTAAATGTCAACAATGTGGTATGGGAAAACTACATGAAAACAAAAAGAACAAACAAGCAATAAAAAGGATTGCTACCAATACAGAAAATTGATAAACATGTGGACCTGATATACAACAAATTCCAAATTAGGGTCCTCATTACCTCTGGGAAAGGGAATGGAGAAGCTGGATTTTAGCTTTATTTATAATGTAATGTTTGACATCTCTTTTTAAAAACCTCTTAGAAATGTGGTAATATTTTAACATTCTTTATAGGGGGTACATGGTACCTCGTGTATTTTGTAATAAAAATATTTCATAATTTACAACAAAATTATTTTTCATAGCCTTACTTCCAATCAGGATACACATGCTCCTTCCTAAAAAATTTAAGTGACTATACATAACCTTTTACATAGTCCCCCAACAGGACGAAATACAACCTAGTATCAATAATAAGAGAGGACAAATCTGACCACAGTGAGGTTAGAAATGAGTTAATACCTAATTGTGGCATAATAATTAAGACCAAGGGCCAGATGCAGCGGCTCATGCCTATAATCCCAGCATTTCGGAGGCCGAGGCAAAAGTATTATTTGAAGCCAGGAGTTCAAGACCAGCATGGACAAATAAAGAAAAGAAAAAAGACCAAGGATAGCAATGGTATTTTAATTTTTGTATGGGCCAAACATAAGCCATTCAAATCAACCATTGTGATTAACTATTATCAATTATTTCTCTTCTTTTAGAAACAAGGTATTTCATAGTTCTCTAATCTTGCGGGAACTGGTATAAGACAAAAAAAGATACTTTTTAAGTACAGCTGTCTGCTTCAATGTTGGCTTCAGGTCTAGTTATAGCCCAAATCCAGGAAAGGGCCTCAAGATATCAAGAATAACCTATGGGTCATTCTTGAACTATAAAAACACCCTTCCCACAAAAGAGACAAAGCTAGCTAACCCTGATATTCTATTCCCAACTTTCATTACTCTTCAAGGTTCACCATCTTCCTATCCTGCAAACTCTCTTGGTTTTTTAGGTTCCTTTCATTTTTTAAAGCTACCACCATACCAAGTCCCCATCTATCACCACTAGACTACTCCAACAGCCTCCTTAGCTGCTCATCCCAACACCAGTCAACCATACTACCCCTTCTTCAATAAATTCACTTCAAAACAATTTCTTCCGGTCACTCTTATGTTTTAAGGAACCATGTAGCTCCTTTGCTTCTTTTTGAAACTTGAGTCTTCAAGTAAATAAAACAGTAGAAGAGAAGTCAAGTATCATAAAAGACAGAAATCTGAAGCCAAAAGGTGATGATAAAATTGACAGAACATCTATTTAATGATAGTTTACTCACAGACAAATTTGTTCTACAAACTGAAAGTGGCTAGCTAGCCAAAATAAAACCTTCCTGATGAAAACCAAGGCGAGGGAAAGATCATTTCTTAGCAAATTTATGCCACTTCCTCTGTAATCACCCTTGGTGGAAAAAAAAATTCTGGCAGTCTCTCCCAGTGATCCTGAACTTAGCTCATAAGCCTTCTCAGGACAGTGTTCCAGGACACCAAGCACTCTAAATTGGCAGGAAAGATGAGACCTATTTGTTATCTCTGAGTTTAGACATCTTAACCAAAAGAACTTTTGTTTTTTCTATCTGATTTACTGCCAAGGGACCAAAAAAAAAAAAAAATCCACTTTAAAATCTGTTTGGATGCTTAAAAATACAAAAGAAAAGAAAATTACTTAAAACATTTTAGTTCATACAAACTTTGATAAATATCTCTTTTCTTTGATCTTAATGAAAGCCCCTTTTCAACTTTCCTGAGGTCAAAAGCAGTAGGCCTACTACACAAGTAATCTCCTAAATAACAATATAAAGCAAGCCTGATAATATTTTTGGGAAGATTGGCTAATAAACTAATCAAACAAAAGTGGCACTAAGGGAATACTAGCAATTCCCAACTTCTGAACAGGTTTCATTTTACATCTGTTATATAATGATTTAGAACTGGAAGCGATTTCCAGTAGAAAGTTGTCACAATGTTGTTATTCCATAATGCTGCTCAAACTTTGAGTATCTATAATGAAGAATGGAAAACTCCATCCCAAGTATCCAAAAAGTATCTCATATTCAAAATACCAGCAATATGAGTAGAAGACTGAGCTGTTAGCAAAGGTGAGCGGTATACAGTTAACAAGTCTCGGGTGAGCTATGAAGATGTTACCATAAATCAGTGGCAGGGCAGAACACTGCAAACATTATCACAAAAATAAGAGCTTCACAGCATATGGTTTTTTCCTTAACAAAAACAAGACAACATAGAAACTCAGCTTATCAGAAGATCAGAGGTAAAGGTAGATTTCCCCCTGACATTCAAAACATAAATTACTCTGATAATTTACAGTTCAAAAACAGGAGACCCTGATTTAACATTAGAGACATGCTTAATGCTAGGGTGTACAGACTTCAAAAAAGAACACAGGACAAAGGTTACACAATAATGCTTTAAATATAATGATGACTCGGTTTTTAATATAGTCATTATCAACAATGAAGAAAGAGATATGGATTCCAACATTAAGAAGTCTTTCAACTCTTTCTGGTTGCATATTCTGTGCTAACAATTAGTGAAATAATTGCTTTAACTGTGTGTCTAAGCAGGACACTAGGATGCCTTCAAATGTAGGATTATACTACGTGCTTTATACTACTTTGTACCAAAATGTGTGCTACATGTATGTACTGTGGCTATCGACTGAGTTAGAATTCTTTTAACTCTTATTTTGCTCCTTGCTATTACAAACTTTTTAATGGTAAATTGGCTTTGTCTACATGTGCTATATAAAAACTAATGTTTTACACTATGAATTGCTTTCTGGTTACCTAAATGCAATAAAATGTAGTACCGATATTTCCCTTTGTGATACCACACGAACAATAAATTTTCATACTGCCAGCCATGTGCCAATATTGGTTTATCTAAGAATTTTTTGTTGCACAAATAGATTTTTTTAGCTGTGTGAACTTACTTTAACAGTTCTTTTCACAGGGTTAGACTATTACCCGATATCCAAAACACAGGATGTTTTACTGAATCCAAGAATAGAGAATATTGTATTTACCTGAGAAAAAAATCATTTTCTTAAAAAAACCTCTGTACTCTACACTCTAAAACCATATAATGAAAAACTTTTTTTCCCCTTGCAAATTTAGAGTTCAGCTTACATGTTGGCTAAAAATTAATTTTTGTTTTTAGTTCTTTAAAGCCATCTTGAATGATACCGTTAATGGAAATGTTTCATCAGAAAAGGACAAAGAGATCAACACAGGAACTTTTATGTAAGGAGATTTAACCACTCTTCAATGTGTGGGGCCAAGCTCCTATTTTATTAGAAATTGTACACTGAATCCTCAAAGCCCACAACAGTCCCCCCAACCTTTTTGGCACCAGGGACTGGTTCATGGAAAACAATTTTTCCACGGGAGGAGGGGGTGTGTGTGTGCAGCACTGCAGTGGCAGGTGTCGACAGAGTTCAGGAGGTGTGAGCTATGGGGAGGGGCTGTAATTACAGATGAAGCTTCACTGGCTCACCTAGTCACTCATCTCCCCTGCTGTCACTGCAGCCCCCAGCTGGCCCACTGTGGTGAGGCCTCAGTCTCTAACAGGCTGCAGGCCTAGAGACCACAGCTCTGCTCAAAGGTGTCAATGATAGGATCTTTTCTATTGCATTATAAAAGGTAATGATTTGGATCACTTAACTTAGAGATGGTCACCATCAATTCTGCTAAAATAAAACCACTAAGAAAATATTATAATTTCTGCTAACAGAGAGAAAGAAAAATAAGAATTTACAATAAATTACCCTTTACTATCAATGGGTTTAAGAGATTATTAGCAGATCAACTCTTTGAACTTCATGAACACTATCTTCAATGCCTACAGCACTGCCACAGACAGCAGAGTGACAGCCCACAGTTGTGGATACTTCCTTTTTTCTCAGACATAAACTACAGCAAAAGCTATACATTTATTTAAAAGTAACACCAAAAGCCAGATGTTGAACCACATGGAACACCAGACCTAAGTGCTGCCTCTAATTAAGTCACCTAATCCTATTCCAAAATGGAAAATTTATATGTAAGTCCAGTAGAACAGAGCTGGTAGATTATACTTCTCTTCCCTGATCTACACAATTTTAAAAATCTCATTAAATCAACAACAAATATGCCAGAAAGACCTGAATGGTGGTAATTTTATCTTTGATTCTGATTTCAGTGCTATCATGGCTCTTTCTTTTTAATGCAACACGGGTTCGTTCTATTAACAAGCTGAAGTAAAATGACTGTTCACAGCAAGTTACACAATGCTGTGCTCAACCAAAAACTGGTAGATAAATTATCTGACAGAGTTATATGTGCTACTTTCAAGTGTACTATGAGAAATTCTGAGACACCTAAATTCTGAAATCTCCAGGTTATTTAAATGACGTACAAAACCAACAGAAATCATCTCAGAGTATACAATCGACAGATTCACAGTATCCAGAGTAAGCATTAGGGTCACTATGGGACAGCTTAAGAAATATGGAAATTACTGAGTCACATAAAAAAAAAGTATTCACTATCTAGTTCAAAAGCACTGAGAAACAAATAGGAGAAAGAGAAGGAAGATGGGTTTCAAGGCAAGTTCTCACTTTTATTTACTTATATGATCCTAGGTACGTAAATGATCTCTGGAAATAACAGCAATATCTGCCTCACATGGTCGTTGAACGCATAAAATGATGTAATCCTAACTGCAATGTGTGTATTAGATAAGAATAACAATTTAACAAATATAACCTTGTACCTCAACTCCATTTCATAAAAGGTACAAGAGAGGAAGAAAAATAATAGAAGAAATGATGAGATGAAATCTCTGAGACAGACAAATTCAGGAAACAGAGGTGTTTTCAGTTAACAATAGGCCATATGCTGAAGGTTTCCTGGGCTTCCCAGTCATCTAAAAGAAGTTCCATGCTAAACAGTAAAACCAAAGTAGTCCATTAGAATAGACATCATATTATCAGCCACAAATTCAATGACATTATCCCCCCGCAAATTTAAAAAAGAGGAAGGAAATAAAAGAGGAAGCGTAGGAGGAGCCAAACTGTCTAATGTTAAATATCCCATATTTTAGTTGTAAAATAAAACCCGGGGGGGGGGGGGGGAGATCTTAAATACAAATTTTATCTTTCACTTTAGGTTACATCAGCTTTCTAGAGAGGTCTATAGTAATAGGAAACAAATGTACCAGAGACAATTCTAAACAGCCAATTCATCCTGATAGACTCTTAGGATTGAACACTTAAGCCTTTTGCCTTACTGCTTAAACCAGATGACCTCTGATATTGAAATGAGATGTGCACTCTGGCAGATTATTTGAGTCAAGTACTCAACCCATCATGAACTCACCCTTTCTCCTCCCCTACTCCTTTTCATTTAACAACTATTTAAGCAACTATTATTTACCAGGGACTATACTAGAGGCAAGGGATACATAAACAAGAACTGTGGCTCATTAAATTTAGAGTTTAATGTGGAAGATCTATGTTAATAAACAAATCATCATACAAAATGTATGTAATGTAAGCGATCATAACAATTACATTAGTTTTAGATGGGGGGATCTAGAAAGACATTTAAACAGAGCTCCAAAGTATTAATATAAATGAGGACTCGGACAGACAAATTGGCAGAGGGGTGGGGATGAGGAGCAGGGAATGTCGAGAGGGGTAGAAGATACTAGCAGGGATTGTGGTATGTCTCAGGAAGAAGAAATAACATGTATACAATGGTTATGTGGCTAGCGCTCAGACAGTGAACAAGGGGAGAAACACATTCATCTTGACAGTGGATATAGGTAGGCAGGGACAGATTATATAGAACCCTATAATCCACATTAATTTTATAAAACAATATAAGCAATCCTGATCATCACCCATGTTTTTCATTTATCTTAGATCCTTTTTGAATAAAAATTTTCAAATACAAGCTGAAGGATAATGAAATCTCCACAACCTCCTTATAACCATCAACTAACTTCAACTATCAACTTTTGTCCAATCCTACCTCATCTATAACATCTGTCCCCCACCCCTATGGATTATTTTGGACCCAATCCCCCAAATCACATCATTTCCTTTATAAATATTTCAGTATGTATTTCTAAAAGATTCTTAAAATAGACATCTACATTTTCATAATTTAAAAAACGATAATTCCTTAACGTCAAATATACCCTTACTGGATTGTTTCAGTTGTTTTGTCCAAATCAGATTCAAACAAGATCCACACCATTCATTTGGTTGACACATTTCAAATCTAACAGATTCCTCTCTCTCCTTTTCTTCCTCACAATTTGTGGAAGTAACAGAGCTATATGTCCTTTAGAGTTTCCCACATTATGGACTCTGCTGACTGTACTCTTGCCACACACAAAGCCCATACTTTTCAACTTTATAAACTGACACGTGTAAACTATCTTAAAAAAAAAAAAACAAAAAACCAAGATCTCGCTTCTGTCACCCAGGCTGGAGTGCAGTGGTGTGATCACAGCTCACTGCAGCCTCCAACTCCTGGCCTCAAGTGATCTTCCCACCTCAGCCTTCCAGAGTGCCAGGATTACTGGCATGAGCCACTACACCAAGCCTCTAAACTACCTTTAGTTTGATACTTTTAGTTTTCTGTAAGTCAGTTGACAAATTATTCGTACTTCTGTACACTTAATTTGTACGTAAGACTGAGATGCAGTAAAACACACTCAACCTTTAAATAATTATTTAAGACAAATTAAACGCCTCTCAAAGCCCACCCGTTGGGACCTTTTCATCAAACATAGTGAACATATACACATTATTTAATATATACTCTACCAAGCACAACAGAAGAAATGTAAAACTTCTCCAACACAGCCCCTCAGCACTACTCAGGCCAATCTGTTTGTCATATCCTATACACATCTCCAATCTGAAAATATCCAGAAGCATCTTCTATTCCTAAAACCCATGTCTCACTGGGAAAGTCTTTCCTGGTCAATCATGCCTCACAATACATTACTCTGTATTCTTCAAGCTGAGTTAGGTCCTCTTATTTTGTTATTTACATGTTCTATATTTCCAAGTCATGCCATATATCAATATTTAATGTAAGACTGGTCTTCATCTAGATCAGTGGTCCCCAACCTTTTTGGCACCAGGAACCAGTTTCATGGAAGACAATTTTTCCACGGATTGGGGGAGTGGGGGGCAACGGTTTTGGGATGATTCAAGCGCATTACATTTATTGTGCACTTTATTTCTATTATTATTACTACATTGTCACTTGCCACTCACTGATAGGGTTTTGACATGAGTCTGCAAGCAACTGATTTATTATGGTCTCTGTGCAGTCAAACCTCTCTGCTAATGATAATCTGTATTTGCAGCCACTCCCAGCACATCACCACCTTAGCTCCACCTCAGATCATCAGGCATTAGACTCTCATAAGGAGTGCACAACCTAGATCCCTTACATGTGCAGTTTACGGTAGGGTTCATGCTCCTATGAGAACCTAATGCCACTGCTCTCTGACAGGAGGCAGAGCTTATACGGTGATACAAGCAGCTGTAAATACAGATGAAGCTTCCCCTTCCTGCTTGCCTGGTGCTGTTCCTGACAGGGCACGGACAGGAACATACTTTCAAAAATACTACTCAGAGATACTGAGATTGAGGAACAGAGAACACATCTTCAAGAAAATGGAAGCTAACCCAAACATTAATTTGTTAATCTATCAGTTCTTAAAAATAAATAGAAGAACCTCTAGTCTAGGCAAGATGGCGTAGACTCCATTCTCCCAGCTCACCCCTGCTATTTAAGAGTAACATTAAATCCTGCAAATAATCCAATTTTCTTTGGCAACCAAAGAAAAACTCTGAATGATGGAAAGAGGAAGGTGATCTAGTTAGGGACCCCAGGACTAGAGGAACAACATAGTGGTGGTAAGGCATCTAACAAATCCCAGCCAACGGAAGAAGACAGCCCAAGCCTGGCATTTCCCAACTTCCAAGAGAGAGAAAAAGCAGCCCAGGCTCATTCCTTCCCTGGATTGAAGGAGAAATACTGCCCTCAATAACAGGGGAGCCCAGCAGCAACGGCAAGGGGGATAAATTAGGAGGTAACAGTAAGAAATCAGGGCAAATGTTATTGCCCCATTTCTCTCTTCTCACTTCTCTCTTAATGTCTTTTTTATAACAAATATTCATTTTGCCTAATTTCTCTCCTCCCATTATCTCTTCAACCCAAGTTTCCAACCCCACTACTGCACTGAAACTGCTAGTTAAGGTCACCAATGGCCTTCGCTGTGCTAAATTTAATGTCCAATTCTCAGTCCTTATCATCCTTGATCCATAAGCAGTATATTTTCCTCACTTGTCTTTCAAGACATTATATTAACCTGGTTTTTTCCTCTTGCCTTTTTTGATTCCTTCTAAAACTGCATTTGTCCAATCTCAATCTTTTTACTGACACTCACACTCACTTCCTCACTGACCTTATGCAATCTTAGGCTTTAAGTATCACCTACGTTTCTGACTCTCAAATTACTATCTCTAGCTGAAACTGCTCCCCTGAATTCCAGACTCCTGTATCCACCTGCCTACTCAATACCTTCATTTGAATGTCTAAAAAGCATCTCAAACTTAATGAAGCCAATGTTCCCCCCTCCCCATTCTCTATATGCCATCTCAAACCTGCTTCAACTGAATGGATCTGCTCAGATCAACAACCTCTGTGTAATCCTTAACTTCAAACTCCCCACCACCTCTCTCTCTCTCATAAACACACCCCCCCCACCCCACCACAGTCAATCCATTAGCAAATCTTATTGGCACTAGCTCCAAAATATTAATATATCCAATATTCAATCACTTCTTGTCACCTCACTGTCACTACTTTGGTTGAAACCAACTGAATTATTGCAAGAGCCTCCTAAATGGTCACCTGGCTCTCATCATTAACCATATTCATGCTATTTAGTGTGAATGCAGCAGCCAGTCTAATACTGTATTAAAAGGGGATCATGTCACTCCTCTACCCAAAATCCAGTCTAGTCATTTCCCAACACTAAGTAAAAACCCAAGTCCTGACAATGACCTATAAGGCCCCAAATGGTCAGGTAACACCTATTATCACCCTAACCCTGCTACCTATCTGGCCTGATCTCCTATTCCACTCCTGCTGTTCACTGAGCAAGCTATCAACTACAGGGCCTTTTACTTGCTATTCCCAAGGCTTTCTTCCCCACTTCCTTCAGGTCATTTCCTCAAAAATCACTTCAGTGAGGCTTTCCCTTAACTATCCTATTAAAATTGCAACCCTACCCCAAATACACACACACACCCATTCCTTTCTTCTCCCTCTTCCTGGCTGTAACAGAACTTTCATGAAAAATATTTTTAATTATCTCTCTAACTTATTGTCTGTTTCCCCCACTAGAACCATTTCCAGGAGAAAAGGGATTTTTATCTTTTTCACTGTTATATCTCTGGGTACTTTGAACAATGCCTAGCAAATGATAGGATACTCAAATACCAGTAGAAAGGGAGGGAGAGAAAGAGGATATAGATTAAAACTATGATCCTAAACCTTTACTCATAATAGATAAAAAACCGAAGTAATCCTAGAACGAAGCTAACCTCTTTTCTCATTTGGTGCTAACTGAGCTCACAAACTACTCTGGCCTCTCTTGTGGAAAGTATGAGTCAAGAAATTACAGCCTACACTCTTAGTCCAAAACTACACAAACCAGGAAGTTATATCACAAAGTGAAAACTACCAGGAAGGTATTTGATTTCTTTCTCTTTTTGTTGGAGATAGGGTCTTACTCTGTGACCCCAGGCTGGAGCAGCACAATCATAACTCACTGCAGCCTCAAACTCCTGGACTCAAGCGATCCTCCTGCCTCAGCCTCCCAAGTAGCTGGGGCTACAGGTATGCACCACCACGCCTGGCTAATTTTTTAATTTTTCATAGAGATGGGGTCTCGCTGTGTTGCCCAGGCTGGTCTTGAACTCCTGGCCTCAAGTGATCCTCCTGCCTTGGCCTCCCAAAGTGCTGGGATTAGAGGCATAAAACACCATGCCTGGCTAAAAGACTATTATTGTCAAATGGGGAGGTCACTATTAATTCAGTAAGGTTCTGTGAAAAGCTGAAATAAATGAAAAGAGTATTTAATTGTCAAATATGCGCTATTTAGAAACATTAGTGGTAAAGAATACTGTGGGCAAAGAAAGGATCACAAGTATTTGTGCTGAGTTCTGAAACACAGGAGAACAGAAATGAGGTTGTGGTGATGAGTTGGAAAAGCAAGTCAAGCAGTGGTTAGAGCATGGATAAAAACACAAAGGCAGGAAAGAAAAAAGCTATGTCTTTTTACACAAAGCAGTAGTAATATATGAATAACTAGAAAGACAATACGAAGAATAACGGACAAACTTAAGACAAAATGAAGTCTCTTGAATACTAAGAATGAACGCTACTCTGCAGCATCTAAAGAAGAAAGCTTCATAAAAGCAAAATGACCTCCCCTTAAAAAGGTATTTCCATTGTTTCTGAGGACATGATTATTATCCTTTACCCATGATTCTTAATTGTGGATGATTCTGTTCTCCAGAGAACATCTGGCACTATCTGGAGACATTTTTGGTTATCACAGCTGGGGAAAGGGTGATACTTGGTTGAGGCCAGAAATGCTGCTGAACACACTACAACACATAGAATAGTCAGTCCCCTACAACAAAATGTCAACAGAACTGACATTAAGAAGCCATGTTCTATATGAACCCATTGATAAGAATAAAATTTTGGCTTTCCTATGTCAACCTTGCTTTTCAGCCCCATCATGACCCCACACTTTTGCAGGCTATTTGGCTAAGCCATCCAATTCTTAGGATTCATTCACAATCAGATGAATGGCAAGGGAGAAATTCAAGCTGTGATCCAACATCTTTTTAAAAAATGAAATAGAATATTAATACAATAGAAAACTAATAAAGAGTATGTAGTGTGCCAACTATGTATGTAGTAAAGGTAAGTAACTTCTGTTGTTCAGTTAGGCATATACAAGCCTGTGGTTTTCCAAATTTACCTGCAGGTATGAAGAGTGGGGTAAACTGTTTATCTTACTGTAGGTCACGTTGGAAGAAAGTCCTTAAAGCCACTGCTCAGTTCTCTCATCCATAAAACTAGTGGGCTGGACTAAAAAAAGCTACTAGGCACTTTCTTTAATAATGTGATGAAACTATGACCATCAGCATAAAGTACATCCTGTATGTACAGGTGTAAACTACATTGGGGAGGAATAGTATTTACATATAGATAGCCAGCCGTATACCTAAAAGGCTCGATCCACTTTAGATGCTTCACCAAAATTCTTTTCCTTAGTTATAACACTCACATAGACTTTTTAAGTCCTAGGAACTTGATTAAGCCATGATGCCAAGTCTAAATCGAAAACACCCTCTCTCAAAAGGGGCCAAAAACTTTAAAACTGAGAGAAGTCTTAGAGATCATCTCCAAGCATCTTAATTTTTAAATGAGCAAAATGAGGCCAAAAAGGGACCTGAAAGATTAAATGATTTGTCCAGAGTCATAAGTCAAGTCAGTCTGTCAAACTCTTAAACTGAAAAGAAAAAGACACTCAGAAGAGTCTGGCATGTCAACATGGGCTAAAAGCCACATTCTGATTTTAAAAATTACTCTGGGGCCTCTTTAACAAATTAGAACAGGTAATTTTGACTCAAAAGTCATCTTTTAAAAATTTAATAACCATTTTACTGACTCAGAAATAAGTTACACTGTTCTATCACTACTATCATATCTGGTATTTCCCCCTAATAAAAAAATATAAAATTATACCTAAAGATTCTATTCCTAGAAATAAGCAGGAACTATATAAATAATAGGAAAACATACACTGATCAACCAAAAAGGAAACATCTATGCCGAACTAATAAAGAACTCCACCATATTAAAGGAAATCAAGTCCTCAATGTATTCCATACCTGCATAGCCCTCAAGTTTCCCTGCTTGCAAAATTGAGTTTCATTCACATCACTAGCCTCTTTTCAGCTCTAAAATTCTACCTGTCTTTGTGCCTAGACATCACATTATACATAGGAGAATAAATATTTTTCCTCACACTTTAAGGCATGTTCCTCCAAACAAGGTGCCTACTAATTTAAAATCTAGTGTCAAAGTGAGCTCTGTCTCTCTAATTAGTTTTTATGAAGTTATTTATCTTTAAGCAAACGAAGTCCTGAACCACCAACTATGTATTTATTAATTGGTCCTCTGTTAAGAGCCCTGGATCCAGAATTAGCTTGTAAATAGAACGGAAGCAACTCAACATTTAAAACAAGAGAATCTACCTGAATCAGACTGGCTAAGTAACAAAATAATCTTATTCTTAAGTAAAGAGGGAAGAAGAATACAGATTTCCCAACTCGCTGAACTAAAAGCAGAAAAACTTTGTTCCAGTGTTCTTAGACTACCAAGTTCTTCCAGGAGTTCTACATTGTTAACAGAGTTTAAAATATTTTTCCCAGACATGTTAGTAATGACCACATTATCAATATTTTATTATAATTTTGTAAGCAAGGGAAGAGGTCTCTAAGATACTAATTCAAAGATACACTCTTGATAGGGATATATTAAATACACAGGAAAAAGGAACAGATATAGTTGCTAAACTAGGGAACAAAAGGAAAATAATGTCCGACTAAAGGTTATTAGATTCTTGACCGATAGATGACAGCCAACTCTGTGGGTAGGTAACTAGTTTCCTAGCAAAAGTCAATCTCATTAAAGTTCATCAGAAAACTGTGTCACTATTTTAACAGAAATACTAATTTCTTCCCAGAAGAACGCTATAGATTACATCACGCAGATTCTGTCCAGATGAGGTTTAGAACAATCTTTCTTTTACAGTTTCTCCTTTTGATTTAGACACTCTGTAAAGGTCTATCCAGGTCTAGGTCCATTTCACTAGAATTTTGTATTAAAGATCATTAATTTTGTTTAACTCTTCTCTACTAACTTACTTTTGTAAGGCAAGCAGAATTATTTTAAAGAGCAAAAGCAGGCTATAGCCATTTTTCTTTCTCTCCTACTATAGATGAGAAAATAGTATATAAAGCTATAGAGAATATCAACAGTTCTATATCACACACCTGCCACTGCACTTCTCCTGAAAGCTAAACAGAAATCCCAGGAAGAGTATGCATCTAGAAATAATGATTATTTTAGAGGTGTATTACATGATGGCATATATAGCTTTTCAAAGAACTATATGTGATTTCAAACTAAATTAAGAACAAAAACTTCACTATGACATTATGAATGAGGAACAGCTTATTTGCAGGACACTCCCGCTCCCCTCAAAAGTATGTTTAAACTATCCAACAGCTTTAGGGAAGCCAACAAATACCACCTTTGTGATTAGGCAGAAATACTCAGGCAACTGCAATACATGCCCAGACCACTTTTAATGTTCTCCCAGGGATCTCTAGGGTCATCACAGAGAGTGACCATAAAATGTTTAAGCTGCTTACAGAAACCAGGCAAATGCCACATAACGGCTGGAGAGTGAGTTACCAATGTGAAGCATTCAGGGTTGGAAACTGTTAACAGAAACCGTTTCATTCATGGCATATTTTCTGATTGGCTTTATAACTCATATTACTAATTATAGAATCATAGCAGAAAAGAAAGAACACCAGGAACCAAGTCTCTTAGAGATTACACCAAGACTTTGGGCAGAGCGAGAACTAAACCTGACTTCCAAGTAAACACTTAGTAATTTAAATTTTATTAGAAATAGCCTGGTATACATAGTCCTCAAAGGAAACAAAGATACAGTCAAAAAATCTATTAAAGGCTGGGTGCAGTGGCTCACGCCTGTAATCCTAGCACTCTGGGAACCCGAGGTGGGACGATCACTTGAGGTCAGGAGTTCAAGACCAGCCTGAGCAAGAACAAGACCCTGTCTCTACAAAAAATAGATAAAATTAGCTGGGTGTGGTGGCGTGAGCCTCTAGTCCCAGCTACTTGGGAGGCTGAGGCAGGAATTCACTTGAGCCCAGGCGTTCAAGGTTGTGATGAGCTATTGATGATGCCAGTGCACTCTAGCCAGGGAGACAGAGCAAGACTCTTACACACACAAAAAAAACCTATTAAACTGTAAGAAACAAAACATAAAAAGTATTACTAAATCAGGAAGGAATAGTAAGTCAGTTCATTTTCATCCTGTGATTCTGCAGTTCAGCCTCTAACAGTGGCTTCCTTTGCCCATCAGTACAATGCAATCTCAACATTAACACTGAAAGGTCTTCACCGATAGTCCTCCAACTTCTCTTCAGTTTTCCAATATAGCTCAAAAACTTTTCTAACATTGAATGTAAGTTGCATCATTTTCTCTTTCACAGGTGGTATCACGTAATTATTTTATACATAGAACAAGATTCCATAAGTTTGTAGCTTCTAAAAAAATGCTTGAAAATATATTTTAAATGGCAAAATAATCTCAGTAATCAATAGTAACACTGTAACAATGTTAAAAGTTACATTTTTTTAAAGTGCAAATTGGTAAGGAAATAATTTATATTACGTGTGTTTTTAAACAGGGCTGCAAATTCTTTGACACTCTTCCCATTGAAAGATGGAGTTCTATGTCTCTTCTCTTCCCCTTAAATCTGTGGAAGCTCACGACCACTCTGGTCAACAGAAGTGATTAGACGGATATGATACCAGATGACTTCCCAGGCCAGGTTATAAATGAACATACAGCTTCTACCTTGTTCAATGAGCACAGAGACTTCATGTAAGAGATCTTACAACCCTGAAACTGCCATGCCAAAGAGGCTAACTTCAGCCATTCCTAACAAAGTGCCAGACTTGTGAGTGAAGAAGCCATCCTGGAAGTCCCAGCTTTTTCAGCCTCCAACCTCTGAATCTTCCCAGCTGAGGCCTCACACATTCTGAAATACAGACAAGTCATTCCAACCATACCCTGAATTCTGATCCACAGAATATGAGAGAATAAAATATCTACTATCTTATGTCATTCAGTTTGACATGGTTGGTTAAGCAACAATAAATGAAAGAAACAGTCATTAGTCTATAAAACTGAGCTCTGCAGGTACTTTACAACCCAGCATGGTATGGTATATATACCAAAAAAACTTTAGCACACATACACCAGGAAGCAAGAATTCTTCTGTTCAAGAATGTTCAGAATGAGAGCACTGGATAATTTTCATTTATTATTTATTTTTTTTTTTGAGACAAGGTCTTACTCTGTAGCCTGGACTAGAGTGCAGTAGTATCATCATAGCTCACTGCAACCTCAAATGCCTGGGCTCAAGCAATCATCCTGCCTCAGCCTCCCGAGCAGCTGGGACTACAGGCGTGCACCACCACACCTGGTTAATTTTTCCATTTTTGTAGAGATGGGTTCTCACTCTTGCTTGGGTTGGTCTGGAACTCCTGACCTCAAGCGACCCTCCCACCTCAGCCTCGCAAGGTGCTAGGATTATAGGAATGAGCCACTGCACCCAGCCAATATTGTTAAAAAGATTAAATAACCAAATGCATACCAAGAAGGGAATGGATAAATTATGGTATATCCACTCAATAGAAAAGTAAAAATGAATGAACTATACAGCTACATGAAACAAAAGGTATGAATCTTAGTAACAATGTTGAAAATCCAAGTTCTATAAGACAACTTTTGTAAAGTTTAAAAATAAGCAAAAGTAACCTAGAGATTCCCTGGGGAAACTTTAAAAGACTTTTTTTTTTTTTTTGGTAAAGGCAAGGTCTCACTATGTTGCCCAGGCTGATCTCAAACTCCTGGCCTCAAGGGATCCTCCCGCCTGGACCTCCCAAAGCACTGGGATTACAGGAGTCAGTCACCATGCCAGCCTCCTGGAGAAACTTTAAAAGCTGTGTGTGCATGTTGGGCAGTTTCCTTAGTAGTTGTGCCCCTCCACAAAGTGTGTTCCCCTATAATTTTTCAGACAAACATAAGTATATGACACCAAAAAAAAAAACCCCACAAGAAAATGATACAGGATGGGAGAGAGTGGGGGGAATGAGATGAGGGTGATCTTACAGGTCCTTGGTAATAGTAGTTGCTGATGTTGTCACAGATGTACATTACCTTAAAAATAAAGCCACAGATGGACAAGACCAGTTAAAAAGAAATAGACACACACAAATACATAAAATGGGAGGACATGCTTATGATAGAATGGAGGGAAGCACAGGGAGGACAAAAGTATCCACATTACCATTAGACTAAAGAAAATCTCTTTTCTAGCTTAAGATAACAGATAATTATTGAAGTTCAATTTGCACTCCCCCAACTTCCTTTAAATAGTCCATGAAAATAAAATAAGAATTTTAAAATTTCACAGGGCTAGAAACTAATAGTACTGGTTCGTTTTCTAAATATCCAGAGAAATTTCTAATAACCAAAGCATTAAGGCCAAAAAAACAAGACACAAAAGGGGAGATAAATTTCCTTTTCCAACCATTATGTCATATATGGAATCTTCAATAACCAAAGAGAGGAAAGGTATTTGCTGCTGATCCCTCTATAAATTTCATTAAATTTCAATGAAATCAAAGTTGGACAAAGTAGATTAAAAAATTGTATTTGATATCCAAGGATATTTAGTTGGCAATGAGAAGAGGCTATAGCTGATGAAACGATGGAAGGTGGTATTAACTGACCATTTATGGCAACAAAAGGATTACAGACTGTAGATTATCCAAGAAGCAACTATTTGCCTAATTAACATAACAGAAAGGTAATGGGACATAATGGGACAGAAAATCCCTCCTCAGATCAGCACATCTGAACATCATCAAGTATCAGCAAGTTGGCCAGAGGCTGCACTTAGTATTAGCTATAAAGCTGAAAAAGTAGGAATTTAAAGGCAACAAGGCAGAAACTGACAGGAATCTATCAAGCTGTTTCCTGCAAGCACCAAGACCTTTGCAAAGGCCTTTCCTTCTAGGCAATATAACTTGTCTTAAAATCCCAACAGAAAAAAATAAACTATCAGAAGTAGAGTTCACAGAAATAGAGGCAACAAAAGGAGCCAAATAAAAAATAAATGTCCCCAAACTAAAATTCATATATCCTTCCAGAAATCTGTTTTTCTGACAGTCTTCCCCACTCCTTGGCTTAGAAAGCATCACTATTCTTCCAGCTGCTCAAGCTAAAAAAAACTTGTTAGCTTCAAATCCTCTTTTTGTCTCAGAACTGTATTTAAACCATCAGAAACTCTTTTGGCTCTGCCTTCAAAATACATCTAATCTCAGACCACTTACCAACCTCAACCAAGCAACCATCATCTCTCACCTGGAAATAGCATTAGCCCTGAGTGGTACTCCTGCCTCAGAACTACCTATTCTCAAAAAAGCAGCCAACATGATTGTTTTAAAATCTTATTCGATCATATCACTCCTCTGCTCAAACATTCCCATCTAACCCAGAGTAAAAGCCAAATTTCCTATAAAGGTCCTGGCTATTTCTAATCTCCTCTCTCTCTTTCTCTCCCTCTCTCTCTTCCAGCCACTCATGACTACTAGTTGTATCTTGAACAGCCCAGGCACCCCACTTCTGGCCAGTGTACTCATTTCCGGTTACTTGACTTGGAATACTATCTTCTCCCAGATACCCTTGGGCCTTGCTCCCTTTTTTCCCTTGGTCGTCTTTGACTAACACAAAATAGTAATGCTGCCACTGCAGCCACTCAGCTACCACCTTCCTCCATCCTTAATTTTTCTCCATAGTACTTACTGTATTTACCATTTGACATATCATATCTTTGTGTATTGACTCTCTCCTTCCAGCAATGTAAGTTCCAAGAGGGTAAGAATTCTTATTTGACTTATCCACTGATGTATCACCAAAACTAACAGCCTCCTTGTATGCAGTAAGTATTCAACAAATGTCTGTTAAACCAATGGGTACTGGTGATGGTGGTGGTGAAGGTGGGGATAGGGGATGTCCTATTTATGATGGTTCACAGTAGTGACCACGTGCATGTCTGGGAAGGCAGCCAAAAATCTTCAGAGGGTTATTGCTTTACAGATTTGATCAAATTCCAATTAAAAACCCAGTGGGCTTTTGAAACAGTATTTGAGACAAAGACTGATAAATTTGACTATAGAAATTAAAACTTCTATAATTCAAACAACATGCAAATTAAAAGGCAAATAAAAAATCGGGGAAAACACTGTGCATTTTAACAAATTATGTTTTTTAAATGCAAAATGTCCTTTCAAATAACTCAAAAGGACACATAAATAATTACAGGAAATTTGTTTATATAAAAATATAAATGGCAAATAAATACAAATAATTAAACTACTGTAGTAAATCAAAGCAATAAAAAATTTCAAGGATACCTTTTTTGCCTATTAAAAATTGAACGCTTTTAGGCCGGGCGCGGTGGCTCACGCCTGTAATCCTAGCACTTGGGAGGCCGAGGCGGGCGGATTGTTTGAGCTCAGGAGTTCGAGACCAGCCTGAGCAAGAGCGAGACACCGTCTCTACTAAAAATAGAAAGAAATTATATGGACAGCTAAAAATATATATAGAAAAAATTAGCCGGGCATGGTGGCGCATGCCTGTAGTCCCAGCTACTCAGGAGGCTGAGGCAGGAGGATCGCTTAAGCCCAGGAGTTTGAGGTTGCTGTGAGCTAGGCTGACGCCACGGCACTCACTCTAGCCCGGGCAACAAAGCGAGACTCTGTCTCAAAAAAAAAAAAAAAATTGAACGCTTTTAAAATCATATTTACTATCTCCTAGGCTTCAGGGAAACACTGTTGAGGAAACAGTAGTTTCATCCTGGAGAACATAATATTTATCAAAACCCTTAAAACTGTCCTTATTCCATGACTAAAAACAAAACAAAACAAAAAACCAAAAAAATCCGTATCTAGAAACTTAAACTAAGGTAATAATCTGTGATAAGAGGCAAGCTTTACTCACAATGTTTTAAAACTCCTACATTGCTAATTTAGGGTCACATTCTCAACGTTAGTTTTATTTGCTTGTAGTTTAAGTTTTCTTTGGCCTCCATAAGTATGTTGAAAAATTTCAATTAGTTGCCAGCACTTTAAAATCTATTACACGTAAAGACAAGATCTGCCAACACTGGTTCTACAAGCCTCTTAATGAATAGCTGAATGGCAGCTGATCCCTTCAGATATGACACTCAATCCACAGTTCAAAATCATCCCCTTTCTGAAAGTTTGATTCATTTACCATTAGATACTTTATCTTCTGAAGCTATCTGAATAGGAAACTTTACACTAGAGGTCAAACTTTAAGCCTGCAGGGCTTGCTAAACACTGATTGTTGGTCCTCACACCCAGAGTTTCTGATTCAGGATATCTGGGGTGGGGGTCCCAGAATTTACACTTCTAATATGGTCCCAGGTGAGGGTCCAAAGGCTATACTTTGGTGGTCCAGAGACCACACTTTGATGAAGTCTCCTCACTGGAGCCAGAGAGGATAAACAATACTGGGGATTCCATGAATGGGACATAGGAGCGTAGTAGAAAAGCTGATGAAAAAAACCAACAGTCATTGCCATACTTCCCCCTAATTATCAGAGGTGGAAAACCATTGCCCTAAACTGAGGAATAATCCTAGATTAAGTTTCTAGTCCAGGCTGGGCGCGTGGCTCACGCCTACCCTAGCACTCTGGGAGGCCGAGGTGGTGGATCATTTGAGCTCAGAAGTTCGAGACCAGTCTGAGTAAGAGCGAGACCCCGACTCTACTAAAAATAAAAAGAAATTATCTGGACAACTAAAAATATACAGAAAAAATTAGCCGGGCATGGTGGTGCATGCCTGTAGTCCCAGCTACTTGGGAGGCTGAGGCAGAAGGATTGCTTGAGCCCAGGAGTTTGAGGTTGCTGTGAGCTAGGCTAATGCCACGGCACTCTAGTGAGGACAACACAGAGACACTCTGCTCAAAAATAAATAAATAAATAAATAAATAAAATAATAACAGGAGTTGCAAATAAAGACTATGGTAAAAGATCCCTTATAGTTCCAATATTTTAAGACCAACAAACATGTATCACAAGCCTTAATATTTTCTACTAAATTTGCTTTCTCTGGCTGGATCCTATGTATATTAGTTAACATTTGTCGAATGTTTCCTTTGTTCTGGGCACTATGCTACACATGCACACATGACATGAATTTTCATCATTTAATCATTATAACAACCCTGTAAGGCAGTGCCTACTATCCCCATACTCCAGATGGAGAATATGAAGCACCAAGGGATTAGGTCATTTGTCCAGAGAAGCACAGGTAAGATCTAAATTTGAATTCAGGCAATCTGGTTCCAGAGTCCTCAATCTTAACCACTGCACTTCATCATCTAAAATCCAACATTTCCAAAGTCCAAGTTTTCATCTGAAACTAGCTCCTCCTCTAAACTAGCCTATTGTCCATCAATGTTCTCACCTCCTACTCCAGCTCTCAGGCTCAAAATCTTAAGTCCTATTACTTTTCACATGTCTTTTTCTTTTTATTTCAATTGACCTTCATTATCCTTCACCTGGCCTCTAAAATCTAGTATTTCTGCTTCTCATCTTTCCCCACCAACACACATGCACAGCTTTCCTTATTTCTAAGGGAGAAGAGGGAGGGAGGGATGGAAGTGGGGCGGGGAAATGGAGAAGAAACAATGTTCAACCTAAAAAAAGTATCACTTCTAAGTGGAAGGCTACAAAGGAAAATAGTTTCAAGACCAGAATATTAAAACATTAAATCCCTTTTTCATGAAGCAATGTAAGTTAAAAAAGAATCTTAAACTGTTGAGGCATCCCACATGAACAAAATCTGAATGTCAAAGCAAATTTCCCTTTAGGGTCAGGGGTGGGCAGGAGCTCTTGAAAAAGGTCAAAGTTTCAGAAACCATGTACAAATCTCCTCTTTGAAATGAAAGAACTCCGGGCAGTTTGTTATGGGGAACTCCTATGTCTTTTAGCCTGAATAAAAGCACAATTTTCTACAGTATATTTATTTAATATACCATGTAGGTTCATACAACATAATAGGCTGTCATCATGATTTTGATGAGTCAGATCTGACTAGTGATATATCAGTAGCTATCTTTAAAGGTAATGTAATGGGTGTATTCCGTAACTAAATAAAATGTGAGAGAGGCAGCACTTTAAGGAAGAAAATGCAGAGTTGAAACTTGACAACTAGATTGAAATCTTAGCTCAGATGATACACAAGTGACCCTGGGCAAGTTTCCCCCCCTCCCAACTCTAAGCCTCAATTTCTTCATCTGTAAAATGGACACTACCTAACTGCAAAGGGTTGTTATGGTGATCTAATGAGACTATGTGTTTAATGCCCCTAGCATAAGGAAGTTACAGGCATTATAAGAACATTAATTCCCTTCCCTTCCATGCCTGTGATTATCAGCCTAGATCTTAAACGAGATTTTCTGTGTAAACACACACACACTCTCTCTCTCTCCCTCTCTTCACATTCACTCTTGGGTAAATACTTGTAGTCTCAATTCCAATTAATATATATCAAACATTCTTCAATAATTTGTGACTACACAATATTCCACTATATGGATGTACCATATTTCTCAAACTACTAATATGAGTAATAGAAAGGATCTACTGACTAAAAACCAATATGCAATAGTTTCGTTTCCCTGCAGTTTTGCTTTCCAGTCTCAATATCCATGGTCAACCACAGTCTAAAAATTCTAAATAGAAAAAACTAGAAGTAAACAATTCATTAAGTTTTAAATTGCACGATTTTCTGAGTATTTTTTTTTTTTTTTTTTGAGACAGAGTCTTGCTCTGTTGTACGGGCTAGAGTGCCCTGGCATCAGTCTAGCTCACAGCAACCTCAAAACTCCTGGGCTCAAATGATCTTCCTGCCTCAGCCTCCCAAGTAGCTGTGACTACAGGCATGCAGCACCATGCCCAGCTAATTATTTTTTCTATTTTTAGTTGTTTGGTTAATTTCTTTCTATTTTTAGTAGAGACAAGGTCTGGCTCTTGCTCAGGCTGGTCTCGAACTCCTGAGCTCAAGCAATCCTCCCGCCTCAGCCTCTCAGAGTGCTAGGATTACAGGAGTGAGCCACGCCCACCCTGTTCTGAGTGATTTAAAATGAAATGAAATCTCATACTTTCCCACTCTGTTCTGCCTGGGACATGAGAATCCTTCCTTTGGCCAGCAGATTCACACTGTTCGAGGTACCTGTTCATTAGACATTTAGTAGCCCCTTCAGTTATCTGATCAACTGTCATGGTATTGCAGTGCTTGTTTTCAAGTAATCTTTATGTTACTTAATAATAGGCTCCAAAGCTCTAATGTAGTGATGCTGACAGTTCAGATATGACAAAGAGAAGCTGTGTAAAGTGCTTCCTCTAAGTGTAAAGGTGAAAGTTCTCAACTTAAAAGAAAAAAATAAATTGTATGCTAATGATGCTAAGATCTATGGTAAAAACAAATCCTCTATCCATGAAATTGTGAAGAAGGAAAAAGAAACTTGCTAGTTTTGCTGTTGCACCTTTAACTGCAAAGGTTAAGACAGAAAAGGGGCCGGGCGCGGTGGCTCACGCCTGTAATCCTAGCACTTGGGAGGCCGAGGCGGGTGGATTGTTTGAGCTCAGGAGTTCGAGACCAGCCTGAGCAAGAGCGAGACCCCGTCTCTACTAAAAATAGAAAGAAATTATTTGGCCAACTAAAAATACATATAGAAAAAAAAAATTAGCCGGGCATGGTGGCGCATGCCTGTAGTCCCAGCTACTCAGGAGGCTGAGGCAGTAGGATCGCTCAAGCCCAGGAGTTTGAGGTTGCTGTGAGCTAGGCTGATGCCACGGCACTCACTCTAGCCTGGGCAACAAAGTGAGACTCTGTCTCAAAAAAAAAAAAAAAAAAAAAAGACAGAAAAGGCATTAAATTTGGAGGTAGAAGACAAAAATGCATTTGGGTCGCGGAACATCTCTCTCGCAGAAGGGGAGGAGGGACACTATTTTGCCTTTACTTCTTACCCGCAAGTGTTCTAAAGAATCTGAATTCATATTTATTTCATAGCTTTCAAAGTTGCTCAAACCACTAAGTAAAGAAAGGCTAACTAAGGGGAACTTTAAAGAAAGGCTAACTAAGGGGAACTTTACAATGGATAAATCAGGCTGACAACACCACCGTAACCCACTGATCAATCTTAACATCACAAAACACAGAAAAGACATTTCCCCCTTAGATGAAATAAGTAGTACAAAGCACCACCTACAAAGTATGCTTCCCAACTGGAAACTAAACATCAAACTTCTACGTGTAACTTACCAGTGTA
>CM052441.1:134277877-134307962 GCA_028533085.1 Varecia variegata
AAGTATGCTTCCCAACTGGAAACTAAACATCAAACTTCTACGTGTAACTTACCAGTGTACGGGAAATAGCAGGACAGAAGAACATGGTTAACATCACCGGGACACAATCAATCAAATTCAGAATGTGGGGCATAATACAGGATAAGTGACCTTATTTCTTCAAGCAATAACTTGGGGGGCGGGGGGGCGGGGCAGGGAGTAGTGAGAAAGGAACTGTTGCAAATTAAAGAAGGTTTAAGAGGAACAAACAATAAATGCACTGTATGTGATCCTGTTTGGATACTGACTTGGTTTAAAAAAAAAAAAAAAGTGAACACTGACTGCACATTAGATTATGCTAAGGAATTGTCAATTTATGCATGAAAACAAAACGATATTGTGGGGTTTTTTAACAAAAAGAATCCTTATCTCTTAAAGACACATGCTGATGTATTTACAGATGAAGTAAAATATATAGGAGATTTGCAGTAAGAATAGTCCAGCTACAGCAGGAGCTAATGGTAAGAGATAAAACAAGACTGGCCGTATGTTGATAATCATTAAAGCTTCCTAATGCACCTGAAGTTTCTATTATTCCCTATACTTTCATAAAAGTACAAACATTCCCATAAAAATATGTAGTGCAACTATATTTGCAAAGTTTTTGCTGTTGTTTGAATAGAATATTGTTTGAAGAACACAGCACTGGGTTGATTTCCACTTGTTACAGTTCACTTCATTAATTAAAGTTGAGCATGTCAATTACTCCATATAATCTGATTTCATCATGAAGAACTGCAAAAGAACCACACTTCTTACCTTCTTAGTAATTTTCTGGCAGGTTTTCTACTCTTACCAAATTGGACTTCTGGATGTTTTGGGTTAATGCAGCTGTTCTACATGATCTACTACTCCACCCTCACCAAAGTACCTTCTTTAAATGTGTCTTAAATCCCCGAGGACACAGTACTCTAATTACATACTTAAATTATGTCTTCTTCCCTTTCTTTCAACCTCAAACTGTGAACTTTCAGGAAGAACAATGTCTACTTATCTATGTATCCTTCAAGTGTAGCCCAAGGTTTGGAAGTATGAAGGTACTGAATAAACTTTGCAGCATGAATCAAAGTTGCCTTAGAGATTATAAACTTCTGAAGGGCAGCCTGTAAATCTTATATATTTCCTAGTGTACATAAAATAATATGGTTACTAAAGTACTGAGTTAGAAATTTTGTCTAAAGTTTACCTTTGCTATTATTAAAAACTCAACTTTGGTCAAAGTGACTGCTTTAAAAAGAAAACAACCTCAATTAAATTGTTACAGAAAGGGCATGCATATATCTAAGGGGGAAAAAAACACCAAAACGTTAGTGTTAAGTGGATAATGAGCATGTCAGTAATTTTTTTTGTTTCCTGTGTTTGTACGTGTTTTAGTAAAGGTGACTTTTATTATAAAATATTTTAAGTAAGAAAGATTGGTATTGAAAAAACAAAAAAAGATCTAGTGTTTCATTTCTTAACATTTTTTCTGCCTCCACAACATGAAAATGCATAACAAACTCATCATAAGTCACACTTCTCATCACAAAAAGCAACTTTCAGTTAGAGACAAGCTGAGTACTGCCATTGTTTCTACCCCAACACACATTCCAGGAAGGAGTAAAATTTAAAAATCATTGATCTAAAAGCAACAAATTTTATATAAAAAATCTTGAAATTCTTGGAATCGTGGTACATCTTAATTACAGGAGGAGGCATAGACATATCACCATAATAACATTAACTTCCTATTATGTGATTTTATGTGAAATACACAAAATAAAAGCACATTAGTCCCTGTCCTTATGATGCAGCATTCAAATGAAACTCAATTCACCTTCACACAGGATCCCAGTGAGATGCAGTAGAGACGTTAGGAATGTGCAAGTGACTGAACAGAAAAGTAAACATAGGGAAATCGTGTCTTGAAGCCTACTGTCACTTATAGTTCTGCTATTTCTTTAATGTAAGTCATTTGCTATTACTGACTTGCAATGTATTAGCAACATCCAAGACAAAAAATTTTGGTAATGCCATGAAGGCTGACAATATTTACTTTGCCCAAGGAATGAATTAAAAAGTGACTAGGCAGGCCGGGCGCGGTAGCTCACGCCTGTAATCCTAGCACTCTGGGAGGCCGAGGCAGGATCTCTCGAGGTCAGAAGTTCGAGACCAGCCTGAGCAAGAGCGAGACTCGTCTCTACTAAAAATAGAAATGATCTGGACAGCTAAAAATATATATAGAAAAAAAAAAATTAGCGGGGCATGGTGGCGCATGCCTGTAGTCCCAGCTACTCAGGAGGCTGAGGCAGAAGGGTTGCTTAAGCCCAGGAGTTTGAGGTTGCTGTGAGCTTGACGCCACGGCACTCTAGCCTGGGCCATAGAGCGAGACTGTGTCTCAAAAAAAAAAAAAAAAAGTGACTAGGCAGTTAGGTACAGTGGAAGAGGTTTACTGTGGACTTGGTATGAAATTCTGTTACAAACAAATCTGAAATCTGAAAGGGAAAAGGGTGTCAATTCAACATACTATCACCAAAGAAGTAAAGACAGGTCCCTGGCAACGAGCAAGATCAGAGAAAACATGAGTCAACATGACTGATTTCTTTTAATTAACAGACTATATTTTACTTTTTTACTTATTTATTTTTTAGAGACAGGGTCTCACTCTGCTGCCCAGGCTAGGGTGTAGTGGCATGATCATAGCTCACCATAGCCTCCAACTCCTGGGCTCAAGAGACTCTCCGGCCTCAACCTCCCAAGTAGCTGGGACAACAGGTATGTGCCAGCATGCCCAGATAATTTTTTTCTTTAGAGACAGGGTCTTGCTATGTTGCCCAAGCTAGTCTTGAACTCTTGGGGCTCGAGTGATCCTCTTGCCCCAACCTCCAGAGTTGCTGAGATTACAGGCCTGAGCCATAGTAACAGGGAATACACTATATTTGAGAGTAGTTTTAGGTTTATAGAAGAATTAAGTAGAAAGAACAGCGAGTACCCATATATACTCCCCCAAGTTTCCCTATTATTAACATCTTGCATAACTGTGGTACATTTATTACACTTGATGAGCCAATAATAATATATTAACAAAAGTCCATAATCCAGAGCAAGGCCCTGACTGTCTTCAATTCTATGAAGGCTGGGAGAAGTGAGGAAGCTACAGAAGAAAACTTTGAAGATAACAGAGGTTGATTCATGGGATTTAAGTAAAGAAGCCATCTCCATAACATAAAAGTGTAAAGTGAAGGAGCAAGTGTTGATGGAGAAGCTGCACCATGTTATCCAGAAGATCCAGCTAAGATAAAGAAGGTGGCTACATTAATTTCAATTTAGATGAATTGATTTTCAATGTAGATGAATCAGCCCTCCACTGGAAGAAGATGCCATCTAGGACTTTCACAGCTGGAGAGAAGTCAATGCCTGGCTTCAAAGCTTCAAAGGACAGTCTGACTCTTTCAGGGGCTAATGCAGCTAATAACTTTAACTTCAAGCCAATGTTCATTTACCATTCTGAAAATCCTAGAGCCCTTAATCTATTCTGTGCTCTGTAAAGGGAACAACAAAGTCTGGATGACAGCACATCTGTTAACAACAGTTTACAGAATAGTTAAAGCCCCTGTTGAGAGCAACTGCTCAGGAAAAAAGATTCCTTTCAAAATATTGCTGCTTATTGACAATGCATCTGGTCATCCAAGAGCTCTGATGGAGATGTATGATGAGATGAATGCTGTTTTCATGCCTGTTAACACATCCATTCTTTGGCCCAGGAATCAATGAGTAATTTTATTTTCAAATCTTACTAGTTAAAAAATGCATTTCACAAGGCTATAGCTGCCATAGATAGGATTCCTCTGATGGATCTGCATAAATTAACTGAAAACCTTTTTGAAGGCATTCACCATTCAAGATGCTGTTAAGAACATTTGTGATTCACAGGAGGAGGTCAAAATATCAACATTAACAGGAGTTGGGAAGAAGTTGACTCCAACCCTCATTGATGACTTGGAGGAGTTCAAGACTTCATTGGAAGAAATAATTGCAGATGTGGTAGAAACAGCAAGAGAACTAGAATTATTAATAGATGTAGAACCTGAAGATGTGACTGACTTACTACAATCTCATCATAAAACCTAAATGGAGGAGGAGTTGCTTCTTATAGATCAGCAAAGAAAGGTGTTTCTTGACATGGAATCCACTCTTGGTGAAGATGTTGTGAAGGATGTTGAAGTGACAACAAAGGATCTAGAAGATTACATAAAATCAGTTGATAAAGCAGGGTTCAAGAGGATTGACTCCAATACTGAAAGAAGTTCTACTTTGGGTAAAATTCTGTCAAACAGCATCATATGTTACACAGAAATCTTTTGTGAAAGGAAGAGTCAATTGAAAATATTTTCTTAGTAAGAACTATAAGCCATTTCCCCAACTTCATATATACAAGTTTTAGGCCCGAGTCTTCCACAAACCTTTCCTCTAAAACATCTAAGTATTCTAAAAAGTACTTAACTAGCTTGGATATTTAGCTCCTAGGGTAAATAGGAAATAATAATGTGAAAATGTTTCTGGCTGTACCATGCAATAAAATTTGCCCACCAATAAGGAAACCTTCCTTCAAAAACTGGTCATGGTCATTAGACAAACCAATAACATCCAGCTGGACTATGATGCTAAAAGAGGAGAGCAGAGGGAAGCCAAAGGAAATTCAGGAGGTAATTTATAACTAGCTTTCATTAGACTCACAGACTGGGCCTAATCAGAGGTCAGATAACAGAATGGGATTATGGAAGCCAGAAACAATCATTTAAATAATGTCTTTACAGAATGCCAGTTTCCCCACAAGAGAGTTCAAAAGGCTGTTTTCGCTCCTCACAAAGCTGAGAGCAGCAAGATTTTCTGAAAAGGAATTGAATTCTGTGTTCTCTTCAGAATCTTCCTTTTCTAATAAAAGGGATATTAAATAAAATTGGGAGAAAAAAAGAAAAATAATAAATGAGCTGAAAAACCTATGTTCGTCATCTTTAAAATGGTATCAAATAGATAGTTTTAAAGAAGGGTTACAATTCTTTTAGAATTTGGCAGGTTTTCTAGTTTTTAACAGAAACCCCACACACACAGGAAAAAAAAAATAGTTTTAAAAAGTAAAATGCCAGCCGGGAGCGGTGGCTCACGCCTGTAATCCTAGCACTCTGGGAGTCCGAGGCAGATGGATCGTTTGAGCTCAGGAGTTCGAGACCAGCCTGAGCAAGAGCGAGACACCATCTCTACTAAAAATAGAAATTAGCTGGACAACTAAAAATATATATAGAAAAAATTAGCCAGGCATGGTGGCGCATGCCTGTAGTCCCAGCTACTGGGGAAGCTGAGGCAGGAGGATTGCCTGAGCCCAGGAGTTTGAGGTTGCTGTGAGCTAGGCTGACGCCATGACACTCTAGCCCGGGCAACAGAGTAAGACTCTGTCTCAAAAAAAAAAAAAAAGTAAAATGCTGATGACCGAACCGAGTACCATTCTCTGTAAATTCTCCACTACTATAACACTTCCCAAGCCAGTTACTAGTGGAAGTATTAATACCTAATGAGTTGAGAGCAATGTAAGACTTCACCTTTGTATGTACGAGCTTAAAACAGAACACCACCATAATACATCAAAGATACCCAAAAACCCCTTTCCTAATTCTTACTTACATGTCCCACAAAGGTCCTGCTTGATCTTGCTCCTCCCTGTGTCATCAGCATCTCTAGAAAAACATTCTCAAAACCTCTCCTTTCTCTTTTATGTTCTGGCCACGCAGGCAGACCAAAGAGGAGTTCCTTGGTAGGCCCTCTCACAGAACCCTTTATTTGTGCTTTGCTATACTCATCAGTTATTTAAGCACTTTTTGGATGCGTAGTATTTGTTTCAAGTACTTTTGTTATAGTGGTAAACAAGGCAAAACATGGAGAAAACTGATGTTCCTGAGGTAAAGAGAGAATTTTTAAAAAGCCAAAAAAAATAAAAAATAAAAAAACCCAGGGTAAGAGGACAGATAGTAAAGATGTCCTTTTATAGCTGATGGTCAAGGAACACCTCTTTTTGAAAAGTGGGAGAGATCTGAACAGAGTGAAGAATGAACCAAGCTGACAGGAGATCTGGAGGAAAGCTTTCCAGGCAAAGGGAAAAGCAAATACATAGGCAGGAATATATTTAACTCCTGAGTAAGACAACCAGTGTGGCTAGAGCACAGGGAACCAAGGGGAAAGTGATAAAGAAGATATCAACGAGGTAAACAAAAGCAGACAAAACTTGAATTCTGTAGGGCCTTGCGGCCCATGTTAAGGAGTTTGAATTGTAGTCCAAGTATGACAGGAAGCCTTTGGAGAAATCTGAGCAGGAACATGGAATTGTTTTCAAGACACTATAGATGATCAAATGCTGTGGCCATGTTTGTCGTATTCAGGTCCTCAAACATAGAACAGTGTAGCATGTTCTAGTTTAATTAATAAATGACCTATTGCTTTCCCAACAGACTGAAAATATGGGCATTTATTTTTGGCTGGCAAATACTGGTAGGGTGTCAGCCATGAAATTTAAGCACCTTAGGAGAAGAAAAGGGAGTTTAAACAAGAGAGAGGCTTGTTCTTACACTGAGCTTGCAAATTCTACTCAAAGCACCACCTGTTTGAAAATTGAATATATATATAGAGAGATATACCCACACACACACACACACACACACACCCCTATTTTAGAAAATAAATCACAGTATATGAGCAACAGTGTTTTGTGCGAGTTACAAGATTGGCTACACCATCTGACAGGATTACTTATATTGACAAAGACCAACTAGAGCTAGAGGTCCTTGGAGCCCTGTGATATCAGGAATCTGGTAAATCAGTCATAAATCAAAGAAACATGGACTCTTTTTTAAACAGAGACAACATAAGTTTAGCAGTAAAGTCTGTTAAAGAGGAGACTGGAAATTATTTTTAAAATAACTCAAAGCCTATTCCAAGTATTTGCAAAATTATAAGATTATATTTCTATGCTTTTGAATAAGATTTGGATTTGACATTCTCAACTTCCCTCTGTGGGAGACGGAAAGGAGGGAAAAACTTGCTTTTCTCCAAGAAATTTATAGGACTCTCCAGAAATAGAACTTAGAGAAGCATTCCTTAATCGTGGCCTTACATTAGAATCATCTAGGGAGGCTTTTAAAACTCAATGCTGGAGACCCACCCCAGATGAATTAAATTAGAATTTAATTGGGGGTGGACCTGGAATTTTTTCTTAAATGTTTCCCCAGGTGGTTCTAATGTGCAGCCCAACTTGTGGCAATAAAGATTAAGTTAGAAGGCCAGGCGCGGTGGCTTAGGCCTGTAATCCTAGCACTCTGGGAGGCCGAGGCGGTGGATCATTTGAGCTCAGAAGTTCGAGATCAGCCTGAGTAAGAGCGAGACCCCCGACTCTACTAAAAATAAAAAGAAATTATCTGGACAACTAAAAATACATACAGAAAAAATTAGCCGGGCATGGTGGCGCATGCCTGTAGTCCCAGCTACTCGGGAGGCTGAGGCAGTAGGATCGCTTAAGCCCAAGAGTTTGAGGTTGCTGTGATCAAGGCTGACGCCAGGGCACTCACTCTAGCCCGGGCAACAGAGAGAGACTCTGTCTCAAAAAAAAAAAAAAAAAAAAAGATTAAGTTAGAGGATTTAAATAAAAATCTTTTAAAAAAACTCAGCATTTTCTCAGTCAACAAACTTGAACCCTCATATTAACATGTGGGTCGTAGTGGGCATTCTGGAGCATAGACAAAAAGACTTGGAATCAGAAATGGTTCTTTAATACATACGCCATCATACAGCTCAGGCAAGGATGGAATAAAATTTTAAAAAAGAAAATACCTCTGTTAACCCCACCATATTCTTTCCCAGGGCTTGCATTTTTGAATTCTAACATAACCACAGCAACAAACCCAGACAGCCAATTCAAGATGTCTTCTTCCTGTAATGATGCTGCCTTAGATCTCTACAGAACCGCAATTACTGCAGCACAGCTAAACAATCTCCAGCCAAAGAAATCTTCACATCGAAGATAAAAACCCCAGTTTGTCCCTTCTCTTTCCCCTCCCTCATCACTCATCAAGAGCTAACTATGAACACTGTACCATTGTACCATTTACAGGGGTTACAGGAGTGAAATTCCCAGTTCTCAGCTGCAAAATATTTCTTTAAGAAATTCTACAGTGCACAAGAGTAAAACGAAACTTTAATAAACTGACGAACCTTCCCATTCTCCCAATCACATGAAGCAGGTTGCCACAGTTTCTGTTTCAGTTACACTCTAAAACGTTCTCTCCTGCTTTTAAAGCACAAGCTGATCTTCACCTCATTATAGATGTTCAAACTTCCAACCAGCTTTATTTTTAAATGTCAGAGAAGTGACAAAATTCCTATCTATGTTCAAAAATATAGTATAAAAGAGAAGGGAAACTCAGCATGGTTTTTATACTGATTTAGACCCTTCTACAATGAATAAATTGGTTGTTAAAACTGAAAGGTGAATCAGAATACAAATAAAATATGGGTAGCATTCTAAGGCACAGTATTAGGCTGACAATTTCCTTTAAACATCCAGTCTCTGGAAATCTGAACTCACAACACAGGACCTTTACATTTCAAATTTATATTTAAGGTTCAGCTAACCAATTAAGCATTTCCCTCAATAAAATTACTTAATTACTGTTTTATCTTATTTTAATCATGCAAAAGCAGCAATGTGGTAAAGAACCTGAATGCCATGACTATTCAAAAATAACGGGTACACCCTAAACATTAAACCTAGTGCCTAGTATGTACCTGCCAAAACTATTACAATGACAATCCATCTTCATCATCTGAACCATTACAATGTGAATAATATTCTGCTGAGCACTATACAGTAATGAAAAGACAGGTTCCATATCCTCAAAAAATTTATAAATTTGACTGAAATGAGGCTGTAAGATAGCTATGAAACACACAATAAGGGCTTAAATCAAGCAGTACAAACTAAGTTTTGAGTATTAGTTCTCAGCCTGGAGTCTCAAGCATTACCAAAAAGAAAAACTGTTGGTAAGCCAAATAAATAAGAAGTAAAACTAGTATATGGGAGTCCTAAAAACTTGAGAAGCCAAGGCTGGAAGCCCTTCATTTGATCAAAAGAAAAGTCAGGGCAGTCTCAACTTTGCCATTTACTTATTAGCAAATTGTGTGATCTTCAACAATTTACTTAACCCTTTCAAGGAGGATAACACCTACCAATTTACCAGTTACCATGAGAACCAATAAGAGAGTGTATATACAGCACTTTGCACAATGCCTGACACACAGTCTCAAATACTGGCTATTATCATCCTTACTGTCAGACAACAGTAAACATCCTAGTGAGGGCAGGGACCTTCATATAATCCAATTATCCAGTCCAGTGATTCTCGGGGTGTTGTTCCCATCAGCATCACCTATGAACTTGTTAGAAACCCACACTCCAGTGCTCCACCCCAGACCCACTGAATCATAAAAGAGGGATGGACAAGAACTAAACCCTGAGGCACTTCAACATTTAAAGAGTAAGGAGAGAAGGGCCAGAAATTTTTGTGTGGGGGCAGAGAGGGGAGGACGGGAGACATACCAGTGATATCAGGAATCTGGCAAATCACTGATAAATCAAAATAATGAAATATTATTTTGTCATAAAAAGGAATGAAGTACTGATATATGCTACATCACATATAAACCTTGAAACCACTATGCTAAACGAAAAAAGCCAGACGCTAAGGGCCACATATTATATGATTCCATTTATATGAAATATCAGGCATAGGCAAATCTATAAAGAAAGAAGGTAGATAAGTGGTTGCTAGGGCCTGGGGGAAGGTAAAACTGGGAGGAATGACTTGCTAATGGAGGGGCACAGGGTTTCTTTTGAGGATGATGAAAATGTTCTCAAAGTAGTGTTGACAGCTGCACAACTTTGTGAATAGACTAAAATATACTTTTAAAAGGCGGCTGTCATGGTGCATGAATTCTATCTGAATTTAAAATAAATCTTAAAAAAATTTTTTGACTCTGCATTGTCACACCAAAATGTGAATTGATAAGTCTAGCAGTATACAGAATGGTTTAACACTAAAATCATGTAGTTTTCAAAAAGATATTGAAAATAATTGGAAATTTAGCATGTTTGACTTTTTAAAATTTTTTATTGCAATACATAAAATTTACCATCCTAACCTTTTTTGAAAGTATATAATTCAGTTAAGTATATTCATGATATTATGCAACCATCACTACTACCATCCATCTCCAGAACTCTTTTCATCTTGCTAAACTGAGACTTTGTACCCATTAAACAGTAACTCTCCATTCCCCACCCCCTTCTTCCCAGCTCCTGGCAAACCACCTTTCCATTTTCCATCCCTCTGAATGTGACTACACTAGATACCACATATAAGTGGAATCACAGAATATTTGTCTTTTTATAAATTGCTTATTTCACAGAGCATAATGTCCTCAAGGTTCATCCAGGCTGTAGCATGTGTCTGAATTTCCTTTTTAATGCCACTATTCCCATTGTATGTATATGCCACATTTTTTATCCATTCGTCTGTTGAAGGACACCTGAGTTGCTTCTACTGACTTAATTTTACATGATAATGTTCAAGAGTAAATCAATTTATTATGAAAAAATTAGATTGTGCTAATATTTGCACAACTCTGAATACACTAAAAGCCAAAGAACTATATGCTTTAAATGGGTAATTATATGTTATGTGAATTATATTTCAATAAAGCTATTAAAAAAGCACGTTAAAGCTCTCTCTCATTCATACATTAAATTCATCTAAAAGGAAGTGCTAAATAAGATAAAACACAGCCTAGCACAGTATCTGGACATATGAGAAAAATAAAAGTTAGTTCCCATCACCCACCTACGTAATTAGTTGGAAGTATTTCCAATGCCCAGCACTGCAACTGTCCATTTTATGTACTTCCTGTGGCTAGTATTCTGAACTGGGTTAAGAATGAAAATCCTTTAAAGAAGTTATCTGGCCAGAAATTCCATTAAATAAGGAGGGCCACTCAAGGGACACCAGTAATTTTAGATAATTCTGGGGTAAAATTACCTATTAATGTTTGAGTGCTGTCATAATGAACTGAATATTTGCAAAATGGTTTAACTGCTTTCTTCTTGTTCTTTCTCCATTCTCATAAGTGCACATACACCTGTGAGACTCTTTGCCTGAAAATATTAATTTCATTGTCAGAACCCTGAAAAAAAAAACATTCCTACTGCTTAATGGATATAGCATTCTCAACTCCTTGCCCCAGTCTTTGCAAACCTGCCACAATCTCCCTAACCAATGTATTTCAAGTAGCCTCCCCACTGACTTACCATAATTCAATAATGGCCATGGCAGCTCTGCAATCCAGCCATTAACAACATTAGTGTGTCATACCTAGACCAATGCCACTGATCACTAACATCACTTATATGGACTAGGAAAAAGGAAGAGCTACAGTTTTATGCTGTAAGAGTACTTTTATTTACTGGCTGTGAAAGAGAGACCTTGCAGTCTCTAGTCACAATCCATTTCCTGGTAGACGGTTTAGCTATCCATACTTAACTAAAACCTATCCTCCTCATACTGGGAAAGCAAACCAGCTCAATTTTCAAATAATGAATCTATTTTTCATGAGTTATTTATATCCAGTCAGGGCATTCAAATCACCATTTTCCTACTGACAATGGCTCAACTCCTTTTCACATAAAAGTGTTCAGTGCAATAGCTAACCCAGCTTGGAGGACCAGAGAAGAAACTTATCTGGGAGAAAGAAACATGGGTTGCTTGGGAAATACAACAGCAACTTTATTCTTCTGAACCTTTAATTAACTTTCTATGTGTTAAATGTTAAGGATGCATAACAGCGCAGAAACTCAAGATACAGCATTCCCAGAACAGTGACTGATTCTGCGTGTTTGTAAAAACAGAGAGTGTATGCAACTATTAACGCAAGTATTTGTATTTCTCTTTTTTTTTTAACCTATGAAGATACAGCTGAATGTATTTCTCTTTACAAGACTAAACAGTGTAACTACTAAACATTTTAAATTGAAAATTGGTTATCTGGTTTTGTGAACTGAAAATCCTTTTATGTACCCACCTGTGAAAGCAAAAAACATGGTGAAACAAATGCATTAAGCCCAGTAGGTCTTGGGATAGAAAACGTCCACATTTAAATTCAGAGGTTAAGAAATGGGTCCTATACTGAAGTTCTGCCACTGGAATTATTTCATAGAACCCTAGATTAAGGTAATCTGAGACAAGAAAGTAGCTGAAGTGTCATCTTTCCTCAAGGTTGTCAACACATCTAAATCAAGTTCACTGGGGGAGGCAAGGGCCTGCCTAAGGGTCTAAAACAAATTCTTCTATGCAATACCTTAGTTTACAAATGGTCTGTATCTTACACTAAGCTCAGAATATTCCACAGGAGGCCGGGCATGGTGGCTGATGCCTGGAATCCTAGCACTCTGGGAGGCCGCGGCAGGAGGATCGCTTGAGGTCAGGAGTTCAAGACCAGCCTCAGCAAAAGGAAGACCCAGTCTCTACTAAAAATAGAAAGAAATTAGCTGGACAACTAAAAATAGAAAAACTTAGCCAGGCGTGGTGCCACATGCCTATAGTCCCAGCTACTTGGGAGGCTGAGACAGGAGGATTGCTTGAGCCCAGGAGTTCGAGGTTGCTGTGAGCTAGGCTGACACCACAGCACTGTAGCCTGGGAAAGAGACTGAGACTCTGTCTCAAAAAAAAAAAAAAAAATCCACTGGGATACAGTTGAACACTGGATGCAAAATTAGAAAAAGAAGGCCATTTTCAACTTAGACTCTAAAAAGTAAAATCGAATACAATTACAAAATGTGGCTTTTTGGTGTCAGGGTTTTGTTGTTTTTTTAAACTACATCAAAGTGTTGAAGAGTAAGTTTTTGAAAAAAGTCAAACATCACTTTCCAAAACCCTTTACATATTATGCTCTTCCAAATAAAATTTTAAGAGAAGATGCAAACTCTTTCATTTGATTATCAAGAATAAAGTCCTTACAGTTCCATCCTCTTCTGAAAAGATGATGGCTAAAGAAAAATTAAGCAAACTAATTGAGAGCATATACATCATATTAAAGCAGAATCCCTAGAGTGTATGGATAATCTGCTTCTGCAGTTCGGTTCAAAAGGCCAGTTGCACAGAGACAAAATGGAGAAGACTATATACCTGACAAAGAAAATGGTTTATGTTGACGGCAAGCTGGATAAAGTAGCTAAAACCACAATGATTAAAGTATTTGTTATTCAGAATAGGGGTGGTAATGACTACTAGGCTGTGTAATACTAATCAAGCCACAGAGGGATCCAGATAGAAACATGAAGAGAATTAACAAGAATATGGTCCATCAGATCTACAAATGGTTAAAAGATACTAGGTATATTTAGATAGAAAACAAAAGCATGTGACATTCATTAAATGAGAAGATCCAGGTTAAAAGGTATTTGATAAAATGTACTAAGCTAGTGAACTGTCAGGTAAATAGTAGCTTACAAATACTTGAGCAGTTATGAGAAGATGTTTCGGGAGGAGGGGGTAAAACTAGCACCAACATAGAAGTTTCAGGAATAAATTTTTTTCCCACAGAAGGGTAAAGGCTAACAGTCGCTACTGGCCAAGGAAGTGGTGAATTCTCCATTTAATCCAAGTATGGACAACGCTTTCGGAAAGTTACTATAAAGGGCCATATGAGTGCATCTGTGCTATATTCATGATTTTGGTTCCTAGTCTGCTGCTAACAAGTGTGAGATCACAAGCAAGTAAATTTACCTAGGCCTCAGTTTCCTCATCTATAAAACAGATGGTAACGCAAGTACCATCTGAGGCCTCTTAAAACACCTAACAAAATTTCATGACTCTTAAGACCATTACTTTTGTAAAGGAGAAAAATAAAGCCATTTGTATTAGAGCACATGGATTAGCTAGATTTAGTATTGAGACCACAGAATTATCACCTCAAGACCGGGTGAGGTCATGCCTGTAATCCTAGCACTCTGGGAGGCCAAGATGGGAGGATCGCTTGGGGTCAGGAGTTCCAGACCAGCCAGAGCCAAGAGCTAGACCCTGTCTCTACTAAAAATAGAAAAAATTAGCTGGGCGTGGTGGTGCATGCATATAGTCCCAGCTACTCAGGAGGCTAAGGCAGGAAGATCGCTTGAGCCCGGGAGTTTGAAGTTGCTGTGAGTTAGTCTAGCCCAGGTAACAGAGCGAGACTCTGTCTTAAAAAAAAAAACAAAAAACAACATCACGTCAAAAGAAAACATTGCCAGTATTTTAAATATGAAAAGGATAATTTTACCAAAAGCAACAGCTCATGAAAGTCTTATTCTAAAAGAAATGTAACCATACCACCATTAGTGCCTGATGATTTTCACTTATATCATCTTAACATTTTAAAGATGTTCAAAGTCACTAGCAGTGACTTTGACAGATTCCATGGATAGTTTTAACTTAAAATATCACCTGGCCGGGTGCGGTGGCTCACGCCTGTAATCCTAGCACTCTGGGAGGCCGAGGTGGGCGGATCATTTGAGCTCAGGAGTTCGAGACCAGCCTGAGCAAGAGCAAGACCCCGTCTCTACTAAAAATAGAAAGAAATTATCTAGCCAACTAAAAATATATATAGAAAAAAAATTAGCCGGGCATGGTGGTGCATGCCTGTAGTCCGAGCTACTCGGGAGGCTGAGGCAGGAGGATCGCTTAAGCCCAGGAGTTAGAGGTTGCTGTGAGCTAGGCTGACGCTACAGCACTCACTCTAGTCTGGGCAACAGAGCGACACTCTGTCTCAAAAAAAAAAAAAAGATCAGGTGACTATAAAAAAGTTAAAGAAAAATAAAAAAAAAAGAAAGAAAGAAACATGAGTGGAGAGGACTTTTATTTAGTTCCTCATATCACAAAACAAAAAATGTTTTAATGGACTGAATGGCTAATTTCTCAAGATAAAACATCTAGAAAAAAAAACAGAGAAAGAATTCTCCCATTAATGCCTGGAAGAACAGACAAAAATCTAAACTATTTATAATTTGTATCTTGTCCAAGTTTGACTCCAATATTTTAACAAAGGATTAATATCTCTGCTTCAAAGAATCATAACAAGACTACTTTAAAAACATTACAACATACGAGAATGTTCAACTTCACTAATAATTTCTAAATGAAAATTTAAGTAAAGATAGTATTTTTCACCCATCAGTTTAGCAAACATTTTTAAAGGATCATTCTCCATGCTAATTGGAGTGTGGTTAAACAACCAACCTGTTATACTGCTGGTATAAATACAACTGAGGACCTTTCTGGAAAGCAACCTAACGATATAATCTGCAGTCTTTTGATTTGTTCACACCCTCTTAGATTCTGAGAATCTAAACAATACAAAATAAATAAATACAATAAGAGCTGTATGCACAAACAAGCATTAGAGCAATCCAACGAAAGAATAGTACAAGTATATAGTAAAGGAAATTGTTTATACTTTGCTTGTCATACTATGTTCAATCCAATGAATTTCTAAAAGTGGCAAGTTTATAAAACTACTGTAAGTACACTGTAAAGGCATACACATGTACAGTTATACCCAAACCAGAAAGCCCTCAAAAGCCATGAGACAAACTGAAACTACAGCACCTTCAGATGAAATGAAAGGAAAAACAAAAGTAAGATGCAAATATTTATTTAAGAGCTAAATGTCAAGCATGGTGTCTCACGCCTGTTATACCAGCACTTTGGGAGTCCCCAGGCAGGTGGGACGGATCACTTGAGGCCTGGATGTTCAAGACAAGACCAAGGAACATAGTTAGACTCTGTCTCTACCAAAAAAGGAAAACTGAAAAAATGAAAAAGTAGCCAAGGATCATGGCGCCTGCCTGTAGTCCCAGCTACTCCAGAGGCTGAGGTGGGAGATCACTTGAGCCCAGGAGTTGGAGGTTGCAGTGCACTCCACCCTGGGCAACACACCACTGCACTCCAACCTGGGCAACAGAGCTAAACCACATACATCTTACAAAAAAGGAGAAGAGCTAAATACCATATATGTGTTCATACATTAAAACTCTCAAAGCAATTCCTAAAGTTTAGTATCTTCCAAGTAGAAAAGATAAGAAAACTTGAGGTCCAGACTGGTTGACTGACGTACCCAGGACCACAGAGCCAGTGAGCGACGGAGCTAAAACTTGAAGTCTAATTCCAAATCATGTGCTTTCTATACTACCCCAAACAACAAAGGGAACGTTTTTCTACAGTGGCAGTACAACAGACCTAAGTGACAGTAGAGGTAAAACACTTCTGTTTCACATGTCTGTGGTTCGTTGTTTTTTTACAAGGAGTTTTTATTACCTTGTCATCATGGGGAAAATTTTTTTAATTAATTTGAAGAAAGGATAAAATTATAGTACGATTATTCTGAAGGAAACGCTTACCTTCTTTCCAAGTCCTGTGTACATTCAAAATCCCTATTATTTGTAATAGCAGGTGCAGCATGCACACTTCTAGACTTCCTATGGTGTGCCAAAATTCTCGGGATAACCAAGAAACGTTTGTTGAATGTATAGAAACATTTGTTGAATGTATGAACACACACACTAATGTAAAATGGAACAAGAGATTCCAGATTTCTACCTCAGAACACGAGGCCTATTAACAACGAGCTTCTGAAATACCAGCAGGCTACCAATTGCATATTCACTTTTAAACCAAAGAAAACTGAACCAACTCTGCACCAATTCCTGGGGCTTGATAAATCAACTCTTAATACAAAAATACATACTAAGACTCAGCACTCTTTCTAATCATTTATGAAAATAAAAGCACATAAGGACAGGTTATGGTGAAACTTTATAAATAACCACAAATTGCCAGTGTAGACTGCCAAGTACATAATCTGTATGTGACAATGTGCTCATGGGGAGCACTATCTAGAAATTAGAAATACCTCCCCATCCCAAAAAAATATACCTAGGGAATACTACACAGCAAAAGACGATAAATCTCAAGAATGGAATGGAATTAATATCCTTTAGAGAAGCTGGTGGTGGTGTTAACTTTGCCTTTGTAACCTCCTACACCCAAAAAGAATGATAATGACACTGCCCTTAGCTTTCCACGTACAAAGAAAGAATGTTGACCCTCCCAGGCCAAATTTATTGCTACACCTTTTTCCACAAAAGATGGAAGGCACACAGTAGATGATGACTAATTATGAAGTATCAAGATAAATATTAATTTGCTTAAAGTTCACTAGGAGTTGGATATTCTAAATTGGATTTCGGATTCTTAGCACTGAGAATTAAGTCAGGCTCTTTATTAGGTGGTAGAAGGACAGAGTGTGGCTAAAAATAGCTCTTTTAGAGTTGACAGACAAGTAAGTACTACACAAATTCCATCATCCCATTAAAAAATCTGCTTCTTACACTCTGCTTTTAACCCAGTCTACACAATGAAAAGCCATGGAGACTGGTTACGCATGAAAGCAAAGGACTTTTCTAATATGACTTAAGAACACTGTAATGCTTTTAAGTTCATGTTCAACCACTATAGTCATGTTTCAACCCACTCTCTACAGGTGCATCCCATATTTCAATTACACACACTACCACGTGGCCCTTTCTTCGGTAAGACAAATTTATTGACTTATGCAACAAAGTTTCTATTTTCACTTAACCAATTTGATAATGTAATATCTGGAGATAATTGTAAATTCCCCAAATGTCCTTCATCGAGAATCTTGAAAAGAGATATCTAAAAAAATTATCCTCCTGAAAAACACAGTTGTGCTATACTGAAACACAGCATTTTCTCAGCGGTAAGTACAGTTACTTAGGTCTTAATTTCCAAGCACTAAATAGTTTCATAAGACTATTTTAAAAAACAAAAAACTCAAAGTAGAAACTGTCAAGCTACAACAGTTTACAAAACCCCTTCTGTTACAAAGTAGGAAATCAAAGACCAAAACTCATCTGAAGTGGTCTAAAATAACATAATAAGCTCTAAGTTGGCCAGGTGCAGTGGCTCACACGTAATCCTAACACTGAAAGGCCAAGGCAGGAGGATTGTTCAGGTCAGGAGTTCAAGACCAGCCTCAGCAACAGCAAGACCCCATCTCTAATAAAAATAGAAAAAACAGCCGGGCATGGTGGTGCGCACCTGCAGTTCCAGCTACTCGGGAGGCTGAGGCAGGTGGATTGCTTGAGCCCAGGAGTTTGAGGTTGCTCTGAGCTAGGCTGACACCAGGGCACTCTAGCCTGGGCAACAGAGCAAGACTCTGTCTCAAATAAAAAAAAAGCTCTAAGTGAAATGATGAGCATAGAGGTACCTTCGTTGATAATAGCTTCTCAAAACCCTCTTTACTTATTCTTTTGTTCTCTACTTTAGACAGGTAAAAACATTTCCTGAAGAGACAATTAGTGTACTTCCATAAAACCCCTCAGTGAGCACTCATTCTTGTGGCACTAAATTGTGAAAAGCACTAAAATAAACTTATCTATAAGCTTCTGAGAATACCACCATCTCTTCAAGTTTTCACAACAACTTTCACGTACTCATCTGATCCTCTTTTAAAACCACAGGAAACAGGGCAAGCTATCAAGCCATGCATCAGCCCTATGTTACAGAGAGAGAGACCAATTTTAAAAGGTTACATGGCTTAATCAAGGTCACAAAGTGACTATCTGGCCAAGGTGGTACACAGTCTTATGACAGTCTATGGCTCTTTCCTCCACATGGTCCTAAGGGTAAAGGTGAAAAATATCTTTCTATATCCATCACAGGAATTTGATAGGCCCAAAAGGTTTCACATTCAGATGCTTCTTTTTTTAAAAAAGGTAAAGATCCAATGAATTAACTAAAAAATGTGTTGCTTCAAATCAGAATGATCTTGAAAAGCCATAATACTAGGATGTAAAAATGTGATACAATTTAAAAAGTGAATATTCTCAAAATGCAACCAATGACAAACCAATATATGTATTTTGTATTACTGGTTTAAAAACTCTGAACATGTATAGAGAAGGTGGTGAAAAACCTCAACTGATAAGGTACTACATAACCACATTCTCTCTTGCTTGACCAACTTAACAAATACTTCAAAATGGTTATAAAAAGCAAAAACTGGAGTCAGGATGGGAAGAGGTCTGGAGTAAAATTCAGCTGTTTTCAGAAGGCAACAGATAGTAATAGAAAGCTATGTGACATTGTTTCTCCAAGTTTGGTACAAAGATCAAAAATATTATTAATAGAATTACAAGGCAAAATTCTTGACAGAAAGGCCCAGGAATCTCATTTTTTTTAAAGTACTAGCGTAATTCTAACGAATATCAAATTTAAGAGGACAAATTGAAGATATGAGTTTAGGGTACAAATAACCTTGGCCTTAGAAACTATGTAACTTTGAGTAATTACTTACCCTAAGCCCTGATTTTCTAGATGGTAAAATAGGGGTGGTAGAGACACAGTCTTCCTATTTCATAAGAAAGTTCTAAACCATTAAAGGGCATAGTATATAAGGCCGGGAGCAGTGGCTCACGCCTGTAATCCTAGCACTCTGGGAGGCCGAGGTGGATGGATCGCTTGAGGTCAGGAGTTCGAGACCAGCCTGAGCAAGAGCGAGACCCCGTCTCTACTAAAAATAGAAAGAAATTATATGGACAGCTAAAAATATATATATACAAAAATTAGCCGGGCATGGTGGCGCATGCCTGTAGTCCCAGCTACCCGGGAGGCTGAGGCAGAAGGATTGCTTAAGCCCAGGAGTTTGAGGTTGCTGTGAGCTAGGCTGACGCCACGGCACTCTCTCTAGCCCGGGCAACAGAGTGAGACTCTGTCTCAAAAAAAAAAAAAAAAAAAGGGCATAGTATATAAAAAGTGATTAGCACATAGTTTTGATACATAATAAGCAATAATTAGAAGCTACTATGGTGGAAAATTTCTGTATTTATAACTATTTAACACTTCTTGTATCAGCAAGCCGTGTATCAACTAGGCAAGCTTTATATACCGTTTCATCATTCTCCTTTCCCCACAACCACTCTCATAAAAAAAGGCAGTTTTTAAAAATCAGGGCCTTTACATGAATTAAAGAGAAGGGGGGAGCATAAATCAATATTCTTTTTTAAGTTTTAAGGACAATTGAAGAGTTCTATTTTAAGAATTAGAACTTGAACACTACCTTCCATTTTTATGTTAACATACATAAACATTTATAAATATATATGACCTGATTAAACCATGAAAAAAATCCACCCCTAACCTTAAACAACAGGGAAATATTTAATTTGTTGTTTATGAAAAGCAGGAAAAATTCTACCTCCAAAGATCAGAGCTCTGAATCTATGCTTAACATGAGGTCTCTTTAAAGAGCACATGCACAGAATGACTTACAATTAAAAGCCTCTTCTCTTCCAAATCACCATCCTCAATTACTTACACTTTAAAAAAAATAAATTCCTTCCTTTCCCCTAGACTCCTGAATCTAATCAGTTGCCAAATTCAGTAAGTTCTTCTCATCCATTCTCCCTCTCTTTTTAAACTAGGGCTACTTCAATTCTGGCCTTCCTTTCATTTGACATGAAGGCACAGTAGTGTAGACCCTAGCCAAAACAACAATGAAGAACAGGATTTCTGCCTCCACCGCGCTCTAATCCAGGGGCTAGAAAACTTTTTATGTAAAGGGCCAGATGATAAATATTTTAGGCTTTGCAGGACATACAGTCTCTGTCTCAACTACCCAACTCTGCCATAGTAGTACTAAAGCAGCCATAGACAACATGCAAGTGAATGAGCATGGCTGTGTTCCAATAAAACCCTACTTACAAAAACTAGGCTTGGGCTGCATTTGGCCTACAGGGCATAGTTTGCTAACTTGCTAATCCAACCAACTAATTTCATCCTTCCTAAATTTCATCATAAATCATGTGATTTCTGATCAAAAAGTCCCTTTCCTTACAGAACAGAGCTCAACATTCCTTAGCCTAATACTCAAAGGTTTCCTCTATGAAATCTGTCTTCATATCTATGGTTATTTCCCTTCTCCCACACTATATTCCAAACTGCATTCCATGACTGTGGCTCCCTATCTGCCCATATTCCAAATTTTTGCTCAACTTGTATACAGACTGTCCTTCCCTCTTTCCCTCTAAACACGGACACCTCTCCCTTGCTTCCCTCACCCCCAACTGACACTAACTTTCATATATCCTCTAAGAAGTCCCCTTCCATTTACCAAAAAACTCTTCCTCAGCGGAACTGCCAAGGCACTTAATTTACATCTTTTGTGACAATGATTGTTTGGTATTTTATACCACAGTGAATTATGTAAATATCTTAGTTCTCCTAAGCCTGTGGTATCTCTCTGTATTTCTCATTGCACTTCACACTCAACAGCCAAGAAACACATATTGTTTCAAAGAAAATATTCCTACAATTAAAATCTTTTACGTAACACAGCACTTTTAAGAAAATAAGCCCGAGGCCCTCTTATTCTGTCTCAAAGTATAATGCCTAAAACACTAATGACATTGTCTTAATAAATCATGCCTTCAAAAATTAGTCTCCATCTCATTACTTAGAGGGCAGCCTGGTAAAGTGGAAAAAGCAAAAAAGGTCTCTCTAGATTCAAATCCTGATTCTGCCACTGTTGTTGAGTAACACTGCCTACCTGGGGAGACTAGGAATAACTACTAGCACATAACAAGCATCAGTAAATTCTTATGCATTAAGAATTTCATAAACATAAACTGAAGAACAGCTAAATTGACTGCAAGATACCTATTCTGTCAACAAAAACTGCTAAGCATCTTCTGTGTTTGGCATTATGAATATAAAGAATAAAGACATGGATGGTCCCTTATCACAGAAGTTCAGTCTGATGCAGATCCTTTCGCAGAGAAGTAACACAACATACTATGTGCAAACCTTCCTGCTATTTCTGAAAAAAATGAAAGCTCAAGATTATTTCTAAATTATTATAAGCATAAAGCTAAACATTTAACAACATTGAGCTTTAATCAAATTAAGTTTCTATCAAATTAAAATGAAAACATCAAGCTTTTTAGTAGCCTAGGGCAGTGGTCCCCCAAACTTTTTGGCACCAGGGGCCGCTTTCACAGAGGACGATTTTTCCACCGACTGGGGATGGAGGGGTGGGGCAATATGTGCCCAGAGCTCAGGCAGTGATGCTCACCTGTTTCTTAACAGACCACAGCCCAGGGCTTGGGGACCACAGGCCTAGGGCCTTCCAGCTGAAAATCCAACAAATGGAGCTCAGTCTCACCTCAGGACCTTTGTAATTGTTCTCTGCACTGTGAATGCTTCCCGAAGATCTTTAGGTCTTCCTGACGTCATATAAATCTCAGCTCAAATATCACTTCTCAGAGAGGCTTTCCCTGACCACCCCATTTAAAATAACCACCTCTCTCCCATGACCATCACTTTCAATCTCCTTACACTCTTTTCTCTTTAAAGTAGTTATTGGCCAGGTGCGGTAGCTCACGCCTGTAATCCTAGCACTCTGGGAGGCCGAGGCAGGAGGATCACTCAAGGTCAGGAGTTTGAGACCAGCCTGAGCAAGAGTGAGACCCCCATCTCTACTAAAAAATAGAAAGAAATTATCTGGACAGCTAAAAACATAATAGAAAAAATTAGCCGGGCATGGTGGTGCACGCCTGTAGGACCAGCTACTCGGGAGGCTGAGGCAGAAGGACTGCTTGAGCCCAGGAGTCTGAGGTTGCTGTGAGCTAGGCTGATGCCACAGCACTCTAGACCGGGCAACAGAGCGAGACTCTGTCTCAAAAAAAAAAAAAAAAAAAGAAAAAAGAAAAGAAAAAGAAAAAAGTAAAGTAGTTGTTAACCGGCCTTTGGTCATTTAGTAAATGTCTGTCTTCCCTATTAGGATAAAACCCCATGAAAAGAGTAATTTCTTATTGGCATCTGTATCCCTAATATCTAAATTAGTCCTGGAATATACTGACTACTTGATAACATACTTAATAATTGTTGAAAAAAATTGCTGAATTAACAAATGACATTTAGGAGTGAAAAGTAATAATTCCTTCATCACCGCAAATCATATAATCTCTTAAACTCAACTACCTGCAATTAAATCTAGAATGTCAATGCTGCTCTTAGAATAGAGGCTCTTAATTTGGGGCTTTAGGGAGTCATTATACCCATTTTTCTACAAGGAAAAGTCCACATCTTTTCTTTAAAGGGTCCCTAATCTGAAAAACATCCCAGAGCAATGATCTACGACTTTGGCTTCACCATGGACTCTCCTAGTGAATTTTTAAAATACAGATGCCTGGGTCCCACCCCAAAGATTATGTTTTACCTGATATGTGGTACACTTACAGGATTTTGTTTTCAAATCACCCAGGTGATTCTAGAATATAGCAAAAGTTAAGAATCATACAATTCAGAAGCAACAAATGTCAACTGGATCAGGTTCCTCAAAGCTACTTAACATGGAAGAAAATAAAAACTGAAACCTAAGAATGGGCATCTCTGGCAAGCAGATTAATATGCAAGTTCCTAAACAGTTCTATACTAAAAAAGGAACCAAACTAAGTGCCCACCAACTGATGAGTGGATAAAGAAAATGTGATATATACACACACGCACACCCCCCCCATGGAACACTACTCAGCCATCAAAAAGAATGAAATAATGTCTTCTGTAGTAACTTGGATGGAACTGGAGGCATTATTCTAAGTGAAGTACCCCAGAAACAAAAACCCAAATACAACATGTTCTCAATTATAAGTGGAAGCTAAGCAATATGTATGTATGATCTTACAGAGTAACTTAATAGACACCTGAGACTCAGAAGCAGGAGGGCGGGAGGGGAGTGAGGGATAAAAAATTACCTAGTGTGTACAATGTACACTATATTCAGGTGACAGGTTTTTTTTTTTTTTTTTTTTTTTAGATAGAGTCTCCCTCTGTTCCCCGGGCTAGAGTGCCGTGGCATCAGCCTAGCTCACAGCAACCTCAAACTCCTGGGCTTAAGCGATCCTACTGCCTCAGCCTCCCGAGTAGCTGGGACTACAGGCATGCGCCACCATGCCTGGCTAATTTTTTCTATATATATTTTTTTAGTTGTCCAGATAATTTCTTTCTATTTTTAGTAGAGATAGGGGTCTCGCTCTTGCTCAGGCTGGTTTCGAACTCCTGACCTCGAGCGATCCACCCGCCTTGGCCTCCCAGAGTGCTAGGATTACAGGCGTGAGCCACCGCGCCCGGCCAAAAGTTCACTTCTTAATAACTCACTAGCTTGTAACAACCTAAAAATATTGAGAATGACAAAATACATTCTGAAGAAGAATCAAGGACTGTATCACAACTATGAAGCCCTTTGTAGTTTTATTGCTAAAAACCACCTTTGAAGCAACACATTTTCACCGATTAATGTCCTCACTTACCCTCAATTGTTATACAGGATGACAGACAACTGAATGTAAGTGAAACTAATACTGACAACAGACACAAAGGAGAAAGGAAGAGGGAGGGAGAATTTCAGAGATTTATTTAGATCGTGCCAAAAGGGTTTGAAAAAAGCAGGTGTCAGATTGACACAGGTGGTAAATATTTTCATTTTCTGTTTTAAGTCTAACAAGCAAACATCAAGTAATAAGCCAATTCATTGATACCAACCTAGAGCATCATAAGCTACTGGTTTTTATACCCTCATCCAAATAGCCCTTTAAAAAAAAAGTGGCAAGAGACAAAGAAGCAAAATGCTAAGTATATGTAGAATAAATAAATCCAGAGATGCTACAGTCCATAGTGATAAGTAATTTTAAATGTTACTTGGATACTTAGAATCACTATGGAACTCATTCCACTTACTTACCCTTGTATCTTGACTGTCAACTGTATGGAGATGTCTGCTGACAAAGAAGCACTAGGTTAGGAGCACACCTGATATTAAAACATCAGAAACCTGAAGCAACACTTTTTTTAAATCTGTAAGGGCTTGGGGAAGAAAGCCAAACTCCTAGCTATGAAGCCTCCCCAGGTTGACTTCTTGGTCATACTGCAATATTTTATCCTAAGCATTATTCAGTGCCCTTGTCAAGTAAATGAAGTAAATTTTACCCTAAGTATTATTCAGTTCCTTTGTCCAGTAAGTGAATTAAACTTAGTGAGAAGATGAAAACAAAGAAATACATGCAAGTACACAGCTCATCAACTGATTTTAGTTGAGACTGGAGATCAGGCTTAAGATGCATAGGAAACACAAAAATTGTAAAAGTATCAGAGTTCAAAAATGTCTCTTTAAAATTTCCCTTCTACAAAGATGGGTGCAAGGGCAGCTTTAGCTTCCACGTCATTTTACTCTAGTGTATTCTTAATAGTAACTTTCTCTTTTATCAAGAGCCTGAGGAAGTAAGTGTTCTAGAATTAACTAATAAATATATAAACGAAGCCACAGATACATATACTCAAAATGTGGGCTGGAAATGAAAACAAAGCAGTACAGTATATGAACTCTATTGGCTATTTACAAAATGTTTTCACATGCATGTCTCATATAATAGAACAGAAAAATAGTATAAAGAAGGAGAAAATGAAAGCTACATGGAAGAGTTGGCTACCTAAAGGTACAGGAGTTGAAGATCCCATGAAACATCAACAGACCAGGTCATTTATTCACTAGTAGATTACCAACTCAAGAAGAGTGTGACCCCCTCACTCCTTTTAATTTGGAGGGAGGAGAATCAACAACAACAAAAAAGAATATATCTGTGGAAAAAAGAGAGAGAGAAGACAATCTGATCCTAAAGGGAGTACAACGTGGGGAAAAACCCTAGGAGCTCATTGCCTAAGTCAGGGAAGGTAAGACAGCAAAAAAAGTTGAATAGCACAAGAGACTATTTCATGAACTCCAGATGCCTCGATATGTAACGGTTTTAAAGAGAAAACTACCCTCTTACCACCCCCTCTAAATCAGATACATTTTGAAATCAGCCCCGCTCCCTTAAGAATTCTTAACTTTTGGAATAGAGGCTAATGAATGTACCTGGATAAAATGATATCTAGTTTTAGCAGGAACAGGAGTAGAAAGGTAAAGGGAAAAGTCAAGAAAGAACAGGCTGGGAGCAGTAGCTCATGCCTGTAATCCTAGCACTCTGGGAGTCTGAGGCAGGAAGATCGCTCGAGGTCAGGAGTTCGAGACCAGCCTGAGCAAGAGCGAGACCCCGTCTCTACTAAAAATAGAAATTATACGGACAACTAAAAATATGTAGAGAAAAAATTAGCCGGGCACGGTGGCAGGCACATGCCTGTAGTCCCAGCTGCTCAGGAGGCTGAGGCAGGTGGATTGCTTGAGCCCAGGAGTTTGAGGTTGCTGTGAGCCAGGCTGACGGCAGGGCACTCTACCCTGGGCAACAGAGTGAGACTCTGTCTCAAAAAAAAAAAAAAAAAAAAGAATTTCTACTTTTAAATGGAGAGAGACAGAGAAGAGAGAAGAGGGGGGAGGGGGAAGAGAGGAGGGGGGGTAGAGGAGGGTAGAATTTCCTCTTTAAAGGTACATGTGACTCACACCAATCTACTTTCATTGCAAAGCCTTAAATACTATCTGAATATAGTAAAGTACACTGTATTCTTTTCATAGGGCTAGGGACAAAGATTATGTGAGGGTGTGGTGGAGGGAAGGAATAAGCAATCAGATCAGAGAAAAGGAGTGAACAATTAGCAGAAGTAACCCATACTATATGGTATATAAGATGCTGTCTCAAGATTTAATCTCTCAATTTTAGTTTATGTGTAAAATAGACACCATGCTTACTACATAACTAGAAGATGCTATAAAAATTAAGTGAAGAAAAAAATAAAATAATAAAATAAAAAAGTGCGGGAGGAAAAAAAAAGAAAGAAGAGGAGAGGAGAAGGGGAGGGAAGGAGAGGATTGAATTAAGTGAAGTAACTATATAAGAGGTATTCCTGGCATTTGGCAGATAAATTCACGTTAGTGCCCTTACCCCTCCAAAAATAGGTACAGAACACTCTAATCCAGTGGTTCTCAACCAGGAGTGACTTCCTCCCCTACACCCCCACATGTGACAAAGTCTGGAAATATTTTGTTGTCACAACTAGGGGAAGGAAGGGTGCTACTGGCATTTAGTAGACAGAGGCCAGAGATGCTGCTAAACACCCTGCAGTGCACAGAACAGCGTTCCAAAACAAAGAATTATCCGTCCCAAAACATCAATAGTGCCTCTATTAAGAAATCCCGCCTAAACAAATTCATTTCTGGAAAATCTCACAAACATGGAAGAGGAGGGCAATGATTCTATTTAGTTCCTACACCCTATAAAAAAACCTATTTTAAAAACATCCTATCCCTTCTGGCTTTCGATTGTCTTGAAAAAAAATAAATAAATAAATAAAAAAAAAAAAAACATCCTATCTTGTGGCAGCTATCAGATGACAAAAATAGTAAATAAATGTTGCACGGAAATCTTGTAAATATCAGGAAAAAAGCTTGTCCTCTGGAGTAGTTAAAAAAATATGCAGATACAGTATCATTAAGAGCCTATTAAAATTGTTTTTTCTAAATAGTAACAACATTCAACCTTGAAGTTAAAATGGCATACTTATACATCAATGAAGGTAGAATAAGTGATATAACTCTTTCAGGGGGTGAAAAAAAAAGACATCAAAATGATAATATCCCTTTGACCTCAGAACCCAATTTAATAGGATGAACACAATGTACGAAAGTATTCACTGTATTACAATTATGAAAAAAAACTGTCAATTTAATGACCAGAAATGGATAGATACTCAAAATCTGAATATTATTATTTATGCACCAGACAATGAGAAAAGGATACAGGCATTTTACATGCATTATATCCTCTAATCTTAATAAAGATTCCATAACCTAAGTGTTATAATTCCCATATTATACAGCAAACTAAGGTGCAACGACCAGAGCTAGCAAGCCAGGGAGCCTGGATTCAAATCAAGGCAAACCAGACTCTAAAGCTTCACCCCCTGTGCTACATTGAATGCAATGAATAGATGAAGTAAAAATTTAATGGAGTATTATTAATCTTTAAAAATAATGACTATTTATTAGATATATATAGAGTACTTTATGTCTAAACTGAAAACATATATTTTTCAAATACCCATAAAATGTTTAACAATTGACCATGTAATGGGTCATAAAGACATGGCTCAAATTCCAAAAATCAAAAAGCATAAAGGCCACATTCTTTGACCACAACGCAATGAAATTAGAAATTAACAATAAAAAGTGGTAGCAAAAGACAAACAGAAAATTTTGCCAGAAAATTAACACACTTTTCTAAATAATTATGCTAAAAAGACACCAAAATTGCTCTAATTTGGAAATGAAAAATAATGAAGACATCATACACCAAACAAACTCTTCAAATCTGGCCAAAGAACTACTCAGAGTAAATGTTACAGGATTAAATGCATATTTAATAAAATAAGACATTTAAAATAAATATCCTAAATGTATTACTTCAAGAATCTGAAAAAAATAGAAAGTACATGAAATGAATAAAGGTAAAAATTAAACCAATGAATAAACTGTAAACAAAAAGGTAAATTCCATCAATGTAATCAAAAAGTAGAAAACTTTGTATCCAAAGAGAAAAAAAGAAAAAGGATATTAGAAATGAAAGACCAGATACAACGGAGTAAAGTAGGATCCACGGGAAGATTTTAAAAGATTACTAAGCAGAATTTCATACCAATAAAACTGAAAATCTAAGCAAAACAGGTGATTTTCTAGGAAAATATATCGCCAAAAATGAAGAGGTTATTCTTTAAGAAACTAGAAACACAAGAGAAAATTTAAAATACATTCAAAGATGCACTCACAAAAATAAAATGGCAACTGGCTCAAAACACTGTTAACAGTCAAATTCTATCAAAACGTCAATGAACAGATAATCCCTGTTAACTATTCCCAAGCATAGAAAAAAAGGGGGATGATTTACCAACTCAATCTATGAGCCTGGCATAACCATAGCCAGTTAAAAAGTAAATGATAGGCCATTCCAAGTTATGAACATGGGGAGTGGAGGGGGAGGAAGCAAACCCACCCCTGGCAAAAAAAAGGAAGAAAAAGAAAAAAACAAACAAACAAAAACCCCCAACACATTTGACATATGTTAAAAGAATACTCAAGGTCATCCAGAGAGTCAATATCTGATAGTGTTTATACTAAGAACTCCTGCACTGGAAAGTGTAAACTCAAGAGAAGGCACAGATTTTTGTCCATTTTGTTCACTGCTCCACCTCCAGTATCCTTAAGAGCTACTGGCACATAATAAGCAATTAGTAAATATTTGTTGAATAAATTCAAGGGTCAATCAACATCAGGAAATCTATTAAAGACTCTAAAGGAAATATATATAATATATAAAATATATTTACTATATTATTTTACTATCTCCATAGATACTAAAAAGGTATTGATGAAATTCAGTACTCAGCTGTAACAGAAATCCTTAAGTTAGAAATTAAAAGGACTTACTAAGTGAGTGACTAGGGGCTGCCAAAAAAAAAAGAAAAGAAATTAAAAGAACTGTGCGTGATCTAACAAAGGACATCTATCACAAACCAATGGCAAAATCTAACTCTTCTAATTAAAGTCAGGAAGCAGGTAAGAAAGTTCCCCACCTCTGGTACTATTCAACCATGTACTGGAGGGTTACAATCTATGCATTCAGACAAGAAGAAAATATACAAAGTCCAATAATCAATCAAAAAAGGAAAAAAGTCACCATCTGTTAATAGGCTGACTGTCCACCTAGTAACATCAAATAGAAATAATTGAAAGAACTGTTAAGAGTAATAAAATAAAGTAAGGAGGCCAAACACAAAATCAACATATAAAAATTAATGGTTTTTCCATATACAAACAAGTAATGATCCCATTCTTAATAGCATTAAAATTTGTAAAATACAGGCCGGGAGCGGTGGCTCAC
>CM052441.1:134308462-134353008 GCA_028533085.1 Varecia variegata
AGAGAAAAATATCACAACTCTGGAAGACCTAATGTCAAGATGTCATATCTTCAAACTAATGAATACGTTCAAAGCAATCCTCAATCCAAATCCCAATATGATTTAAAGGAAATAGATAAATTGATTGCAAAATTCACAGACGAAGAAAATGATTCCCACCACTGTCACCTAAAACAAAACAAAAAACACAAAAATGAGCACAAATATAGTGCGTTCACATACATATGTAAATTTTAAGTACAAGAAGAAGGAAGTTACCCTATCAGGTATTTAAAGTTATCGTAAGTAGTATGTATATATTACAAATAGTATTTAAAATACTTTATAGGGGTGCGGCCAGCCCAAGCGGACCCTCACAGCACCCATGGCCTTGGTGGTGGAGTACAAGGGCCTCCAGGCCAGCTACCACTGTGGCTACTGCAACTCCAAGGAGGGCAAAGCATCATGCAGTACGTGGGCACATTCCATGACAGTACAGGATTATCAGGATCTTATAGACAGAGGATGGCAAAGAAGCAGAAAATACTGTGTACAAGCCTGTCATGCATCAAATATGTTGTCCTCAGTACACAATAAGGTGCTAACCTTTATAGTTTCAGCCTTCAAAATCTCACAAGAAGGTTTTGAAAAAGAACGTTGAAATTTCTGGCTAAAGGGGAGATTTTCAAAGGAAATCATAAGGATGAGCCCCTGGATTCCACAACAGATGATGCTGTTGCAGGTGACTTTGTGTTAGTTAATAAATGAACTGGATATACAGTGTGATCTCAAAATGCTCAGTGATGACCTCAAAAGAGAGCTTTGAGAATGAAGAGAAGAAGAAAGGAAAAAACTCCAAGAAAGAAGAATCTAATGAATTAATTCAGTCACAAGATGTTGTAAGAGAAGTTGGGGGCGGGCGCGGTGGCTCACACCTACAATCCTAGCACTCTGGGAGGCCGAGGCAGGTGGATCGCTCAAGGTCAGGAGTTCAAGAGCAGCCTGAGCAAGAGTGAGACCCCGTCTCTACTAAAAAATAGAAACAAATTATCTGGCCAACTAAAAATATATACAGAAAAAATTAGCCAGGCATGGTGGTGCATGCCTATAGTCCCAGCTACTCGGGAGGCTGAGACAGAAGGATCGCTTGAGCCCAGGAGTTTGAGTTTGCTGTGAGCGAGGCTGACGCCAGGGGACTCACTCTAGCCCGGGCAACAGAGTGAGACTCTGTTTCAAAAAAAAAAAAAAAAAAAAGAGAAGTTGGGCTCTAGTGAACCATCACATTCAGGTGAAGTTCATACAGTTCCTAAGCCAGGCAAAGGAGCTGATTTGAGTAAGCCTCCATGTTGAAAAGCAAAGGAAATTGGAAAGAAAGGAAAAGGTTAAAACTCATGCAGCAAAACCCAGCTGGAGAACTTGAGGGCTTCCAGGCTCAAAGTCAGCTACCATCTTTGTTCCCACCAAAGGCTAAATCCAACCAGCCCAAATCAATTGAAAATTTAATTTTGCAATCTTTACCAGAGGCCGCATCACACAAGTTAGAGGGAAGGTTAGTACCTGTCTCCTTTGAGGACCCAGAGTTCCAGTTGTCCTTCAGCCAGTCCTTTATATATCAAGTATCAAATGGCCATACACCAGGATCTGCCTGACAAATGTGGGAAGACTGAGTTCACCAGATTCCTTTGGAGGCAGAGAATCCTCATAACGGACCAGATTGTGACTATGGCTCCCTTCACCAGCAGTACTGGCTTGATGGAAAGATCATTGTTGTAGGGGTGACTGACACCCTCCCATACTGTATATCATCTGTATACCTGTATTACAATCCTGATTATTCATTTCTGTCTTTGGGTGTTTACTCTGCACTGCGAGAAAACTGCTTTTACTAGGCAACTTCATGAGAAAACTTCTCAACTCAGCTATTACTACATGGGTTTCTATAGTCATTCGCGTGTCAAGATGAAATATAAGGGTCAGTACAGACCTTCTGATTTGTTGTGTCCTGAAACATGTTTGGGTACCCATCGAACAGTACCTGCCTTCATTTGAAAACTCCAAATACTGCCATTTCAACCAGGACCCAGGGCAGTGGATGAAGGTTGTTGTAAGGAACCTGACCGGTTGCAGGTGTTTCACAAGAAAAGCCATCATGTCTTACAGTGTTTATAAGAAACCAGAAAGATCCAAGTGAGGAGGCCACCACACTACAGTATGCGAGCCTGGTGGGGCAGACATGTTCTGAAAGGATGCTGCTGTTTAGAAACTGAGCTGAGTGCAAGGTACCTCCCGGCCTGTGTACTCCCTGTGTGCTGATGATTTGTGGGTCAGTACGTACTCAGCAACTCTGGGGAAATACGGTAACCAGTCACAAATTAGACTTTTATTTTGACTATCCTATGGCTTTGAAAAATATTTTGCGAAAATGTATTTGTGAGACTCTCATGGTTAATATAAAGATGCAAAACTATGTTATGACCTAGCCCCATCTTTGGGGTTTATCATTTTGAAGGGTTGTTTCTGGAGCAAAATATGCTAAACTTCTCGTTAATATTTTGGAAAGTAAAATTAGGAAGTGAAAGCTAAGTAATTTAATCATAGTTGTGCTTATTTTGTTCTGTTAGACAAACTAAAACAGATTTTCCCCAGACCCATTTAAAACACAAGGTTATGCTAGAAAATCTTAAGTACGGGGACAGTGTAAAAAGTCTGTTTCATCACTTAGAAAATATGTCTTCTCAAGAGAACAAAACTATGCTATTACTCCGTGTTCAATATTAAGTTGCTGCCAAATGTTCTATTATGCATCTTAATAAAGAACTTGAAAAAAATGTAAACATTTAAAAAAGGATCTTGTGTTGGCATCGAGTGTCCCTTTGTTCGGGACAGTCTTGTTCATGTCTGTTGCTCTGGAGTAATTTTTTCCCTAGAATAATTGTTATTAATGAACTCTTTTACTCTCAAAAGTATCCCAAATTTTGATAGTAAGATATATAATTACTCTAGTTATTAAAAAAATAAAATAACATTATTATAGCATTTAAAACTTTAGTAATTAAAACAGTGTGATATTGATGCAATAACTGACACTGGATCAATGAAACACAAAACACAGTAACAAACGTATACAGAATTAGTTTACAACAAAAAATGGCATTTCTACTCATAGAGAAAGAATGGTCTACTCAATATATTGTTTAGGGACAACTGGTTATCCACTGGGGAGAAAATAAAGTTAAAACTTTACTTTTTACAAAAAATTTAAAGCACAAAATACAAAAGCAAAATATAGTTACCCCTCTTAGGGGCACTCTACTTCAACAAAAAGCCTGTTAATTCCAAACAATTTCACCCCTTTAAATCCCCTTCACAAACACTGACATCTCTTCTTGCCTCTCCTATTTCTATCAATAGTCTGAGAATTTTCTAGGATCAAAATCCTGTCACATCACCAAGTTTCCTACAGTGTGCAATCATGGAAAGATGTCAGATTTGGAGTCAAGACCTCTACTACAACCTTGACTTCTACCCTAATAATCTTTAGCACAGCACAGTCACTTTGCCTCTAGGTTTCTCATCTGTAAAAGAAAAATTTGTGCTTATCTCCAAAGAGAGCTATAAAAAATTCTCTATTTCATCAATCTTGCATCTGGACCATTCTCTCCATTCCATGTCCATCCCCCAAGTTCAAGACTTTATAGGCAGGCTACCAAAATAGCCTCCCTACTTTCAGTCTTACCCTGCTCCAAACCATCCCAGAACCTCCAATTCATCCAGCCTACATCAGCATCAAATGAGCTCTTTAATCATGCCATTACACTCTAGTGATGCCCCACTATTCCTACAATAAAATTCAAAGGCACTAGCCTGGCATTCAAAACCAATGTGACCCCAACTTACCCTTCCAAGCTCATCTTCCACTTTACTAAACTTTTTATCTTTGGCAATAGCTCTCCACTATTTCCCAACACAGCATCCTCACACTCTGAGCTCTCTCATCCTTGGACCTAAAACATCCTATTTCCCCTTAGACACCCAAGTGTCATCCTTTATCCTAATTCAAGTTCCATTTTTTCCCAGGTCTTCTAATTACCTTCACCTATAGTAATCACTCCTTCATCCTAAGATTTCAGCATTTAATCCCTGTACCATGCATGTATCTACTACTGAGCACACAATGCCTGATTCTAATGCTTCCTTCTCTACCTGAACCTGTGTGTTGGGGCGGGGGAGGGGGGGAAATAGTCACATAAATTACTTCTTGAAGACAGAAACTAAGTTCTCAATTCTTAAACGTTATCATCATCCCTTATTTAACCACCAGAGAAGTATTTCCTTGCCCTTTGGAGGCAAGATTAATCTTGATGATAAATGACCCTGAAAGGCTAGTCTCCAAATAATTAGAGCCTTGAAAACTTTTTGTATTTATTTTTTCTTTGCTCAGGAAATTCTGGCACTCCTTTTCTAGAATTGCCACAGGGACACTTTTGACTATCCTAATGGTAACACGTTTTAGTTCCTATTCAGATGATCAACTCGGGTAACTATTCCGATCACTGCTGAAGTACTATTATAGGAACAAACATAAGCTATAACTCTTTGAAGGCTTATTCTTCCATAAGTTAGTCAGCCAATCTTACCATTCATGGATGAAATTAAGGACATTTACCTCGTCTCATAATAGTAATACTATCACACTATTTATAGTAAACCATTGAAGCTTATATAATCTAACACTGCTTTAGACATTAATGGAAGTAATAACCTCCAGCACAAAATATAACAAAATATAAAACCAAGTATAAACATATCATGTCAACATCTTGAATGTATTAATACACGTACCTTGAAAATTTCAAAGTCACATCACACCTCTCAACTTGTGCATCTGAGATCTGCTTACTATCAAGTTATCACTTACAACAAATTAAGAATTCTCAATTGGGAGGACAATCATTGCACCAAGAAAACTTCCTGCAAATACAAAATTAGCCTTTCTGCTTACACTTCCAAGTCAAATTACTTCTGTCAATGCTTGAGTGTATTTGCATAAGAGATCAATTTCATATACAGCTGGGTAGAAAGCAAAATGAGTCTTGAGCAAGCTTCATTCCATTTTCATCTTACAAAGAGAAGACTGGCCTGTCCTCCCAGCCTTGCTAATAAAGATCTTGCAAAATTCACTATGAATAGGGTGTGCCCAAAGAATACTTGCTGGAAAAATCTGCTGGGAGAGTGCCAGTTTAAAAAAGAAAAACATTTTCACCCACTTGGAAATCTAAAGAGTGGTTGTAGCAACTCAGCTGAAAACTCTCAAGACTGAAGAAAACCCCAAGATCTTTTTGTTCTCAGTAAGATTCTATGAAAGCCAACTAAATGAATCAATAAAGTATTCAACTATGCTAACTTTATGCATCTAAACAGCAGTAACTGAAATTCTGCCTTTGATATTTGACAGTAATAAATGGCATTAAGTACCTTATTTGTTCTATTTAAATGAACTTTATAATCTATAATAGTTTTTAAATCAGCTGTTTCTGGGAAAAATAAAAGAGAATTTTATTTTTCTGCTTTAAAAAAAACAGGAAGAAAACTTTTTTACTGTTTTGCTTTCTTGAGGGGGAGGGGAGAGCTGTTTTTCACTAGGGAGATTTATTTCTAAAGTACAACACTCCAGCAACAGCTTTATTAAAGGGAAAGGATACTCATCTGGTAAAGGTCTTTGTCTTCACTCTCTCACTACAACCCCACCCTCCAGGTTCATTCTGAACAGCATAACCTCTCAAATCTTTTTTCACTGCTTTAAGTGGGACACAACAAAAACATAAAGCAGTAACTACATGCATACACACTGGCCCCCACGTTGCCTCATGAGAGAAATAAATGAGCAGGGACTGCTGCAGCTTTATCACTAACTCCCTTATGGAACCCAGGGTGAGGGCTCTATGGAAATGTAAGCAATGTGAGCTACATCAAGGCTCCTCCCACTGCTCAGCACACATAAGCAAAGGAGAAAGTGTGCCTGTGCCTGACAGTGACAGTAGCTTTTCCCCTCCCAGCCTGGTCCCATAATTACCAAACAACAAGCAGTATTTTTCAAAATGGTATAATCCTAATTTTAAAAGTGAGGAACTCAAGCCCAGGAAGACAAAATTTTAAATTAAAAATTCTCAACAGCTATCCAGAATTCTTTCTAATGCATTGCTCCCTCTTTAGTACTAATCCCACAAATGCTAAGAAAAATAACTTCTCATTCATCCTTCAGGTTTTCTGGTACTTGCCAAATCAATAAAAATAAGATATCAAATGTTTATCATAAACTTCCTACTCAGACACTGAAATGACACAAATTCAGACTAAGAGGGTGAAAACCAATCAGGATAGTCTTCAAGTGTTCTTTCATTTTCCCTTCAAGTTCTTATAGTAACTAGATTTACCAGAAGGAGTTTTCTTCTTTTTTTTTTTTTTTTTTTTTTTTTTTTTTGAGACAGAGTCTCACTCTGTTGCCCGGGCTAGAGTGCCGTGGCATCAGCCTAGCTCACAGCAACCTCAAACTCCTGGGCTTAAGCGATCCTCCTGCCTCAGCCTCCCAAGTAGCTGGGACTACAGGCATGCACCACCATGCCCGGCTAATTTTTTCTATATAAATTTTTAGTTGTCCAGCTAATTTCTTTCTATTTTTAGTAGAACGGGGTCTCGCTCTTGCTCAGGCTGGTCTCGAACTCGTGAGCTCAAACGATCCACCCACCTCAGCCTCCCAGAGTGCTAGGATTACAGGCACTGAGCCACTGTGCCCGGCCCAAAAGGAGGTTTCTTGAGGAAAATAATAAACACTAAGTACATGCTTACAAGTCATACAGTTCAGCTGTATGCACAAGGGAAGACTAAAAGGAGAAAGAACATAAAATACCTCCATATTTTAAAAAAAGATTTTTTTTTTCCAGCAACTGGGCAAACAGGATTTTTCCACATAAGATATAAATCATCCCTTTAGAATGCCGAAAATGTTTAATTTAGCCATTTGATGGGAAAAAAATTTATAAAATATGTCACTTCTCTGGATTATTTATTATAGTAGAGGAAAACTATTTAACCTTGCCATCATCCCTCTTTGGTCAATGCTCCACCCACCAATGCACAGTGCTCAGAGAGCTGTCTAAAGCTGTAGTTCCCAACACTGCCCCCATCCCGTCACTGCCTGAGCTCCACCTCTGCCTCCCTCCCTGCCCTCTCCCCAATCCAAGTGAAGCTTCATCTGTATTAACGGCCGCTCCCCATCACTTGAAAAAATCATCTTTCTACCTTCTCCCAATCAGTTCCAGGAGAAATAGAGTAGAAAGAACAACATGAAAAAACTAGCTTCTATCTTCACCATAATCTCAAGCATATTATTTAACATATCTATAGTCTTGGGTCTCGACTGTAAAATGGGGATTTCACCATGATATTAATGTTTTGAAGATTAAACAAAATACCAAATGTAAACCACCAAACATGCAGAAGGTATGACTGATATACTAATTTCCTTGTTTTCTTCCGTTTTTTTAAACATACCACCAGCCACTTCCTAAGTGCTACGCCTGCTCTAGCAAAACGTCCCTCTATAAGTCATCCAACTTCTACTGAACAAAAGAAACGAGTAATAGGGTATTGTAGGATTAAGGATATAGTTGGTTAAGATAGCCCATTATATCTTACCTCAACATATATATTACTAAATTACTTTATCTTAATCTGTTAAAGTTAAATGCCATATTTTAGATGATGTTTGGTAGATCTCTTTTCATCAACCAAATCTAAAGGACAATTTTGATTTGTTTCCACTAATAAAGCTAGTGTTTATGCCAGGTGATGGGTAAAGAACCTAGATTAATACTCTGATATCTTATTGACTGTGTGACATGAAGCAAGTTACCTAAACTTTCCGTTCCTCAGCGAGTCTGTAAAATTAAGATAAAATTATCTACCTCACTGTAATGTTGCAAGGATTTCATCACTTCATGAAAAACACTTATAACACTGCCTAGAGCTAAAAGAAAAAATTTTTTTTCAACAAATGTAGGCTATCATTTTCCTATCAACATGTCTCAACTCTGTTGTCTGATTAGGCAAAGTTGGTTAAAAATGTTGTTTCCCAGCTCACCCAAATCAGTTCAGTCAAAATCCTCCTGGGGCGCTGCAGTCTCCCAGGTTTCAGACTAATTTAGTCCCAAAGGTCCTAAACTCTGCCACCTTCAGTTTCTATCTTCCCAGGATGCATCTCTCAAGTAGCAGAAGAACAAACAGGAAACAGGGATTAAAGGGAGAGCAAGAAAATGGTCACTATATACACAACATCATTCAATTCCCTGGCACATGCCCTTTATTCTATTAGGCAAAAGAAAAACAACTTTAAAGGAAATGATTTAAAATGAAATATAACACTTCTCCCTGGCTGTGATTCCCCAATCTCCCCATCCCCCCCAAAAAATAAGTTTGTTAATTTACAATTTGACATCAACTTTTCAGTATATTCTGTTTGAGGAAGAGGCTCTCCAGATACTTTCATCAAACTTAAATTCATTTCAAAGTAATTTTGTTTACCACCTTGGTGCAAAAAACCTTTCCTCATAATTACACAAAATAAAATTAAACAGGGTAAAGCTGACACAAAGCCTCAATGAGAATCAAAATTAGTAAGATTGATTCTTTATGTTTATTAAAGCCCCTTGATTTCAAATTTATAGAAACTCAATGCTTTCTTTACATGGAATATGTAATTCCCCAGATACACAATGGGAAATAGGAAAAAGACAATGCAATTGTAGACATGAGAGAATATAACCTGAAGCATGATGTAGGTCCATGTTTAGGGAGAGGGTGGTGAAATTAATTAAAGTACTACTTATCTGTACAAGAATGTGGCCCCAAGCTTTCCCTTTTCTAGTTAAAGCAATTTGCTTCACTATGCTGATGGAACCGAATAGGGTGCTCTGCAAAGGACACTGAAACCTCTAGGTATACCCAACAGAGGAAAATGTTTAAATGAAAATGACTGAATGTCTGCCACATTCAATAACCTCCCCCATCCGTTCCTTCTCCATCTCAACATATTCATCCAGTCTAGTTACCCTGCCAAAAATCCAGGAATCACCCATGACACCTCTTCCCTTTCTCTCACACATGCACTCAATCACAAGTCCTTGTCACCCCTATTTCCAATAACCAATTCTCTTACTCTTCCCTCCCAAAGGCTGAGTCTACCATTCTCCCTTACCCGACTTACTCTATGAGGCTAATTAATTGGCCTAAATACATCTCCACCCAGCTTTCCCACACAATAAGAAGGATCTTCAAAAAACAAAAACAAAATAAAAACAAAAACCCAGGCTGGACAGATGGCTCATACCTGTAATCCCAGCACTTTGGGATGCCAAGGCAGAAAGACTGCTTGAGCCCAGGAGTTCAAGACCAGCCTGGTCGACGTTAACAAGACCCTGTCTATATTTATTTAAAAAATTTTTTTAAACTCTTAGCCACCCTTTAAGGTTCATTCCTAATATCCTTTCTTTCCAGCTCCATCAACCAGGTGTGATTCTCTTCCTATTTCATTTGTATCACCCAACATTTACCTTATTTTTACTCGAGGCCAGGTGCTGTTTTAAGTATTCATGTTTGTCTTACCGTGTTCTTCACTCCAGTCAAAACTATAAACTTCTTGAGGATAGACACTCAGTTCATTCATTTATGGTATCACCTGTGTCTTAACACATTTCTTCATTCAGTAAGTACTTATTATATGACCACTTGAACACCACCGTAAAAAGAGTACTTTCAACTTCAAAGAATAAAAATACCAGTCACAAGATAGCAGAAAGTATTTGTTATCAACTAGATCTGCAGCAAATATGTAAACCTCAAATTCCTACTGCCTAAATTCCTTCCTTCAGAATCCCAGAATGAGCACTAAGAATAATTTTCACTATCTACATATCTTCTCAAGGAAAAAAAGGAGGGAGGGATAGAAAAAAAAAAAAAAACCACAAGTTTCTATTTCTGCCACTGGATGTCATGTGCAGATCAGGAGAAAAGCAAAGGGCATCAAATCAAAGGTGTTCACCAAATGAAAGTTTACTCACCTCTGAAGTAAATTCTGTAACACAATGAAATTATTTCCATATTTATATCCCATACACCAAGAAATACAATAATCACTTGAAAGCGCTATGAAAACTAAACAAACCAAAGAAATTAAGGCATTAAAAGACTCAAAGCTCTAAATCACAAATCAAGAAACTTGTTTCAAGTTATACCAGTGACTTACTAGGACCTTTGCCTCAGCTTCCCCAAATGCAAAAAAAAAAAAAAAAAAAGGTGATGTTCTAGAAGAGCTCCATCAATGTTATTTAAAGATAAACAGTCACATTTCAAAGAAGTTTGAGCCCTAAAGACCATCTAGTTAAATTCCCTAATTTTATTTAGAAAAGTGATTACATGATTAGTCCTACAGCTAGTTTCTAACAAAGGGTTTAGCAGAGAAGACTTAGGTCTCCTGGTTAACGTTCCTCCCAACCCATCATTCTGTGAAAGGATAAGGAGTAGGAAAATGACAAATAAATTTGACTGCCATTTTGGCAACATTATCTGTGTACTGTGTATATTTAATAAATTCAAGTAGGTGCTACAATACAGCATTCTGGAGTACCTAAAAAGCAAAGCCTACAAACACATTAGTGATTCATTTTACTGTGAGATCTTTATTAATTCCAGGAAGGTACAACTCCCCAGGAGAAATAAAATCACTGCTATCAAGACAATCCAAAATTCAAATAAGTGCTTTAGTGTCATTGCACTGAGCCTCTATGGTTTATTTTTACCCAACCCTGATGTAAAACTCACTTCAAGAGGCTATTAGACAAATAAAACACAGGTTAGCACAGAAATAAGAGCATGAAAATAAGATAAAATAGAGAGAAACAAAATGAAGCTAGGGATGAAGTTTTTAAAAAAGCACAACAAAAAGGCCTGCAACCTTGGCTCCAAACTTCCAAAGCCAATATGATAACAAAAACCTAATGAACACTAATTACAGCACCCAAGTAATAAAAACAGACTAAAAGCTTAGACAAAAATACAATTATTCTTCGCCGCACATCTATCTCCCTGAGGTCCTTATAAAGAAGGCACTGTGTAAAAGAAACTCCTCAATATTTCAATAGTCACAATGAAATGTTTTATGAAATTATTTTCATACTGACCCTCAAGGTAAGCCTATAAAATAAAAGTTCACAGGGAAAAAACAAGAAAATTTCAGGAGAGGAAGGTCTACATAATTGTGGCCCAGAACCCTGCTGATTTAAGAGCGCATTTTAAGAGAATATCTAGAAAAATTATTTTAACAGCAAGTACTCACTATAGAAGTTTACAAGCACAAGACCCAGAAGATTTAGCAAAATGAGAAAAGGGCCCAGGAAGTCATAACAAAATAGCGGGGTGGGGGGGGATTCTGAGGGAAAAAGAGAATATAAAAAACTACAGTGAAGAGAGAGCAAGCACACAAGCATGCATGCAACAAGTATATTTCACATGAGATAATTAAACACTTTCGTTTCTACTTCTACAATTAAGAATTAAACATTAAGGTATTTATTGAAACATGTAGCTTACTTCTTAGTCCCATTATCAAAGAGATAATGTTTAAATTCCTGTGCCTTCCATAGTGATGTTACTGAACAATGATAAAAGTCATATCACAACCAATATAGTACAGAATTTTCAAAGACATTACATGTTCACTGTACCGAGACAGGAAGATACATGAAACATTTTAGGAAGATTTTCCAAAAAGAACTTAAAACAAAAAGGTATAAGAGTTTTAAAACAAACATATAATCAGTCAACCAACAAAATTAAACTGGCAATCAAAAAAGGTAAAGATCTCTAACATGTCTCATTTAGCAATATATGGAGTTTGCCGTCAAGTATAATACAATGATAAACATACAATTTGCCAAAAATTCAATAACATATAAAAATCAATCATTCTGCTATAGCTAGCAAGTGTCAAACAATTACAGTGGATCATTGTTTTTCCTCTCAGAGGCAAGAAAGAAGAAAAATCACAGTTGAATTTTTGGTGAAGGGTTTATTATTTCCACACAACCATCCACTTGTAATTTAAGCAACATCATTTAAAAACAACTCATTCCCTTGTTGCAACTTCAGGCAAAAGGAAAAAAAAAAAAACAACTCATTCCCAACAGTCTCCTCTACTAAATATTTTCATCATGAATGACTGCCTAGACAAAATCTAGTCCACTCTAGCAAATGAATGAAATGTAGACAGGCTACTGCAGCGGGGGGAAAGTTGAAATTCACCAGCTGGGTAAAGTTCCTGAAGAATTAACTAACTTCTCATTCTAGGACTCATTTCTCAGCGTCCAAAGATCAACTTCTTTTTTCTTCTTCCTCTTTTTTAATTAAAGCAACACCTCCACTCTCATTTTCTGGCCAATTGCTGAAAACCTTTAAAATACTACGAAGGTAAACAAACACCTGGCTAAATAAATATCAGCCTTAATAGTCAATCTGGTGATCTTGCTCAGTAAGAATTTTAAAGTATTTGTACTTTATTGGTGGTTTTACTTCAAATACAATAATAATGTGCAAAAAGAATATTTACTTGACGGCACTTTCAGTGCCCAAATTTTCCTTACTTTAATATGATCTGATGCATGGAAATTAAATTTAAAGCATTATTTAGGCAGGGCGAGGTGACTCACGCCTGTAATCCTAGCACTCTGGGAGGCCGAGGTGGGTGGATCGTTTGAGCTCCCGAGTTCGAGACCAGCCTGAGCAAGAGCGAGACACCATTTCTACTAAAAATAGGAAGAAATTAAAATTACATGGACAGCTAAAAATATACATAGAAAAATTAGCCGGGCATGGTGGCGCATGCCTGTAGTCCCAGCTACTCGGGAGGCTGAGGCAGGAGTATCGCTTGACCCCAGGAGTTTGAGGTTGCTGTGAGCGAGGCTGATGCACGGCACTCTAGCCAGGGCAACAGAGTGAGACTCTGTCTCAAAAAAAAAAAAAAGCATTATTTAGTTCAGTGGTCCCCAACCTTTTTGGCACCAGGGGCCAGTTTCATGGAAGACAATTTTTCTACAGAAGGTCAGGGGAGGGAGGGGGCAGTGCTCTGCAGCCCTGTCCCTAATGGGGGTGGGGAGGTTGGGGACTGCAGATTTAGCTGACTTAATTTCAAGAGGATTCAAGTGATCCCAAAAAGTTCCCTAAAATGATCCCTTGGCTGTCTTCATACTTCACACTCTTCCAATCAACAAACCATTATGTGAAAACAATGCTGAGAACTAAACAGTGAATGAATGAATGGACTAACAGTTTTTTTTTTTCAAGTCACTACGTTGTATTTTAAAATAAGAAAAGTTGTCTCCTAGTTATTTTGATTTCATTGGAACACTTACCCACAACATTACCAACACTCAGAAATGCTTTGAATGCAACGTACCCTGAAAATAATAAGCTTATATATTCTAGGTGCTTTTTTGTAAAATACACAAAATAAGTAAACGCAACTTAAAATATTTCAACTACAGCATCTATTGTATCTTTAAGCACAAAATATTTAATGTTAACCAAGATATTTTGAAGCAGCGGTCTATACAGCAAAGTCAGTGAGGATAACGCCAAGAATACTGGCAAACTGATTTAATCTACTAACCATTTAAAGAACTACATTACAACAGCAGCAAACCTCTGAAACGTATTTGCTTTAAATCTGAATATAGAAGTGGACTCTTGAATGCACTGAACAAATAACAGAACTAGGTCTATAAAGGAAGAAATTTAGCAAGAATTATCCAGACTTTTCCCCCCTAAAACAGAAACATAAAACAAAGTTTAATTTCAGATACACAATGTTATACATATGAATACTAAACAAAAATAAGAAAAGAAGAAATCTGCTGCACAGCCATCTCAACTACCAAACTGTCCAGAGAAAATCTCAAGAAAGGAAAAACCAGTTTCTTCTAACACATCCATCCATTTCAGTTTTCTCTAGTAATTCAACCTTTATAACATCTCTACCAAAAGATACATGAAAGAGGATCTACTACTAGCAAATTATCCTGCCCCTTTTCCAGCTGCTCATGCTCCCTCTCTCACAGTTCTAATACTTATAAACCACATTTGAGTATAATGTAGTACTTCTTATTTAAGTACGTGAACACAGAATTGGGAAGAACAAATAAGAGTGAAACTGTCTCCATCATGCCAATTTAGAGTACTACCCATAAAAAGCTTATATAGGATTCTCAAACCAACAGATTTAGAAAAACCAGTAAGAATTTATCCCAAATGTGCCAATACATTTAACTTAGCTCAGACAAAATAAAATAAAAATCTGATAAAGATGGGCTCTCTTATCAAGCTGTGAAAGTGTACTGTGCTTGGAGGAAATGTATAAAATATTCCGAAGCATTTTCTAATTGTTAGTCCTTAGAATTTAAGAAAATCTCCAGTGTTAAAATTGAGGACTGGGTATGTTGTCTGCTGAAAGTTCAATTAAAAGCAACTATAAATTCCAGCAAAGTTAACTAGGTCAACTAAACATTTGTCCCCACTTGATGGAAACAACAAAATCTGAACAGTCAATCCATTAAAACTTACCAAAATGTCCTATACAAAGTTTCAAAAGAAATTTAATTATTTACTCTGAAAGAAGCACTAGTACAATTCTACAAATAGGAGGTCTTCTAGTTTTTTCTAAAAAAGTCTTCAATAGGAAATTAGCATCTTTTAGCCTAGAGCAACACTATAGCACAAACACTTTCCATGTTTTCATTAGCAGGTATATATACTCCCTACCTAAAATTGGGAAAGACAAATGGAACCTAGACACCTATGTACAAAGAATCATATTCTCTCCATAATGAGGATTCACTAAGTCCTTTCTTGTGCCACCATTTCTCAAGAATGACATTATGCATGGGTTCTACTTACAGGGGTACATGGCGCTGTTCAGGATCAGCTCTGGTGAGTTCTTCCTCTTCAATATCAGACTCCCCTCCTGAACTACTGTCCGTGACATCAGAATCAAATGCTTGTTCACTGCACCTCAAGTTGGCTATGCCACTAGCCGTAAATCTCTCCAATTCTTCTGAAATCGAATCGCTTTTCAGGAAGTTGCTAAGTCCCTCTGAAGTGGTGGTCTCACTGGCAGCTTTTCTCAAGGCAGCCTCAGCCTTTCGAGTCAGCATCAACTGGCTCCGGGGTCTCAAGGATTCCAAGTTTGGCAGTTTGCTCAAAGTCTTCTCCAAAAAGCCACCCAGCTGATGTTGTATATGCCTCTCCACCTGTTTGGCTTGCACAACCTGTAAGCGCTTCTGTAACCTGCGGGCACGGCTCTCAATGTCAGCCTGCCGCCGCAATAAAGCTGTTATCCTTGTGTCAGAATCTAAAGCACTGAAAAGAATGGAAGACAGGGGAGACTTTTTACCCTCTAACTTGATACCCCTCAAGTTAGAGCTCGAGTCTGTACCGGGTGATAACCTACTGCTTCCTTGAAGTGCCGGCTGTTCCATGGAATTGACAGAAGATTTGTTTGCAGTGCTATTATTGCTATATATAGTTGTGTGATCTACATCAAGGCTTCTATGTGGAAGAGTGCAATTGGTCATACCCCCCTTCAAGTCCCCAGATTCAGATCCTCCCACTTCACACCCCTGAAGAACAGATGAAGTGAGAGCTCGTTTTCCCCCATTCAGGGAACTGGAATTGTCATGATCAGAATGTGTTGAACTTTTAGTCAATTTCTTAGCCAACCCATTTACAGGTGCTTGTGGCAGAGCTGTCTGACCACTCGTATTCATGGTTCTAAGATTTTCTAAAGAAAACTCCAAAACTGGCTGTCTCCCCAACAACTCAGCTCGGAGTTCATAGGACTGAGATAAAAGAGGATGAGATTTAAGGACTGTCTGCTTGCTGAAGACCCCTTGCAATTTCAAAGACTCCTTCGAGGGAACAGATGTTACATCAGAGCAGAGATAAGATGCCACAAGTGGTTGCAGCTTTCCCAAGTCTTCCTTGGTAGGATTATTTCGGAAGTCTAGACTAGGATCCTCTGCAGCAATGGCTTTTCTTTTGGTTCCGTTGGCAGCAATAAGGATGTTGGCGTTGCCGTTATTTTCGGCACTGCCAGGGGACAAGGTGGAGGATGGGGGAGCCAGTTTGAACCGGATGTGGTGTGCTTCAGCTGCTGCGTCAGTGAGAGCGGGCGCCATCGCAGCCATTCAGCACAGAGAGACAGGAAGTCCAGCTTCTCCCGGTGCCGAGGCCAGTTCCACGGCCCCTTACTGCCTCCCCAGAGAATAGACTAGAAAAAAAAAGAAGAAAAGGATGTTAGAAACACAACCACATACAAAAAAAAAAACAACACATATGTTTTTAATGCAAGCACTACTTGAGGCTATTGTCCACACTCTGCATCCAGAAAGAAAACTAGCCATCCTGGAGATCCAATTATCTTTCACCTGGGGGGAAAGGAGACCCACATAATCCCTACATAAAAGACAGAAGAATTCCACCCTTTTTGGTCACACATTGCCGCAGATTAAAAGCTGCCAGAACACAGGTTTCATTCCGAGAAAATCAGATTGTTAAATTTAAATCATCTGTATTTAAAAATCTCTTTAAACTTGTTCAGAGTGGATTTAGAGCAAATATATCAAACTAATCACTCAATAATTAAACAGAAAAAAATTAGTAAGGAAACTCCCCATGATGACAGAAAAACTTTATGCCACATGTCATAGGTCTGTGTATTTTTCTGGCCAGGGAAATCCAGTTTTCATCAGCTTCTCACTTCTCTACAAGTACACACTGTACTACTCCCAGGTTAATTCTACCACACCTATAATACCAACTTGCTACATCAATTTTCTTTTGGATCAGACTGCTCATCAGTATCTTCTCTACTGGCTCCTTCCTCTCAGCCTAAGAATTTACTCGCATTATCTTATGTCCTGGTTCAGCCTACCTCTCAAAAGAGTTGCCCAAAATGTCTTTTCCTTTACCTTAAAAATTCTCTAAGAATAGTATAAATAGCTGCCTCTGCACTCTTCCATAATCTGGATTTTATCCCCTACTGCTCTGGTAAAGGTCACCAGTGATTACCAAATCCAATGGTCAAGTCTTTTCATTCTGAGTTCTCTGAAGCATTAGGCAGTGCTGATCTTCTTGAAATTCTTTCCTGATATCCTTGACTCTACTCTCATCCTTTTCTCTTCCTCCTAGCCTCTTAAATGTTGATGCTCCCCAAAGGCCCTCTTCTTCTCTCTCAACAAACACTAGTACGGTGAGGCCTCCTAATCCTCAGAAAACCTTTTTCTGAGCTGTACTAATCAACATTTCCACCTCTGTGTTCCCCAAGCCCCCTGAACCTCAGAACTCACTTTCTTCCTTCAACATACTTGCTCCTCATCCTATTTTATTATCTTGGGTAATGGCATTGCTTTTATTATTATTTAGTAATCAAAAGCTAAAAACCTGAATCCTTTACCTCTACTTCATTCCCATTGATCAATTTGGTCTGGAAGCAAAGGGAAACCTATGTAAAGAACTAAACTAGTTCCCAAGTATAGTGGGGGGGGGGAGAACTAAGCTATTCTTAAAGTGTAATCTCTGGACTTCTGGAGATCTCAAAGACTATTTTGGAGGTCCATGAAATTGAAGGTATTTTCATAGTAATATTAAAATATTATTTGCCTTTTTCATTGTGTTGCCATTTGCAATGAGGGTGCAAAACAAAGGTGAAGAAAACTGCTGGCACCTTAGCACAAATCAGGCAGAGGCATCAAACTGTACTAACAGTCACTGTATTCTCCACTCACAGTTTAAAAAAAAAAGTTCCACCTAAGATGTCCTTGATGAAGCAGTAAAAAATTATGAATTTTATTAAATCTTAACCCTTGAGTACATTTCTTTATATGTGCTGTATGATGAAAGGGAAAGTATGCATAAAGGACTCGGCTGCTTTATGAATTCTAAGAAAAAAACATCTGTACAACTGAGCTGCAAGCTGAAATAAAGGTTTTTCTCAGGGAACACTATTTTTACTTGGCAGAATGACTGATGGACAAATTGATCCTTCAAACTTGCATAGCTAGCAGACATTTTCTTGAAAATGAACAAAGTGATCTTGTCATTTCGAGGAAAACCACTAACTACATTTGTTGCCAATGATATAAATCTGAATTTTCAAGTAAAAATTAGTATTCTGAAAAGCCATTTCTGATTAAACAGATTAGTTGTGATATTAATTAATGCAATTTTTTTGACATCATAAAATGTAATGTGTCAACATTTGGAAGATGTGCATAAGCCAGTCAATGACTAAATGACCAATGCATGTTAGAAAATCATGCAGGGATAAAAGCCGAGCGCAAGACAGACCAATGGATTTTAATGTAATTTAATGAAGAGTTAATTGATAGGGTTTCAGATTCTACATTGCAACTAACCTTTGTGAAATTACTACTTGTTGAGTTTTGGTGCAGTGTCAAAGGAAAGCCACATTTATCTAAAAACTTTATACTTTCCGTGTCTCTTTTCTAACTACATATCTGCATGAGGTAGGATTTTCTTTATATATTTCAACCAAAACAACATACAATAATAGAATGAATGCAAAAGCACATATGAGAACCCAGCTGTTTTCTACTAAGGCAGACATTTGCAAAACTGTAAAACAATGCCATCCATTAACTTTTGTTTTGGTGATTTTTTATAATATGTAATGGGTTTGTTAGTTTTAAATGGACTATTAAATAATTATTTTTAAAATTTCTCAAAGTTTCTAATACAGCAACTATTTATAAATAATATCCCACAACAGCTCGTTGTGATTCTCAACTTTTTTTTTTTTTTTTTTGAGACAGAGTCTTGCCCTGTCCCCTGAGCTAGAGGCCAGTGGCATCATCATAACTCGCTGTAACCTCAAACTCCTGGGCTCAAGCGGTCCTCCTGCCTCAGCCTCCCAAGTAGCTGTAACTACAGGGGCTCACCACCATTCCCGGCCAATTTTTTCTATTTTTTAGTAGAGATGGGGTCTTGCTCCTGCTCAGGCTGGTCTCAAACTCCTGAGCTCAAGTGATCCTGCCACCTCGGCCTCCCAGAGTGCTAGGATTACAGGCATGAGCCACTATGCCTGCCCTCAACAATTTTTAAGGGTAAAAAAGGGATCCTGACACCAAAAAGTTTGTGAAATCACCGAACTAAGCATTCCCCCCAAAAAGAGGGCAATCTCCAATTTGGTCACACATTTTTATCTTTAAATCAACACAAACATAGGGTGGTAGGCCCTATAGGACTACACTAAGCTTCTTTATCATGTGACAATCCAAATCATTAATATGAAAATTCTCAAATTATTGAGAGAACATTAGTCATATAAGCACCGATACACATACAGGTTAAATCTGCCTACTACTCCATATAATCACCAAAAGTTTCTAGTTCTGAAGTTACACTTTAATGAACTTTCTATATAAGAACTAGATCTTCAGGGTTTACAGGGCTTTATCCTTACAGGCTGTATAGCATATGGTATTCTGGATAACACAATTGTTCTATGTTCACTTTTCCCATTTCTGATTTTAAATACTAATTTCTAATTCAATAAAAACAGTTGTGATGTAGACCAATTGACAGTTGGACCAATGTAAGTTATTTGTTCAAAAAATTTTGAGTCTTGGCCGGGCGCGGTGGCTCACGCCTGTAATCCTAGCACTCTGGGAGGCCGAGGTGGATGGATCGCTCGAGGTCAGGAGTTCGAGACCAGCCTGAGCAAGAGCGAGACCCCGTCTCTACTAAAAATAGAAAGAAATGATCTGGCCAACTAAAATATATATATAGCAAAAATTAGCCGGGCATGGTGGCGCATGCCTATAGTCCCAGCTACTCGGGAGGCTGAGGCAGCAGGATCGCTTGAGCCCAGGAGTTTGAGGTTGCTGTGAGCTAGGCTGACGCCATGGCACTCACTCTAGCCCGGGCAACAGAGTGAGACTCTGTCTCAAAAAAAAAAAAAAAAAAAATTTTTTTAGTCAGTTTTACAATATGCTAATAAGCATTTGTCCCATAAACAAACAAAAATTACTATCAGATCTTTCCCATCAATTCAATCTCTTTCTCTTTTGAATTAATATCAATACATAATAGATATCAGTAATTCAAGGATGCATATTATCAGTGCCAGATTAACACAACACATGAAAAGAGTAGTTGAACCTTACTGCCAGAAAGCACTACAGTAAGCCTCAGCAATGGCAGGAAACAGCCTCCCTTTGGGGACCCAGGCAAGGGCATAGATGTTATACAACGTACATAAAACTTAGGAAAATCCTGGTTCACTCCAGCACACAAAAAGAGGATGATAATTAACATCATACCACAGAAGGTACTTAAGTGATAAATTTCTTGAAGTTATTTTAGAATTATTCAATTCTTTAAAAGTTCACAACTTCAAGAAAAATATGCTGGCTCAAATCCCATCTATTCCAAGACGACTTCTCCGACCACAGACCTCTGAAATTACCTCTAAGAACTTGACATTAACCATATACATCTCAAAAGCAAGAGTTTATTTTATTCACAGACTCTGCTTAGTCTCAATATTCCCATAGGATATGCTGCAAAGTGTAATTACTAAAACAATCATCTAAATAAGGTCGGATGGGAGGAAGAAGGGGAAAAGGTGACCACTACCTTCAGAAGAAATTCTCATTTCTAACTCCTAAAATCTTTAGGTTTTTATACCAAAGAAAAAAAATACTACTGTGAAAAGAAAGATGTAAATCTATATCCCTTTCCTTTTATTGACCTGAAATACTATGCTGAGATTTAACATGACCCCTAAAGGTATCCAAAGGTAATGGGAGCACGGGCTCCAGTGAGTAGGTTTGGGTTCACAACCTGGCTCCACCTCCTGTACATTACTTAACTGTTCTGTTCCCTCAGTTCCCTCATCTACAAATAACAGAACTTACCTCACAAGGCTGATGTGATGATTAAATACTTTCGATTACTTAGTCTAGTACCTAGCACAAATTATCATTTGCACTATTATTATAATCTGGAGACAAAAAGCTAATGTAGGCCAGGTGCAGTGGCTCACACCTGTAATCCTACTCTGGGAAACCAAGGCAGGAGGATCACTTGAGCTCAGGAGTTCGAGACCAGCCTGAGCAAGAGAAAGCCCCCATCTCTACTAAAAATAGAAAAATTAGCTAGTCATCATGGCACACGCCTGCAGCCCTAGCTATTTGGGAGGCTGAGGCAGGAGGATCACTTGAGGCCAGGAGTTGGAGGTTGCAGTGAGCTATGATGATGCCACTACACTGTACCCTAGGTGACAGAGTGACATTCCCTCTCAGGAAAAATAAAAAGCTAATGTAGAAGTAAATTTCCATAAGATTTCTTAATGCACAGGAACAATATAAACCAAATGATTCTTGAGACTCATGCAAATAGAAAAAGAAAGCACAAATCAAAAAACTGGAATAGCACCTAGTCTGCAATTAGCTACAATTGCCATAAATCACCACCTAAGTTTGAGACTAGAGTTTTCTTTTTTCCAGTTTCCCTATATGTCTAGGGAAATAATAGACTAGTACTATTATTTTAATATTTCATGATGTTGCTTGTATTAAAAAGAAAACTATAGGCCGGGCGTGGTGGCTCACGCCTGTAATCCTAGCACTCTGGGAGGCCGAAGTGGGAGGACTGCTTGAGTTCAGGAGTTAGAGACCAGCTTGAGCAAGAGTGAGACCCCCACCTCTACTAAAAAATAGAAAGAAATTATCTGGATAATTAAAAACATATAGAAAAAAAAAATTAGCGGGTATGGTGGCCCATGCCTGTAGTCCCAGCTACTCGGGAGGCTGAGGCAGGAGGACTGCTTGAGCCCAGGAATTTGAGGTTGTTGTGAGCTAGGCTGATGCCACAGCGGCACTCTAGGGTGGGCAACAGAGTGAGACTCTGTCTCAAAAAAAAAAAAAAAGAAAAAGAAAACTATAATAAATGCCCAACACTTCAGTTAAATTAGGAACTATCCATACAATGGAATACTATGCAACCATAAAAAGTAGTTTTGCAGAGCCTTATTTACTGACGTGAAAGAGTGCTTGCTTCACACTGTTAAATGAAAAAAAGTGTTACAAAACATATACTATGACCTCGTTTTTGTTTTTTTAAAAAGTGGTAAGATTCTTGTCTTTTAGGTTATGTAATGTCTCCACCATAAATATGTATTACTTGTATAATAAAGGGAAGAGAAGCAAAAAGAAAATAACAGAAATTCTTAGAGAGCCAAAAAATCCAAGTAAAGCAAAAAATCATCAATTTAACATACCGAGCAAAAAATTTTTTTTTTTTTTGAGACAGAGTCTCACTCTTGTTGCCTGGGCTAGAGTGCAGTGGCATCAGCCTAGCTCACAGCAACCTCAAACTCCTGGGCTCAAGCAATCCCTCTGCCTCAGCCTCCCGAGTAGCTAGGACTACAGGCATGCACCACCATGCCCGGCTAACTTTTTCTATATATTTTTAGTTTTCCAGCTAATTTCTTTCTATTTTTCTTTTAGTAGAGACGGTGTCTCGCTCTTGCTCAGGCTGGTCTCGAACTCCTCAGCTCAAACGATCCTCCCACCTCGGCCTCCCAGAGTGCTAGGATTACAAGCGTGAGCCACCACACCCAGCCTATCCTCATTTTAGATGAGGAAACTGAGGGCCAATGACTAAGCAGCTTGTCTCAGGCTCCAGATTGAGGGCTTCAGAGCTAGGCTAGGGTTCAGACCCATATTTTGCTGCTCGGGTTGTGACCCCGGCCTACTGGTCAACTTCTGAAACTATTTCTGATGTCTGTCCAACAGGCATCTCAAACCCAAAATGCCACAAGCTACACCTGCCTCTCAAATCTTCTTCATTCTCTTCTCTGTGTGAGAAGCACCCTCATTCCCTTCCTCCTGTTCCAAGGGTCACTCAAAGCTAAAAATCTGTAAGTCATCTCAGCATCCTGTGCCTTAACCCACCTGCAGTCATCATCCTGGCCTGAGCAAAATGTTGATTAAAACAATGAGTCCCACCCCACTTGGTCCCTACAAATCCCAAAAGCTTCAATCTTCAACAACAGACTGTCAAAGTTTTCCAAAAACAGGACAACAGCTTATGATAAATCATCTTTCTCCAAAGAATACAAAGCATTAGAAGCTATAATTAACTGATTAATCCTCATTAACAACCTAGGCAGTAGATTTAGGGCTGGGATTATAATTTCTAATTTACTGGTGGGGACAAAGTCATACTGTACATTTAGAATAAAGAATTCAAGCCCAAAATATCCCAATTTTTAGTTCATCTAGTAAGCCACATCTGACAAATACAGATGTAGCTGCTGTACCTGCTGTCACTGACGTAAATTAAGATTCTTCAGTAAGCTTGCAGAGACAAAAGAAAAAGGCTATCTAATCAAGGTCATTTAGGTATAAAAGGTTGGGCTAAGTAATTAATAGTTTCTCTCCCAGTTCCAAGGAAGCATTTTAGGGACTGCATGGTATTATATGCACTCAACAAGCAAACACATTTAGGAAAAAAGAAGTCCCTGATGGAGATTCACAATGCCACTGCATTATACTGAATATTCAAATGTTTGCCTTTACCAAACTTATTTAACAAGCACTTTTTCCCATTACATCTATTAATATCATGCATAACACTGTTCTGAGGGATAGAAGTTTCGATAAAGTTCAAATATGTGACCTCTAGGTCCCTTCCTGTGCTGTGTCTATTATTCTAAATTGTAATATAGGTCCAAGGACAAACTTCTACCTAACACAACTGGCCACTCGGGAAGCAAAAATATACCCCTATGATAGAGTTTCTCAATCTCAGCATTATTCACATCTTGGGCTGAGTAATTTTGTGTCATAGGGGGCTATCCTGAACAGTAGGATGTTTAGCAGTATCTCTGGCTTCCACCCACCAGATGCCAGCAGTACCCTTCTGCAAACTTTGACAACCAATAATGCTTTCCCAGACAGGTCAAATGTGGGGGGCGGGGGTGGAATCACACCTCCCAATTGAGAACCACTGCCTGGAAATAAAGATTATATACACACAAATACATATACATACGTGTACACATACTCTTTTCAGAAAGCAAAACATATCCAGCTGCTTTGACTATTGCAATCCAAACTAACTCCATTTCTACAAATGAAAACTTCATTCCTTATAAATTCCCAAGACAGGACCTCCAGATATATAAGAATAACCTGGAAGCATCCACCTTACAAAAATGTTAAGCTGAAGAGACCCAAGGGAAAGGGTTAGGCCATATGGCTGGTCAAAAAGCCAAATATTACAACAATCACACTTGCCCTGAAAACAGAAGCAAAAATCAGATGGGGAAGGAAAGTTTGCCCATAATGTGGCTTCTACGAACCTCTTCCTTACAATTATAAAGGAAAAAAAGAATAGTTAGGGAAGTATCCATAAAGTTGTCTTGAAAATTTGCTAAAATGTCATTATGTAAAAGGCTAGAACAAGAGAATGGTAATGTGGCATTCTAGTGAGAGGAAATGGCATAAGAAAATACAAGGCTGTGTGGGAAAACACAGGACATCCTGAAGGTTAAAAGAAATGAACAATTTACTTAAAACATAAAGCATATTTGAATAGAGGAAGCAGTACAGAAAAAGGTGCAAAGGCAGTTTAAAGCCAGATCATTAATGGACAGCCTTAAATAGTCAGCCTTTACTCAAACTTAAAGAGAGTAGATTGTCATTAAAGGTTTTTGAAATAGGAGTGACACATCAGAGCTGTCCTTTAGAGAGACCAGTTGAGTAGAATGGACTAAAAGAAAGTAAAAGGCATCTAGGTGGCAAAGATCAATGAAGAAGCTACTGCTAAGGTGGCCACCAGAGTATAATGGTCAAAGTCTCCTTCAAAGCTTACAACCAGAAATGTGAAGGAGCTCAAGTATAACAAAAGGGCCAAATATGTGATTTAAACAAAAAATGTAATGGCTCATAAAGACAGAAGAGAAAGCTCTTTTCCATCATAACTTCATCTCCTTTGTGATGAAATCCTTCCATTGATTTCTAGGTCCTCATCAGCTCACACCAAGATTACCATTACAGCCTCCCGAAGATGCCTCAGTCCCCCAAATCATTCTTTACCTTGTCATCTCACTTTCCTACTCTAGGAGAGTTTCCAGTTCCTTTTTCATTGAGTCCAACTTCTTCCAGATAAAAGTTAAGATAGCATCAGGGCAAGTACATCAGGTGATATGTACCCAACACTCCCCACAGAATCCATATCTTTGCTTTATTCTCCTACTTCTACCTGGAAGGGCTTCTCCTACCCTTATACCTCAAAGCTTGCCAATTTTTCAATACATAGCATGTCCACAAAAATTTCTCAGACTCTTCTCATAGCACTTTCTTCCTGCTTAAATCATAAAATGCACTTAAAGTCACTGTTATTCAATTCAAATTATCTGAATTCCATTTCCAAGACAAGTTCCTTAATAGCACCATTCTGTTGCATGTTCACTAACTTCATCTAGAGCTTGGTACATGGTTGGCACTGTAAGCACTGACTGGGCTAGAAGTAGTCAAAAAAGGCTTTGTGAAGTGGACCTTCAAATATAAGTTAGATTTTGCAAAGAGAAAGAGGAGGAAATTCTAATCAAGAAACTGATACAGTCAAAATATTGGGAAGGATATAGAGGATGATCCATAGAACAACTTGGATGAACCAGGTAGTGTATTTACAGCTTCTTAAGGATAAAGAGAGGAAAAGAACAGCTCTGTAGTGATTTGTGATGAAATATTGGAAGATACATTATGGAAAGTATTTCTTTTACATATAAACAAATGTAGAATTGTTATAGAATACAATGGGAAGAGGGAGACAAAATTTTTATTATAAAGCAAATGTAAATCTCATCACTAGGTCCTTAAACTTTCTTTGGCCAACAGGGCTTCTTAACTGAAAAAGTTTCATAATTACTAAGGGAATCATTACTGACTGGAAAACAGGTTATTACGAATGTTGTTCACTAACATTAATTGGCCTTTTACCATGTCATCCAGAATGTATGTATTTTACATACATTCTGTCATTTAATCTTCACGATAACAATGTAAAGTAAGTACTATTGTCCTCATTTTACAGATGAGGAAACTTGATGCCCAGAGAAGTAATTTGCCCATGACAACACAACCACTAAGTTGCTGAGGCAGGATCTCTAATGCTAAAGCCCATGCTTTTAACCACTACACAAATCAGTTTAATGCTAGGTTTAAACTGAAAAGACCTTAATTGCTAGACACTAGATTTCGAATTTTAGTCTTTAGAGAAGGGTCAATGAAGGAATACCAACTACCTACTGAATATCTCCAATAAATATTTATTAAAATCGCTATAGCATTCAAAGCACCACACTAAGTCTATAAGAATAACAAGCACCAGTAAAGACAGACACTGTGTGATGTGGGATCCTCACACAGGCTGAGAAGGAAGGAGGGTGGGGTCAGAAAAGGCTTCCCGTAGGAAATAGTATCTAATCTGAAATCTAAAGAATGAGTAGGAGCCAGGTGTAGTGGTTGGGTGTGTGCCTGTAGTCCCAGCTAGCTGAGGAAGGAGGATCGCCTCAGCCCAGGAATTCAAGGCCAGTCTGGGGGACATAAAGAGACCCCATCTCTAACAAAAACAAAATAAAATAAATTAAAAAAAAAAAAAGAATGAGTAGGTTCTAGCATTGCCCATACAACTACTTTAAGCATCCCATAATCAAAACCCATTCCCTGCCCCCAATACCAAATCCAAACCTAAGGCCAACATTTCCTGTGGGTGAATCATGATCTCAATCACTGATTTACTTTTTATCATAAATATCTCATTTAAACAACTACTGCCAGACAGGAATAACAGAAAGGCTATAGGAGTTTGTGCCCTAATACTGGAGACACTAAGAATTATACCAGTTTCCTTAAGGCCAAAGAACAGTAAGATACAAATTAGGTGTGAAGGTAGCCTAGATGACAAAGTACTGTGTTTTGCCTGAAGGCATCAAGGAAGGATTCCAAAAAGTGATGACATTCTAACTGAATTTTGAAAGGGGAAGGGGATGAACAGGCAGAATGACAGGCACATTCATTCCATCCTTAGTGCCACTTGCCCTAGTTCAGAACCTCATTATGTACTACAGTAATTCAGGCAGCAATAATATCCCGCTATTCTTCCTTCTTCCTGTCTCAGCAAGCCTCCAATCCAGCACCCACTACCAAAATGATTATTAGAAAAAGAGGAAAAGAGGGAGGAACAGTGGGAAGAATCAGAAATCTGACCATGTCATGTTTAAAATCCTTCAGTGACTCTGGAGTAAGGATGAATCCAAACTTCCCACACAACATATATATTCCCCCTTTTTACATACAACCTCATCTCCAACCTGTCTTCAACTACAGCCACCTGAATCTTATGTCTCCTGGCTCTTCTATGCCCCTGCACCTTTATTCATGCTACTCTTTGCTTTCAAGGTTCACCTTCGAAGTTACATGCTCTTTCAAGTATTCCCCATTCCTTCTAAGTTGAGTTGGGGTCCCTCCCTCTACGCTCTCATCTGCACTCCCATGACACCCTGGGCAACAGCTCATATAAGCTAAGCTCAAAATTTTTTCTGTCCCCTAGACTATGTACTATTTAAAAGGAGGGTTGTGGCTTGTTTTCTCTCTATCCCCTATACACAGCACAGTGCCTGGCAGACAGTGGACCAATACATATTAAGTAACCTGAGCATTCTATGCTGAACATGTCAGATGGAGATCTATTAGGAAATTAATGCGGATGTCTGATCATAACGTGACCAACAAAGCAGGCATCAACTAAATCTAGGACAGACTTCATCTACCTCAAGTTTGAGTTATTTAGATGGCCAACCGCCTGCACCCAGACTGCCAAACTTTTAAACTATGCTTTTTAAGTTATTAAATTTGGTTACACAGCATTTTGAAGACAACAGCCATCAAAATCTTAAATGCAATACCCAAACTTTTACCCAGCAATTGCACTTCTAGAAATCCAACAGAAATATTCTCAAGGGTACACAAATTATATACACAATTCTTTCACTAAAGAATAATATTTGGCCGGGCGAGGTGGCTCACGCCTGCAATCCTAGCTCTCTGAGAGGCAGAGGCGGGCAGATTGTTTGAGCTCAGGAGTTCGAGACCAGCCTGAGCAAGAGCCAGACAGACCCCGTCTCTACTAAAAATAGAAAGAAATCATATGGACACCTAAAAATATATATAGAAAAATTAGCCGGGCATGGTGGCACATGCCTGTAGTCCCAGCTACTCGGGAGGCTGAGGCAGAAGGATCGCTTGAGCCCAGGAGTTTGAGGTTGCTGTGAGCTAGGCTGACGCCAAGGCACTCTAGCCTGGGCAACAGAGTGAGACTCTGTCTCAAATTTATTTAAAAAAAAAAAAAAAAAAAAAGAATAATATTTTTAAAAATCCCCAAATTTTGAAAAGATGAAGCCACATAACAAGTATGATCCCATTTGCATTAAAAAATAAACAGAAAAAATTTTCTGAAGGATGACTATATATCAAACTATTAATGGTGTTTATCCTATTTCTATCCTATCACTGAATTCAAATTTCCTACCAGTCTTCTGCTCACAAAAGACAAAGAGGAAAAAAATGCACTATTTATCTTATCTCTTTCTAACAAACCCTAATGATATAAACGCATGTGAACAATCCTAAAATCAAAGACTTCTTGAAGATTCCAAGCAATTCAAAAGCCAATGGGTTATTGGGGGGGCTGGCCAAATTCCTGAGATCCCATTGAAACCTACTACCTTATCCTTTTAGAGTAAATTTAATTATTTTTCAAAATTGCATTTTTCCAATGGTAGGGAAATGATTTAAGTTAATACTAACATCCTTCTTCATTCTCTTGGGAGGCTAAAGACTAGGAAGTAAGGAGTAAATCACTAACTGCAAAGAATTGCAGTCTACTTTTTTTTGATACATCCTTAAGATCTTCAAACATCCTCAGTTCTCCGTGGTAATATGTGAACACCTTAATGAAACCTCCCTGACAGTTCAACTTACCAGACTAATATTTCTAGAAAGCCTCTATACTAGCAAATGTCAGAAACTAACTACAATAATTAGCTTTTAGCCTCTATCCATTCACACCCTCTGGTGCAGGTGCTAATGAGGAGTCACAAAGGCCAAAAAGCAAGTAAGCAAGAGAAGTCTGGATATCAGGTCTCAGCAATTTTGGGTCTAACATCCTAACAACAAAATTGTTATTCATCTCTTATTACCCAATACTTTCCCTCCAAATGAATTTAACCAGGTTTGACCTTAAGCTGCTCCCTTTTTAAAAGGGAATTAAAAGGTGAGAGACTCCATTAAGTTTGATGCCACTCAAGCAACTTTTTCCAAACAAGGGTAGAATCTGCTGTATTTAAAATTCAGAGTAAGATCTCATTTTGGAGTCCTGGTTCATGTAACAAGAACCAGAGTTTTTGATAACATTTAGATAAAACTGCACTTTACCTCCACTTTATATTTCCTGACTCTCAAATGCTTAGAGAGAAACTGTAATTCTAAAAAAATTAGAACTAGAGAAAAAAGAGCAAGTTCACAGTCAACAATAAAATATATAGCTAAATAATGCCCTGACAGAAGGCTTTCAAATGTTAAAATTCTATGGAGCTGGCTTAAAATCTTGGAAATGCAAGGCTTGCAGAAAGTAACATTTATTAAGCAACTATTATTTGCCACATGTGCTACCCAATGGGGAAACAAGAATTTAAAAGGTCCCCACCCTTGAAGGGCCTCTTGACATAAAAGTTTTAAATCTGCATATAAAATCTTTAAATTTTTCTTTCAGACTACCCAACTTTGTTATGAGTTATGCTTTCTACTTTGGTGAAGTCAGTTTCCACACATATTTTACCTTTACTTTTATCCCATCAAAGACAAGAAGCAGCTTAACACATGAAAAAAAAAAAACCTACTGCAGCCCTTTGACTCCAGGTTTTTTGGTAAATCACACCTGTTGGCTTATTTCCTCCTATATATTTTGCCCTACATCCTAAAAGACAGGCACATGGCTTAACAAAGAAACAAACAATAACTAATAGTTACCCTCCCCAAAGTGCATACTGATCTTTTTCTTTGACCCACAATTCTCCCCTCAATCTGCAAGTGACACCCAAGGATATCACTTACCTCCTATCTCTTCTGGTATCCTTCAAATGTTGGTGACGTCTCGTACGGTGATATATTTGTCTTTTCTAATCATATTGTGGTTCACCCGAGTTTTGAACTCACATTTCAAGGAATGGGAAGTACCAAAGAGGCAATTTTATTTTGTGTTACGAATTTTTATACCCTGCCAGGAATATTTCTGTACAACTTTTAGTATGCCCAGAGGCTAATATGCAATTTATTAGGATAGAAACTATAATTTAAACATAAATCTTCAGAAGCAACACGAGAACTCAAAAACCAGTCTTAATATAGATTTCCAAGAAACAGTTAAAGTCCTATTTTAGGGAAAGGACATGGTCCAAGTCCTCCTTGCACTGACACAGTAGGCAGGCCAGGTGTTTGTGGCCATTTTTATTTGATACACCTACATTGTACTCTTTCACAAAGTGAACAATTAAAGGGGTATTAATGTAAAACATGCTTCCCAAGACCTAGGAACAATCTAAACAATCAAGGTAGAAACTTCTTTAAAACAGAGAAAGAGTACAAAGAAAAGGTGCTTTAAAACTCTATAAGTAAGCCAGGCAAGGTGGCATGAGCCTGTAGTCCCAGCTACCCAGGACGCTGAGGCAGAAGGATCCCTTGAGCCCAGGAGTTTGAGGCTATAGTGCACTATGACTGTGTCTGTGAATAGCCACTGCACTCAAGCCTGGGCAACATAAAGAGACCCCGTCTCTAAAGTAAAATTTAAAAAAAGAGAAAAAACTCTCAATAAACTTCTCAGTGGAGAGATTTGCTCTGGGGCAATCAACAGAGGACCACATAGTTAGTCTACACTATTCCCTCCCCTCTAAACTCAAGGGAATGGAGAAGTTCTTTGGAAGAAGAAAAAAAATCAATAAATTTTAAAAATATATACACTTCTCCAGAATGGAAGTCATTTAATGTGTGTGTCTTAATGGCCTCACCAAGAAGGAAAAAATAGTCCCTACCTATCCCTCCCCCAAGCTGAATAAATATGAAAGGAATTAGAATTACTTTTTAAAAGGAAGATTTTTCTATGACTATTGTTTAGAGAACCCAGTATGGATTAGTTTGATGTTCTAGAACATTTTAAAAATTGCTTTTCTAATATAACAAGGCAACTAAGCTTTACTCACAGAAGGGCCTAACAAGAACCACTCGATACTAAAACACGTTCTCAAACAACCACCACAACAGCCCTATGTTTACAGATTACACTAATAACATCATAACAAATAGAACAAATCTAAAACTTACTATTTACTTTAAAATACAATTAAATCTGTGGTCAACCCAATACTATCCAGAGGATGTAGAGACACTGGTTACGGTGTAGCATTATTACAGACAGAAGAGTCAATGAGTAATGGTAGTGGCAGTGTTTGAAGAAGAAAAAAATGAAGTATAGTTATTTTCCTTTCTTCTCACCTTGATAAAAGTTCACAAGTAAGTGAACTGAGACTTACTCATTTTCTAGCTTCCAGAATTTTCCTCAACAGGAAACACTCACCTAACAATCAAAGGGTGCTCTGCAAGTTTAACCATAGAAATAACGTGTAGGCAGGAAGAAAGAAAATCAGACAAAAATTTAACATCTCACTTTGGTAAAGCACAAAAGTCAAATACTAATGTTCTGAATAAAGCTTTCAGAAAAGATTCAGAACACTTCTAAATACTTCAGTAAACTCATATTGGTAGAAACACCAAAAATCCCACCCGACCACAAAGGCTCTAACAATTCTTAATTGTTCACAGCCACAAATCACAAATATTTTATGTACACTTAAATGGGGCAGCCATCAGAGACAACCATCTTCACCACAATACAGATTTTAAGAACCTTTCTAACATCTAATGTTTCCCTCCAAGTTGTTCACACTTGAGAAATAAAAAGTCAACCACCTCAATTATGAGATCACTAACAAATACATTAAATGTGCTAAAGGTCAAAAGGAATTGCATTCTTTGTTGGATAAACCTAGTGGAAATCCAATTCAGAATTCCATGACTGAGGGTGGTTATTCCACATTTATAATACATTTTTTAAATTCCCAGGGGATGAGCATTTTTACCTTGCCTTATTTTTAGAACTACACATCACACTGCACATATCACATGACATGATGTAACTGTTAGCAAAGAAAATGGCCCAAACCATTGAAAATATACATAGTAAGAGGATCAATGTATACTCAATAATCACTGCAATTCATATTTACTTTAAAAAACATAACGTTTCTTAACTCACAATAGATTTTTTCCAAGTGGCAAAGTGTATAGTAACCTCTGTAGAAAAAACAGAAATGTACTTTGTATTTTATAAAATAGGAATTTACTCAATTATGGGGAAAACTGACATAAAAACAGATAATAGATTATCAAATTCTTCTAAAGCCATAGGATTAAAAGTAAAAATTCTCTGGATCAAAAACACAACAGAAATGTTAATGAAATATCCTTAGGTAAAAAACAATTATTACTCAAAATTAATAACACTGTTGTTGGTGAAAAGAAAAACAGTTTTAACTGACAACGCCTGTAGACAATTGAAATTTTCTAAATTGGTCAGACAGTATGCTAGAAAAGGAACCAAGTACAGCCTATAGAAGAGGGGGAAGGGAACACACACCCACTCAAGCCTTTGTAAATAGTGGTACTTTAAATGACCCAAAAAGCGGGGAAAACACAAACTACAGACCATTCCGACAAATGGAAAACATATTCTAATGTACTACTTTCCATACTTAAAAGTACTTTAGAAACTAAGTTCAGTAACAATCTATATCATGATTATGCAAGGCAAAGATTATGTAATTTTATTGCTTATTTTAAAATGTTCTCCGACTTTAAAACTAAAACAACTGAAACATTTTGCTCTCTCCAATGGGGAGGGGGAAGGTTCCTCTGGGCTACAATTTAAAAATATAAACACACACCCCAAAACAAACAAAAAAACACAATGATTGCTAGCCACGTGACAAAGGAGATGGCAACACCAGGATTGTGAATGGAGGGGAGGTAGGCGAGGCTGGAGGACTAGAGAGATTTCTCGGAACTTTGGGGACCGCGGGATTCGGGTGTCCAGACCCTTGAGGGAACAAACGCTAACCCCTACGAGTTGTACCGCTAACACCCTCAAACACAGTTTTATTAATAGGTCACGGAAAATGCTCTAGTGACCTCCAGGATAAGGGGGGAGGAGACGGAGGAGGAGGAAAAGAGAGCAATTTAAAGTGGCGCCATCATGTCACCCCTTCTCCCCTAAGGCAATCAATAAGCAATAGTTAAGTAACGTGTTTCTCTAAAAATCCACATTGGGATTCCAACATTGGAAAACAAATGGATTTTTAAGGAAAACATGGGAGTAGGGAAGTTAATCCTATGGAAAACAAACTATTTGCTGAAAATCAAAAGACCGTCAGCCGGAAAACAGGCCCCCCAAAAGGCAGTAAGATTCCAACTCACTTAAAAGCAAATAAATACCTCTTCCTCTTTAGTTAAAAGAAAACACCAAACACGTCCGCCTGAGGGAGACTAGATCTGAAAACGTAAGTGACCTGAATTTACAGGCAACAAAAATAATAAATAAATGAAACAATCAGAGTTGTGATACAAACCGTGAAACGCGCAAGATGTGTGTTTCAAGCAGAGAAAGGCCTTTTGCAGTCAAGAGAAGTTCAAGGCGAGAGGCAGAGTTTGTTTTGGGTTTTTTTTTTTTATACGGGAATAAATCATGTTCTTCAGGCCGCCTTTTTAAATAGAACGCCAAAGGAAAACCTGGAGAACGAGGCGGCAGCTGGTGGGGAAGGGCCCCGCACACCCCCGCCCTTGGGGCGACTCCCAGCCCGGACCCGCAGCGGGGAAGCCCGGAGAGGCCATTTAAAGTTCCGGGGATTTTTTTCTCCCCTGCCCTGCCTTTCCAGTTACAACTAACAAAGAGAGGGAGAAATGGGAGCCACAGGGAGAGCGAGGAGAAGGAGAAAGGGCAGAAGGAGGAGGAGGAGGAGGAGAGGAGCAGCAGCAGCACCTACCACGTGATGGAGGAGCGTAGCCCGGGCGGATTCAGCCCCACAAAATGGGCGCAGTTTGCAAACAGCCCCCCGGCCTGGGCGCCGAGGGCCAGTGGCGGGCGGGGGCGCGCGGCGGCGGCTCCGGCCCGGGCCCGCCGCTCTCCTCCCCCCCGGCGCCCGGAGCCGCCCTGACTTTCCGGGCGGGGGGGGGCGAGGCGGAGGGGGAGGGGAAGGCGGCGGCGGGGAGCGGCTGCTTTTTCTTCTCTTTCGGGCCCTTTCTCCGGCCTTCCTCCGCTCCGGCGGGGCCTGGGCACGGCCGGGGACCGCAGCCCGGCCGGGAGGGCGGGCAGGCGGAGACAGAGGGTGAAGCCGCCCCCCCGCCCCGCACAAACAAGCGCCGCCGTCTGCAGCCCAAGCCCGCACCCCGGCCGCCACCCCCGGACGCCTCTTCACAGCCGGGGAGCGCGCTACAGCCGCCTCCGCGCCGCCGCAGCAAGACGAGTCGGCTTCGCTACGGTGCTCGGTTCTCCCGCCGGCTCGGCGAGCGGTGGCGGCGGTGGCGGCGGCACTGGGAAAATGGCGGCCGAGCTCCTTTTCCCTCCCCCCCTTTAATCTGAAGCGGAGGGAGAATGGAGCGAGCGAGCGAGCGGGCGAGCGCCGGGGACACGGGGAGGAGGGACAGCAGCGCCTCCGCCGGCTGCGGCTGCGGCGGCGAAGGGCCGCTCCACCCCGGCGCGCCGCCAGGGGGCGCCCGCCGCGCCGCCCCCGCGGGCCGCCAGGAGGCGCGGCCGCCGCCGCCTCAGTTATGGCTCCTCGCCGCGGCTGCTGCTTCTGCACCTACATCTGCGGAGGCCGCGGCGCCGAGCCCCAGCCGCCCCGGACGTGCGGCGACGACACACGGCACTGCGGCAGGCGGGAGCGGGCCCTCGCTCCGGCCGAGGTGAGGCTAACCTGAGGCACTGACGCCGTCACATTCCCTCCGCGCTGGGGCCGGCGGTGCCGCGCGCCGGCTATGAGGGGTAAGGCGGACTGGCGCCGCGGAGCGAGAGGACGTGAGCGAGGAACTGTTTGCACTGTGTACTAAAGAGTCGGTGCCACACTACTCCAGCCCTAACCGTGCGCTGAATCGGGCAGGAAGCGCCCTGACCAGTGAAGCGGTTTCTGCCGCCCGCCCTTTGTCCGAACAGCCAGCCACCGCGCACTGCAGCACGGCTGGGCACTAGCCCCAGCACCGCGCTCTGCAGCCGCCAGAGTGGAAAAAAAGCGCACGTAGTCACTGCGCAGGCGCGATCGGGGCCCGCGCCGGGCCAGCCCGGGAAGGGCCGGCCGGGAGCCAGAGGGGAAGTGATGGCCCACCAGCGCCGGGCCCGCTGGGAACTGTAGTTTTCGTTGAGAAGCACGCGTCCTGTTTTGGGTGTCATGGCTTGGCAGAACCGCCAAAACAGGCAAATGGAATTACACAATGAGTATTTATGCTTCCTGCCGCCACCAAAAGGAAGTTCGCTGCTATGCTAAAAGTTTAACAAAGAATTCCACAGAGTTCTCACAACAAAAAGCAAACTTCGCACTTTCCTACCACAGTTGGTTTAAAGTGGTGGCACCTTATCATTTCTCATGACCAGTTTGAAAGTAGGGCCTTGAAATAATGGTACTTTTTGTAGACTTAAAAGAATTCGGCAACATAATACACAAAGTACAATTCTACCATTTTTTAAAAGTAGAGTTGCCAAAAGATGAATTCAGTGCTTTGAGATTTAAGAGAAACCTAGGATTCATCAAAATTAGTTTAAATGAATGAAGGAAAAACGGGTCCTAGTAATTAAATCATCAAATTGAGCAGATGAAAAGGGTATGCTCTGCTACCAAAAAAGACGACACAAAATGCTCAATACTTTTTTGTGGCTTACCAGAACCAATATCCGGAGTTACATGTCACTTCTGCTAGTCAAAAAACACCCTCACTGTTGCAGAACAGTTTTAGTCTTGCCACAGAGTTACACTAACTCACCAGCTCCTACAGCATCTGCACCTATCTGTGTTTCCATTTGCATTCTTAAAGTCACACTCTCAACCATAGTCATGGTTCTCAAATATCAAAAGCAGACAGTTCAGAGTCACAGAGTTAAATTATACAAAGAATAAACCCGTATTTTTTTATATTTGTATATACATCCAAAAGAGAGCCTTAGTCTTGGCTTTTTAATTTATAATCCTGGGAAGAAAATTTAGTTGATTTTAAAAATGCACACACACATCTGTCCACATAAATAGTAATTCCACAAAATACAGCAGAAGGATATTAACACAGAATTCCAGGACCAATAGATGGCAAACTAGAGCCCTAATCTGAGGATTCTGAAATCTAAATTAGAATGAAAAACACCAAATAAGGCAAAGCCCTTTGCAGTGTATATTTAAATATTATATCCAAAGACATCCACCACAAAATAATCTTACTACTGCTCTAACTCTTAAAAACTCAACTGTTAGATTTCATTAGGCCCCCAAATAACCAAGGTTGTGAAATATTTTATATTTTTCCAGTGGATTAGGAAACAGGTGGCAAATGCTCATTTTTAAAACCATGCATTTGGGGGAAAAATAAATTCCAACTCTCCCATTCTCTCATTGCTTAGCCCAAGAGTCAGGAGTTCACAGTGTTTATGGCACTTAAGTCAGTCAACTTGTTTTACAAATTCTTATTTAGAATCAGGTGTCTATAATATGCTTAGGCACCAATTTTTACAAATAAGGACATTCAAAGGTAAGCTACTGTAGACACAAAAATCTTACGGAGAGAAATACATTTTCCTAAAATTTCTAGAAAAACAGTGGATGTCAAGGCTCGTTAAGAACACCCACAAGGCCGGGCGCGGTGGCTCACGCCTGTAATCCTAGCACTCTGGGAGGCCAAGGCAGGCGGATTGTTTGAGCTCAGGAGTTCGAGACCAGCCTGAGCAAGAGCAAGACCCCGTCTCTACTAAAAAAAATAGAAATTATATGGACAGCTAAAAATATATATAGAAAAATTAGCCGGGCATGGTGGCGCATGCCTGTAGTCCCAGCTACTCGGGAGGCTGAGACAAGAGGATTGCTTGAGCCCAGGAGCTTGAGGTTGCTATGAGCTAGGCTGACACCAAGGCACTCTAGCCTGGGCAACAGAGTGAGACTTCTCTCTCAAAAAAAAAAAAAAAAACACCCACAAACATATCCTCACTTTTACAAATCACTCTTTTTTTTTTGAGACAGAGTCTCGCTCTGTTGCCCGGGCTAGAAGAGTGCCTTGGCGTCAGCCTAGCTCACAGCAACCTCAAGCTCCTGGCTCAAGCAAACCCTTCTGTCTCAGCCTCCCCAGTAGCTGGGACTACAGGCATGCTCCACCATGCCCGGCTAATTTTTCTATATATATTTTTAGTTGTCTGGTTAATTTCTTTCTATTTTTTAGCAGAGACGGGGTCTCGCTCTTGCTCAGGCTGGTCTCGAACTCCTGACCTCGAGTGATCCTCCGGACTCGGCCTCCCAGAGTCCTAGGATTACAGGTGTGAGCCACCTCGCCCAGCCTTCAAATCACTCTTGAAGTACTCATGGTTGACTCTCCAATATCCACTCTATACTAAATTGATTAGTGTTAACCCCATTCTCTTTGGCAATGATTGGTTATGAATCAGCATGAGATATGAGTGGAAGCCCCCTGGGAGGCATTCAAGAGAGAACTGTGGGCCGGGCGCGGTGGCACCTCAAACTGCCTTGCAGCAAGCCTGAAAATGCCACTAGCATCAAAGGGGGCAGTATAGAGTTGACAAGAACCTTAGTCTTTGGTGACAGCATTAAGCCACATATCAACCAATCCTGACATTTGCATAACTTCTGGACTTTCAACCACATTAGAACAATGTAACAATAAACATTTCTTGATTGTTTAAGCCAATTTGAATTGGATTTCTTATACCTAAAGTCAAAAACATAATGATTAATTTGTCATTTTTAGTATTTGTATATTACTTTGATTGTTTATATTATCATTTTTATATAACTAATCTTATTATTTATTCCTCAGAAAAGACCTTCCCTCTTATAACACAACAATTTAAGGCATTTGAAAAAGTTTTGTAAATGGTGAAGTATTTTAAGAATGCATAGCATTCCTTAGTTTCAATCCCACCTAAAAACAACATAATTTTCCTCGTCATACTAGCTATACAAACTCCAGAATTAACATAAAGGTATTATCTTGCCATATCACCATAGAACTGATCCAATAACTCACAAAAAAAGAAAAATTAGTTCTTAGGTAGCCTCATGATTTAACTGTGTTAGTAATGAGAACCATAAGTACTGTTACAGGTTAATCCTGACAGCACTCCTAAATCCAGAAATAAAGTATTTGGGGATAATTCAGAAGATAGCATTAAAACTCAACTGAATACAATTGTATCACTTAAAGAAACAAGTTAGGTTCTATCAGACCATCAGCTATCATTAAAATCCAGCATCCAACATTGTTGATTTTCTTCTCTGCACTCACAGATTAAAAGTAGCTACCAGCACTGACTTCTAGTGCATCCGGTTTAACCAGAACTTTATATGAGTATTTTAGTAAAGTTCCTTAAGGAGTTAAATTAACCAAAAAAAAAAAAAAAAACTATACTGATTGTTTAGGTAAATTTTAACTAATTTTAATGCTTTGACCTTTAGTTTAGAATAATTCAGAATTCTCTAATAACTAGACCGTATGATTAATCAAAAAAGTTCAATGACCAAACATGACAGTAGGAGTGCTCTAATATCTGATTTTGCAGATGAGGCAATATCAAATTAAGCAATCTGCTCAGGACCTAAACATCGTATCAGAAAATAAACTTGAATGTCAGAATTTGTCCAAAATTTACCAAGAAACTACCCTGAGTTCTTTTCCAAATGAAACACAAGGGTAAATATGCAGAAGAACTAACTTCAAGGCAGCTACGAGCAGCCAAGTTGCAAAGAGCCTGATAAAAGGGAGTCAGAGGGGGAAAATGTTGAAAGAGAAAAGGAAGCAAGAGGTGCACAAGGCAAGAAGCATTAAAAAAAAGTTTTAAGTCAGTTGCTGGTTCCAAAGTTATGATGCAACTTGTAAAATCTTGCTCTGCTGGCATGGCAAACCTAGGGATTTTGGAAGACACCACACCTGTTCCCTCCAACGAAGAGGCACACCATTGTTGGAAAGGAACATTACTTTTTAATCCACTAATTTCTGAATTCTTGAACTGGATTCTATGTACACTCAGGAACATACAGCTAAGAATGAAGAAGTAACTGAAGCCACTGAATATGCAGGAGAAACTTTGCTGGAGTGTCAATTTAATCAAAGATTATAGTAAAATCAAAAACACAAATATATTATAAATTGAGTATTCCTAATCCAAAAATCTGAAATCTGAAATGCTCTAAAATCTGAAACTTTTTGAGTATTGACATGATGCCACAAGTGGAAAATTCCACACCTAACGACTTTGCTTTCTGATGGTTCGATGTACACAAACTTTGTTTCATGCAAAACATTATTAAAAAATACTATATAAAATTACCTTCATGCTTATGGGTATAAGCTGTATATGAAACATAAATGAATTCTGTGTTTAAACTTGGGTCTCATCCCCAAGATAACTCATTATATATATGCAAATACTCCAAAATCCAAACACTTCTGGTCCCAAGCATTTCAAATAAGGGATACTTAACCTATACAGAACAAAATGTCAAATTCTCATTTTTTCAAGATAGAGGAGTCTTCAGAGACATGTCCTGCTTGTGATAAGCTGTTCTAAACAACCCTGGACCTTGGGAGTACTTTAAAGGAAAAGCTAGAGAAGCACGGATTTAGACCATTTATAGACAAATATGCATGACCAAAAATCCCTGAATGTAGTCCCTTTATACAGAAGATGAAACCTAAAAACATCTTAGGTATAAACTGTCACGGGTACAATATCATAAAATAGACCATAAGCTACTAAGAACATGATTGGAATTCAGGAAATGCTAAAGTCCCTGTCTTATCTCTGTCATTCATTTACTAAGAAATGATATATAATTTTCTCAACAGCAACCTTTTTTCATTTCTGAATTAGACTGACAAAAATGATAGAATCCAATATTCAGTATTTTCAACCATACTCCAAATTAATTCTTACAGTTACATTTTAGAGATAAATTTTCCTAACAAAATTTGTTCCAAATGAACTAATTTCAACCAGCAGAACAAAAAAATAAAAATAAAATAGTTTAATGAAACTATATCTTCTGTAGTATAAGAGGAAAAAAATCCCTTGGTGCAGGGGAGTAGAAAAAAACCTCACATTTCCCAGAATACCAACAGTGGCAATATCAAAATATGACCATGCTAGCATTATTTAAGCTAAGGCATTAAAGTTTTAGAATATGACAATAGTAATACCTATATTCCCAACTTGAATGATTTTCTTTAACTTTCAATAAAACTAGACTTCCCCTTAAAGCCCTACCATTCATTCATAAACATATTGAGTGCTGAATGAATATTAAACACTGTAGTATCTCTGAGAATAAATATTCAGTCAACATTATAAGCTATGTGGAAGTCAAGAAAAATCCCTTCTATTCATTGATATTTTATAAATGGTCAAAAATTTAAAGCTAATATGTGATCAGAGACTAATCAGCAAAACTTAATAGCTTTATGCTTCCAATTCTACTCTCTTCTGGCTCCTTGCCTAAATCATCCCAGGAATACTGAAATTAGGTGATATTTATGGCATAACCAAAATGAAGTAACAAATTAAGTACCTCAAATAAAACTAAGAGAAGAGTTTAAGGGAAGCAAGCAGGCAGCAAGGATTTAAAGTACTGGACTTGGAACCTCTACCGCGAATGTCCCACCCAAGCTAGGCAAAAAGTCTAAAAAAAAAAAAATTTGTGACCTAATCCAATTGTATTAAATTCCACAACCCCTTTCACTCTAAAATATTTGCTACTGCCCTGGGAGAGGCTGCAAAGTTTCCTTTGACTGCAATTGTTCAATAACTGTTCTTTAAACATTAGTTATACCTTTATTATCTTCATTCAGTAACTAGAAAATTTGCATTTACTATTGCTAAATGAATGTTCCAAGTTAAACCAAAATTATTTCAAGATGAAACCAAGAACACATCTAAATTCATTCAATAAGGCTATTATTACTCTGATCCCAAACCAGACAAAGATATCAGAAAACAACTACAGACCAATATCTTTTATGAATGTATATGTAAAAATCTTCAACAAAGCAAAATGAATCCAGCAACATATAAAAAGAATTATACACCTCTGCTAAATATGATTTATCTCAGGACTTCAAGGTTGGTTGGATCTGAAAGTCAATAAATGTAGTAAAGGATAAAATAATAAAGGATACACAATAAAGGATAAAAACCACATGATCTCAATAGATTCAAAAGAAGCACTTGACAAAATCCAACACCTTTTCATGATAAAAAACACTCAAAACACTTAGGAATTGAAGGAGACTTCCTCAATCTGATAAAGGGTATCTATGAAAAACTCACAGCTAAAATCACTTAATAGAGAAAGGCTGAATGCTTTCTCCCTAAGATAAAGAACAAAACAAGGATGCCCGCTCTTACCACTTCTATTCAACATTGTCCTGGAGGTTCTAGCAGGGCAAATTGGTGAGAAAAAGAAATCAAATAACATTCAGGTTAAAAAGGAAGACATAAAACAACCTTGATTTGCAGGTGACATGATTTTGTATATAGAAAATCCTAAGGAATCTGCAAATCAATTTTCAGAGCTAATAAGTTCAAAATGATTACAGGATACAAGATCAATATACAAATAGTAATTGTACTTTTATAAACTAGCAACAAACAATGTAAAAATAAAACTAAGAAAAATAATTCCATTTACAGTAGCATCAAAAAACAAGAATTTAGAAATAAATTTAACAAAAGCAGTGGAAAACTTATACTCTGAAATCTATAAATATTGCCAAAAAAAAGTTAAAGTCCTAATGAAATGGAAAGACATCCCATGTTCATGGATCAGAAGATATAACATTGTTAAAATAGCAATATTCCCTAAACTGATTTACAGAGTCAATCCCAGCATACCCAAAACAATCTTGAAAAGGAAGAACAGGCCAGGTGCAGTGGCTCACACCTGTAATCCTAGCACTCTGGGAAGCTGAGGCAGGAGGATCACTTGAGCTCAGGAGTTTGAGAACAGCCTGAGCAAGAGCGAGATGCTATCTCTACTAAAAATAGAAAAAAAATTAGCCAGGCATGGTGTCACGTGCCTGTAGTCTCAGCTACTCAGGAGGCTGAGGCAGGAAGATTGCTTGAGCCCAGGAGTTTGAAATTGCTGTGAGTGAGACTGGTACCATGGCACTCTAGCCCAGGTAACAGAGCAAGACTCTGTCTCAAAAAAAAAAAAGAAAGAAAAGGAATAACAAAGTTGGAGGACTGATACCTCCTGATTTCAAAACATAATTCAAAGCTACAGAAATCAAGACAGTGTGGTACTGGCAACAAAGATAAACATACAGATCAATGGAATAGAATTGAAGTTCCAGAAATAAACCCTCATAAAGGACCTGAACAAAGGGAAAAATAAAAATAAAAAATAAATAAACCCTCAAACTGACAGTCAATTGATGTCTGACAAGAGTGCCAAGACAGTTCAATGAAGGAAAAGAATGGTCTTTTCAACAAATTATGCTGGGACAACTGAATACTCACATGTAACAGAATGAAATTGGGGATGGGTGTGGTGGCTCATGCCTGTAATCCCAGCATTTTGGAAGGCCAAGGCAGAAGGATTGCTTAAGCCCAGGAGTTGGAGACCAGCCTGAGCAAGAACAAGATCCCATCTCTACTAAAAATAGAAAAATTAGCCAGGTGTCATGGCTCCAACCTGTAGTCCCAGCTACTCAGGAGGCTGAGGCAAGGGGATCACTTAAGCCCAGGAGTTTGAGATTGGTGTGAGCGAGCTAGGCTGATGCCACGGCATGCTACCCCAGGCAAGAGCAAGAACATATCTCAAAAAAAAAAAAAGCAAAGAATTTGAATAGACATTTCTCCAAAAATATACAAATGATCAAAAAGTACATGAAAAGATCTCATCATCTTTAGTTATCAGGAAAATTCAATTCAGAACTGCAATGAGATATCACTTCACACCAGTAGTATGGCTATAATCAACAAATCAAAAATGACAAACAATTACAATTATTGGCAAGGATGCACAGAAACTGGAACTCTCATACATTGTTGGTGGAAATGTAAAATGGTGCTTTGGAAAACAGTTTGGTGGTTAAACAGAGTTACTGTATCAACCTGCAATTCTACTCTTAGGTATATGCCCAAGAGAACTGAAAACAGGTGTCCAAACAAAAACTTGTACAAGAATGTTTACAGCAGCATTATTAATAATAGCCAAAAATGGAAACCACACAAATGTCCATCAACTGATTAAAGAATAAGAAAAATGTGGCATATCCATACAATGGAATATTATTCAGCCATAAAAAGGAATGAAGTACTGATAAATGCTACAACATGGTTGAACCTTAAATACATGCTAAGTGAAAGAAGCCAGTCACAGAAAATGACATATTGTATTATTTCATTTATATGAAATGTCCATAGGCAAATCCATAAAGACAAAAAGTGGATTAGTGGTTGCCAGGGGCTGGGGAGAGAAAAATAGACATTGACTGCTGAGAGACAGACACAGGGTTTCTTTTGGAAAATGTTCTAAAATTAGATTGTAGTGATGGATATACAATTCCGTGAATATACTAAAAAATACCACTTAATTGAACATTTTAAATTGGATAGAGTTTCTGGTATGTTAAATGTATCTTGCTGGGTACAGTGACTCATGTCTGAAATCCCATCATGTTGGGAGGCTGAAGCAGAAGGATAGCATGAGGCCAGGAGTTCAAGACTAGCCTGGACAACACAGTGAGACCCCATCTCTACAAAAAATTTAAAAATTAGGCCGGGCGCGGTGGCTCACACCTGTAATCCTAGCACTCTGGGAGGCCGAGGCGGGTGGATCGCTCAAGGTCAGGAGTTTGAGACCAGCCTGAGCAAGAGCGAGACCCCGTCTCTACTAAAAATAGAAAGAAATTATCTGGCCAACTAAAAATATATATAGAAAAAAAATTAGCCGGGCATGGTGGCGCATGCCTGTAGTCCCAGCTACTCGGGAGGCTGAGGCAGAA
>CM052441.1:134353108-134391416 GCA_028533085.1 Varecia variegata
AAATTTTTTTAAAGTATCTCAATAATCTCAACAAAGCTATAAAAACAATTGGGCTGGGCAAGGTGGCTCACGCCTGTAATCCTAACACTCTGGGAGGCCGAGGCAGGAGGATTGCTCAAGGTCAGGAGTTCGAGACCAGCCTGAGCAAGAGCGAGACCCCCGTCTCTACTAAAAATAGAAAGAAATTAGCTGGACAACTAAAAATATATAGAAAAAATTAGCTGGGCATGGTAGTGCATGCCTGTAGTCCCAGCTACTCGGGAGGCTGAGGCAGGAGGATCACTTGAGCCTAGGAGTTTGAGGTTGCTGTGAGCTAGGCTGATGCCACGGCATTCTAGTTCGGGCAACAGAGTGAGACTCTGTCTCAAACCAAAAAAAAAAAAAGAGGAAGTCAAAATAGTGCTTAATTTCTAAACATTTCACTTAAAAAAAAAAAAAAAAAGATAAACCACTTGTGAAAATGTCAGAAAACAAGCCATAATTCTGCCATTTATTTTCCCTTGAGAAATTACCTCAGAGCATTAATTTGCCTTCATGTTACACTTGCAAACTCATTGCCAGCAGTCAATATAAACAAAACTTAGGTTCCCTTCAAACTCAAGTTACACAGAATTGTGAAAATGGAACGAGGAAGACCCAATATGTCACTGATACAGGCCAGGCGTGGTGGCTCATGCCTGTAATCCTAGCACTCTGAGAGGCCGAGGAGGGTGGATCGCTTGAAGTCAGGAGTTCGAGACCAGCCTCAGCAAGAGCAAGACCCCTGTCTCTACTAAAAATAGAAAGAAATTAGCTGGGCAACTAAAAATAGAAAAAGTTAGCCGGGCCTGGTAGCGCATGCCTGTAGTCCCAGCTACTTGGGAGGCTGAAGCAGGAGGATCACTTGAGCCCAGGAGTTTGAGGTTGCTGTGAGCTGGGCTGACGCCACGGCACTCTAGCCCAGGCAACAGATTGAGACTCTGTCTCAAAGAAAAAAAAAAATAAATAAATAAAGACATGTCATTGATACAATCATACATCTCCAGGAATGACAGAAGCTAAGACATTAGTGGTTGAGTGAAGAGTTTAAGGAACACAAAATCCTATTACTAGAAAGGTTATCTTCAGGGACATAGAACTGGAATATATTATTATTTTAAAAGCTTAAACAAAAGCAACAGTATTGCACTCTGCCTGAAGAATATTACAACACATGGTTAGCAAGGCTCCTATATAGAGAGGAGTTCAAAGAGAAAGTATTTGGTATCGTCACACCCAGCACTATCCAGGGTATAAGAAAGATGCCCTGATTGACAAATACAAGGATCTCAGAGGGTGAGTATACGTTGAACAGGAGAGAATATGCTGATCGGTCAACTCATTTCCAAGCCAGATTGATCATTTCCTTTTTTTCTCTATAAATCAAGAACTCTTTTTTGTTTGTATATGGTCTAATATTAATGTGATTAGCCAAGTCTATCCCCTAGTAATCATTAGACTGATAAAATTCATGCTGAACTGGCATTCTAGTTCTAGCTCTACCACTAAGAAGCTGTGTAACTTTGGGCAAATGACTTCACTACTCTCAATTTCTTCATGTATCAAAGAAGAGAGCCTGACTAACTTAAATCAAGATTTTCTTCAACTCTAAAGCTCAATGATTCAGAAACCTGAAAAGTACTACTAACAAAGGGCGGTTCAACAATCTATGTGTTTAACAACACAAAATTTTTTGGAGATGAAAATGATATAACATTTTAAATAACACAATAAATACTTTCTCAAAAAAAGTAGACCCTATTACGCATACAAATGTAACAGAACTTTGTTCTAAATTATAATCAGAAACTGACATATATGACCTACTAGCAATAGAGATAAAAACACATTTAACCAACATTCTATATAGTCAGGAAACACCAAAAATGTATTATATGGTTACTCAATTTTAGAAAATACACACACCCATACACACCAAAATCTTGGCTTTAAATATAATTAGAATTGTATTTAAAAAGCAAATTTGCCATAGAAGGCACACATACTGACTTTAAAATACTTTACTGAAAGGAAGAGATCAAAAAAGTCAGGTTCTCAACCAAAAATTTAAATTGCTAGAAAGCATGGTAAGGGGGAAGAGGAGGAGAAAAATAATTTTTCTCGAAATAGAAAAAAACACAAATAAGGAAAAGCAATAAAAGACCACAAAATGTAGCTGATCAGGAACACTAAGACCTATGTAGGCAAAACAACAGTTAAAACCTTAAGAAAATGCAAAGCCAGATGGTTTAAATATATAAAAATCTAGATACCCAATAAAGAGTAGATGGATCACTTGATAAATAGGACACAAACAGTGATAAAAGACAGATAATCTACCTAATTTTTATCTGCTTCAGTATTTGCTGGGAAAGATATGGGGGGGAGCTATCTAAAGTATTCTGTTGTTTTTGGTTTTTTTTTTTGTTTTTTTTTTTTTGAGACAGAGTCTCACTCTGTTGCCGGGGCTAGAGTGCCGTGGCATCAGCCTAGCTCACAGCAACCTCAAACTCCTGGGCTTAAGCAATCCTTCTGCCTCAGCCTCCCGAGTAGCTGGGACTACAGGCATGCGCCACCATGCCCAGCTAATTTTTTCTATACATATTTTTAGTTGGCCAGATACTTTCTTTCTATTTTTAGTAGAGACGGGGTCTCGCTCTTGCTCAGGCTGGTCTCGAACTCCTGACCTCGAGTGATCCTCCCGCCTCGGCCTCCCAGAGTGCTAGGATTACAGGCGAGAGCCACTGCGCCCGGCCTTAAATTATTCTTTAAAGCATACAAATCACTAACAGTGAATCAAATTCATCATTAAATATACAAGATGCTTCCAAACTGATACATCAGATGTCAGGTAGTTTTGAAGACCCAAAATATTCTCTGCGTTTTAAAGGAACTTAAGTATAAATTATAAAACTTCAGAGCAGACCATACTAGCTGATGGTCATATGAGAGAAGTGATCTTCTGTCAGTCTCAGGAGGACAGAATCCACATCTGTTTCCTTTACCAACATTTACCCAGCCCCTTGCTCAACTCCTGGCATATTTAGGCACTCAAGTAAATATTTGCTGAACAAAAATGAACAAAAAAATGCCATCAATGCAACTTCCACCTACTCAAGAGAAGGGCTCTGGCTGCAACTTCAAATCAGCCAAACTGGCAAATCTCTAATAGAGGATGGAATCAGAAGACATATCCGTGTGAATAACCATCTGAGAAAAAGACAACATGGCTGCTAAAAGGAGAAATCACACCACACTAGTCTACCCAAATTCTCTAAGAAAGTAAGTATGTGAATATAATTTATGTAGGCTTTCATAAAAGTCTTGATAAGGTTCTAAATAAAAAGTTATTTTTTTAAAAACCTGAGAGGCCACATAACTGAGAACATTTACTGTAGGCAGAGTGTAATTTAGACACAGAAAATTATGGGTGGATGCAGAGGTACTTCCCCAAATGAAGTAGTATAAACAGAAGACTGATTTTAGGTAATGCTGTGGAAATGCTATATTTAACATTTTAATACATTATATGAAAGATTGGGTAGGCACAGTGGCCCACACCTATAATCACAGCACTACTATGGGAGGCCAAGGTGGGAGGACAGCTTAGGGCCAGGAGTTCAAGATCAGCCTGGCCAAAATAGTGAGACCCCATCTCTTTAAAAAAAAAAAAAAAAAAAAAAACAGAAAAATGAGCCAGCCATGATGGCGTACACCTGTAGTCCCAGCTACTCCAGAGACTGAGGTGGAAGGATCACTTGAGCCCAGGAATTGGAGATTATAATGAGCTATGATCATGCCACTGCACTCCAGCCTGGGTGACAGAGTGAGACCCTGTCTTTAAAAATAAAAATTTTAAAAAAGATATACAGAAAATTCCCCATTTTTCAGCAAGAATGACCAGCTTCCTGATAACAAAATACTCATTGAGTTGAAAAAATGAGAGAACTAAGAGATAGAAAGGATTTCTAAGTGCATAAAATGAGAAACATTTGTAAAAACTAGGATTTATTTTCAGCTTAAGAGAATACTTTTTGCTGGCAAGGATTCTGTCAGGAAAAAAAAAAAAAAGAAAAAAAAAAAAGAGAATACTTGGCAAGCCGGAAAGTCTAAATATCTTGAAGGGCTATCCGGCAGAAGAGAAACTAGACTTGCTCTAGGCAGTTCCTGTGTAGACAAAATTAGGCCCAAAGTGGAAATGCCAGAGGAGCACATTTCAGCTCAAGTTTTCTAACCATCAGACCTAACTAAAAAGGTGATTCCTACCTTGGATTACCTCTAAGAGCCCACTGAGATACAAGAGGCCAAACTACTGCAGGCAAGAAAATGGCAGGTATGTTACAGCATGGACAAATGAAAAGCAAGGTATTTACAGGAAAAAAATCTAAGTTATACTTAAAGGACTCATGCCTTCCAGTCAAAAGGAATTTCTGAATAATTGTAGAATGTTCCCTAAAGACAATGCAGTGTTCTGCGCAAAAAAAAGAAGGAAAAAAAGCCAGGAGCTGTGGCTCACGCCTATAATCCTAGCACTTTGGGAGGCCAAAGTGGGAGGATCCCTTGAGCCCAGGAGTTTGAGGCTACAGTGAGCTATGATTATGGCACTGTTCTCCAGGTGGACAACAGAGCAAGACCCTGTCTCAAAAAAGGAGAGAAAAAAAAAAGGATAACAATGCCTCACCTCAAAACATCCTGTGGTGCCAATTTAGACATAACAATTGGGTCAATGGACCCTTAATAGACTCAATGAGGCTGGTCGTTATATTTCCTTCCATTCTTTTATCTAGATATGTATGTATATGTTATTTATATGTGTGTGTGTATACACACACATTCTTAATCTTTTATACATTTAGAATCCTCTTTACATAGTCTATATTATACCCTGAATTTTTCATTTATCATATACTCAACATCCTGAGATACTAAACGTTCTTCAAAAATATTATTTTACAGGCAGGGCGAGATGGCTCGTGCCTGTAATCCTAGCACTCTGAGAGGCTGAGGCAGGAGGACTGCTTGAGCTCAGACCAGCTGGAGCAAGAGGGAGAACCCGTCTCTACTAAAAATAGAAAAATTAGCCAGGCGTTGTAGTGTGTGCCTGTAGTCCCAGCTACTCAGGAGGCTGAGGCAGGAGGATCCCTTGAGACAAGGAGTTTGAGGTTGCAGGGAGCTATGATGATGCCACTGCACTCTAGCCTGGGCGACAGAGTGAGATCCCATCTCAAAAAAAAAAAAAAAATTATGGTCATACATCATCTACTCTTAAATATACCATAATTTGTTTTCCCATAAATCTTGCTGGTCATTTAGGTTTATTCTCAATTCTCACTAGTATAAACAGTGCTACAATGAATGTTTGTTCAAAATCTTTCTATATATCTCTATTTTCCCTCCTTAGGATAAATTCCTAGAAGTGGAATTACTGAATTAAAGGACATTTTTAGTTTTGTCGATATATGCTGCCAAAATATCTTCCAGAAAAATTGGGCCCAATGCACACTCCACTAGCAGTTTTGTAAATTGTCCCTCACAGCATAGTTCAATTGCCAATTTGATAGATAAAAAATAGTATGTATGTCACTTAATCTGCATTCCTTTGATTAGTTATCAGAATAAAAATGTTTCTCATATGTTCCTCTTGGTCATTTGTATTTCTTCTTTGTGAACTCTGATCATGCTCTTTGTCAGTAAAGCTTTTCTTACTTTCTCTTGGCTGACACACTTTTGAAAGCCAGTTGAGAGGGAATCACATACGTAACAGCAACTTCAGCTCCCCCTGCTGGCCAAAAAAATCACCACCATGATCAAGTGCTGGATAAAAATAAACCAAGGGCTACAATTATAAGCTTCCCCATTGTCTGGGCTGTTGCTACATACACAATTTACACACAGTGATAAAAAATAAAATGCTGTGTGTCTAAACTCACACTTAACAGAGCTGTGATGGAGAAGGGGAGGGGGATAACTGCTCACTAATGTGCTAGAACTATAGTCACAAAGAATTCCAACAATCACTTCCCTGCCAAATATACCACCTAGTTGGTACAACAGAGGCCTAAATATTCATTTCCCTATACTTTATTTTAATAATGTGAAAAAATTCTAGTTACCAAATGACACTGAGTGGTCTGCAAACTGCTTCTCTTTTTCCCAAAGCAAAAATACCTATGCCCTTTCAGCATTCAGAGGAAAATTATTTTTAAAAAGTAATAACTCTTGGCAATCCTATTCCAAAGCTATTCACACTTATCAGACTGGGACCTATAGTTCCAAAACGTAAGACCAGGATTGGCAAACGGATGTGACTAACTCAGCTTTTCCACTGATACCTCCCTAAAGATGCATGTCCCAAATCTGGCAATGCAGTCCTTAGACCATTCATTCAACACACGTTTACTAAGTGCCATCAAGTGCAAGCAGTGAAGATAAAAGACAAGAGCCAGCTCTTGCTCTCAAAGAACTTAGAGACTAGCTGGGATGAAAGAGAAGCAAACCAGCAATCACTGTACAATAGAAGTGCCAGGTATGCACAATGCACTGTATGCACACCCACACACACTCAGGGATAATACTTGGGTCCATGGGAAGCACTCAGTGTCAACTAATGTTGTTACTATTATCATTACTGTTATTAGAGAAACTAGAGGGAGTAAGTTTCCAGAACAGGGTAGAGGCCATTTTAAATAGAGGTCATTGCATGTGTGAAGACCCAGAGGCAAGGAACAATAAGGTGCACAGAAGGAACTGTAAGCTATCTGTACCACTGAGTACTAGATGCTCAGGAAAGAGTGGAGGCCAAATCATCAAGGGTCTGGGTACTTGGCAAAAGCGTTTGAACTTTACTTTGAAAGCCAGGAGAGCCATGGTGAAGGAGGAGTCATATGATCGTATGACTAGATCTGCATTTTACAAGGATTTTGGCAGCAACTTGGAAAACAGAAAGTAGTCAAGGACAGTGATTAGAAGGGGACAAAATCATGCAGGCAAAAGGGTGATGAGGTCTGAACTCAGAAGGGAGAAGAAGGGTGACCAGGAAAACATTATGAGCTAGGATCTCAAGAAAGTGGTGACTAGGATAGCCCAAGAAGGAATCCAGAGGCCTCCCAAACCCCTAACTTGAGTGACTGGGTGGGTGAAAATACCTAGGATATGAAAATAGGAAGACGCTGGACTTGGGGAAGGAGATGATAAGGTCATTTTTAAATGTCCATAGGACATCTAAGTCGAGATGTTCAGGAGGCAGCTGTGTATGTGGGACTGGAGATCAGTAAACTAGTCAGAGCTGGAAAAAACACTTTGCAAATCATCAGCATATAGATGGCAAGTGAGGCACAAACTCACCTAAGATGAGCCCCCAGGAACTGCACAGGGTGAGGGGAGAGGGCGTCAAGATAAGGCAAACACTGATGTTTTTAGGAGTAAAAGAGGAAAAAAGCCTGCAAGGGAACTGCAAAAGAGTAGACAAAAATGACAATGATGGTAAGATTAGCCATCGTTCACATCATATGCATTATACTTTACTGTGTGCCAGGTACTCTTCTACTTTTTATGTAGTATTAATTCATTTCCTCCTCACAACAGTCCTGTGAGTTAGGTGCTATAATTTTTCCTATTTGACAGATGGGTAATTGAGGCACAGAGAGGTTAAATGACTTTCCCAAGGTCACACATGAAAGGCAGAGCTGAAATTAGAATCTAGGAGTCTGGCTCCAGAGTTCATGTTCTGTATCACTATGCTACAATGCCTCTCAGAAATGAAGACAAGAGGCCAGGAGGGACCACCACCACAGCCAGGGGAGGAAAGAGTTTAGATGGAAGAATGATCCACAGTGTCTAAGACTACAAGGAAGCTTCAGAAAATAAGGGAAATAGAGATGAACCTATAAAGTCAGTTTCAGTTGAACATGTAAGTAAAGGCTAGAGAGGGACCAGTGGTTGTGGTTTAAAGGTTTTATATTCTTCTTAAAGAGTGAAAGAGATTTGCATTGTTTGTAAACTGAGAGCTAAGAGCCAACAACAGGCAATGGGAGGCTAAAGATTGAAAATAGCTCATGAGATTAGAGGAGTGGGACTAGTATGAGAAGAGATAGAGATAAGGAGAGGGATGGGCCCAGGAAGAAGGGGTCTTCCTATATAGGCTCTATGTGTTCTACAACCTAACAGACAAGTCATGGTTTAGGGGAAAAGGATCCTTTATATAAGCAAGGTAGCTGTTTAACTTGTGAAGAAGCTCCCACAATAAGATGCTTTTAGAATCAAAACATTGATTTATGTTTTTTTATTCCTTTACCCCTGTTTTCACTCTTATTTGGCTATTAGTATTTCAGTTATTATGGTCTAGACTGCAAATATTTCACAAGATGATTTCTAAGTAAACAAAAATCCAGACTGTTCAGATTAAAAAAGATAATTTTTTCAATTTATTCAAATCAAGTACCTGAATATATTCTCTGAGCCTCCAGAACTTACTGTGGCTACTCCCTTTGTCCTCTAAAACAAACCCACCAACCATGCCCAGAACTGACTCTCCTGGCCACTACCTGACTTCTCTCTCCACCTCCACCAGCACCCACAGGTGCCCTGCCTTACCCTGGCCAGCATTTTTTCTGGCCTAGTTTAATGGCCCAACAATTAACCAATACTACCAACTCCTTCACTTCGGGATAGGGATATAGGAAAAGAAATTTGGACACTAGCCTCTGATGACAACTGACATAGCAATTTCATAACATTTATTTATCTAGAGCAGTCCCAGACCACTGTAAAAATCTGATGAAAGCAATTAACTCTTCTTCCCCATAAAAATGCATGCAGGCATTTTGCACTGAACTGCCCAAATGTGTTATTCTTTATGTATTTTATCCATAGAAAAGTTCCTCTTCAGGAAATTGTCAGAAAGGAAAAAATAATAAAAAAAAAATAAAAAAAAAAAAAGAAGAAAAGTTCCTCTAGCCATCACTAAAGGTCTATTTACTCTTATTTGGCAAATAATCCATATGAGCTCAGTTTACTGATATCCTAACCTACCACAGAAAGAAAGCAGGAAAAGAGATGAATGTTGCTGGAGACTAGAAGGAGGGCACTAACAGCCTGACACTAAGGCAAGAGATCATGAAGCAGATGATAACAGCCAAAAGAATATAGAAAAACAGCCAAAAGTATGTAATAGGTATGTTAGTCCACCAATACAGTATTCTTTATGGTCTCCAAAGGCATATTATAATTTCAGCACAGTACAGTAACTGACAGACATAATGAAGATCTTTAATCATTTTGGAGTGTTGTTATTATTTTATTTATTTATTTTAGAGATAGGGTCTTGCTCTGTTGCCCAAGCTGGAGTGCAGTGGTGCAATCATAGCTCGCTGTAACCTCTAACTCCTGTGCTCAAATGATCCTCCCACCTCAACCTCCCAAGTAGCTAAGACTACATGGGTAGACCACCACACCTGGCTAATTTTTTAAAAATTTTTTTGCAGAGATAGGGTCTTACTCCGTTGCCCAGGCTGGTCTTAAACTCCTGGCCTTAAGCAATCCTTTTCCCTTGGCCTCCCAAAGCACTGCTATGGGTGTCAGCCATTGTGCCCAGCCCGTGGATTATCATTAAAGGCAAAATTTTGTGCAGGCCACTGTCTTTAAGGAGGCAGAGGAGCATGTAATTCCTTAAGAAAGATTCATCTAAATGATAACTTTAAGTCTTAATACCAGAAGTTTCAGGAGAGGAAAACTACAGGCCATTGGTCAAAGATAAGGTTTAAAAATAAGGTTTAAAAACGGAACAGATAGTCAGCAGTAACCAGATCATCAGTGGCCTATATTCTACAGTAAAAAGTTTAAACTTTACCCTAAAGACAAACAGGAGGGGAAAAGAAGCAGAGGGCTGGCCAAATCAAGGCAAAAGAGGAACTTCCTCAAAGTCTTACTATTTCTGGGGTGTCCCATTAATAATTCCAAAAATTACAGTTTGAAGCAAAGTATTGGAGGATAACCATGTCACCTTCTTCAAATATGGCATCTGACTTAATATACAAAATATCTTCTTATTCATGTGGGGAAGGAGGTATTAATCCCATATTATTGGATATCCTTAGGCTCCCAAGGCCTTAAACCCCTGGGCCTGCTTATCACAAATTCAAGAAATCCCTTGGAATTATTATCAGAATGTTACTGATAGCCTAAAAAAAAAAAAAAGAATAATCTTATCTTCTACAGTTTCAATTTTATCTAAAGTTTTAATAAGAAAAATCTATACATATTAAAGATACATGCATGAGAAACTTAAAGAAATAATCTACTTCTTTAAGTCATGCTATCAATTTGCATGAAAATTTCATTTCCTGTGTATAGGTGTTAAGGGTCTACCATCCATGATGAATGACATAAGACTGTGGGGCAGGCTGCAGTGGCTCATGCCTATAATCCCAGCACTTTGGGAGGCCAAGGCAGGAGGATTGCTTAAGGTCAGGAGTTCATTCAAGACCAGCCTGAGCTAGCCGGAAGCAGTGGCTCACGCCTGTAATCCTAGCACTCTGGGAGGCCGAGGCGGGTGGATCATTTGAGCTCAGGAGTTCGAGACCAGCCTGAGCAAGAGCAAGACTCTGTCTCTACTAAAAATAGAAAGAAATTATCTGGACAACTAAAAATATATATAGAAAAAATTAGCTGGGCATGGTGGTGCATTCCTGTAGTCTCAGCTACTTGGGAGGCTGAGGCAGGAGGATCACTTGAGCTCAGGAGTTTGAGGTTGCTGTGAGCTAGGCTGATGCCACGGCACTCTAGCCTGGGCAACAGAGTGAGACCTTGTCTCAAAAAAAAAAGACCGGCCTGAGCAACACAGAGAGGCCCCATCTCTACCCAAAATAAGAAAAATTAGCCGGGCGTGGTGGTGTGCACCTGTAGTCCCAGATTCTCAGGCTGAGGCAGGAGGATCACTTGAGCCCAGGGGTTTGAGGTTACAGTGAGCTATGAATCCCACCAATGCACTCCAGTCTGGCTAACAAAGCAAGACCCTGTCTCTCTCCTGGTGCACTAGTACTCATGTAAGAAAAAGAGAAGGAAAATAGAAAAAAGACCCTGTCTCCAAAAAAAAAAAAAAGACTGTGGTGATGAGAAAGCTTTTGGGATGCTGTTATAGGTTGAATTGTGCCCCCTCCCCAAAAAGAAATATGCTGGACTCCTAACTTTCAGTACCTCAGAATGTGATCTTTTTTGGAAACAGGGTCTTTACAGAGGTAACTAAGTTTAAATTAGGTCATTAGGGTAGGCCCTACTCCAACTGACTTTTTTTGTTGGTTTTTTTTTTTGAGATAGAGTCTTGCTCTGTTGCCTAGGCTAGAGTGCCGTGGCATCAGCCTAGCTCACAGAAACCTCAAACTCCTGGGCTCAAGCAATCCTACTGCCTCAGCCTCCCGAATAGCTGGAACTACAGGCGTGCACCACCACACCTGGTTAATTTCTTTCTATTTTTAGTAGAGACGGGGTCTTGCTCTTGCTGAGGCTGGTCTTGAACTACTGACCTGAAGCAATCCTCCTGCCTCAAACTCCCAGAGTGCTAGGATTCCAGGCGTGAGCCACCATGCCTGGCTCAATTGACTGTTGTCTTTACAAAAAGAGGAAATTTTGGACAGAGACATATACATTGGGAGAACTTTAAGTAAAGACTGGAGTTATGCTGCCACAAGCCAAAGAACTACCAGAAGCTAGAAGAGAGGCCCGAAACAGATTCTGCCCTCATGCCTTCAGAGGAAGCATGCCTCTGCCCTTAGATTTCTAGCCTCCAGGGCTGTGAGACAATAAATTTCTGTTGTTTAAGCCACTCAGCCTACATCACTTTGTTACAGCAGCCCTACCAAACAGATATCACAAAGAAATTAGTAGCTCGTGTTTAACTGAGCACCCACCAGGTGCTAATCTAAGCACTTTGTATCAGTAAACTCACTTAATCCCTACAAAGTCCACATCACCCTAGGATCTAGGGATCTAGGTATTATACCTTTTTTACAGGGTGGACATGGAGGCTCTAAGAGGTTAACGAACATGCCCAACACCACACAGCCAGAACCCCTACTCTTACCAGTAGGCTATGAGGAACTATTATTAGTAGTAATTATTATAACAACAGTAGTAGTCCACTAAGTCAGACACTCCCCTATGTCCTTTACAGACATATTACACACAAAAGTCCTCTGAAGTGTTATTTCCAGAACAAAAGAGGACTTTGAATCTCAGAGCAATTAAAAAAGTCACCCAAGATCACACAGCCAAGAATGTTGCTGTCATTATATCTAATTGGCAACTTGAGAGAATAAACAATAAAAATCTTTTTTTGCTGAAACTCTAAGAGCAAGTTAAATTTTTTTAAAGTTTGACCTTTCAGTTCAATACTAGAAATATATGTGTATAAATTCAAAATTCTCCAAGATCCCAAGAGAACATGTGTCCTAGATTACAGGACCCTTTGGGTATGTATCCCTTCAACTACTGTTCAAGAATTATTCTGCTATCTCAGTTGGGGCTCTTGTCACTTCTCTCCACACAGGAGAAGAAAAGATGTAAGGACTGAGATGCTGTTTTTTAAATTTTTTTTAAATTTTGTATTTAATTTTTTAATTTGATGCAAATATCAGAAAGTGTAAAAAGATATAATACAATAAGAAGTCCCGTTCCTATTTTGTCCTCTACCTGCCCAATTCCTAGACCTAACAAGTAACCAATGACACCATTTTCTTGTTTATTCTTCTAAAGTTTTTTTGGGCCAGGCATGGGGGCTCACGCCTGTAATCCTAGCACTTTGGGAGGCCGAGGTGGGAGGATCGCTCAAGGTCAAGAGTTTGAGACCAGCCTGAGCAAGAGCGAGACCCCGTCTCTACTAAAAATAGAAAGAAATGATTTGGACAACTAAAAATAAATAAATAAATAAAGTTTTTTTTAATGTCTATACAAGCCAATACAAATTTTCTTTTCCTCCTTTTTTTTAAAAAAACACAAAGGGTTAGGTAGAAAGTGTCCTATCAAAAAAGAAAAAAAAAAAAAAAACACAAAGGGTAACATATCATACATACTGATCTACATCTTACTTTTATCACTTAACTGTTTATCTTAGAGATCTTTCCAAATCATATTTAATTACATTTTAATTCTGTCCTTTTGCCTATTAAAAATACTTTTTACTTGCTTTCATCATAGTTCAGTCTAGCACACAAGGCACCCAGAAGCCCCTACGAGCTACCTAAGACAAATGATGGTGGCTCCATGCCACACACCAAAGACCATATATCTTTTCTCTCCTCCTCATCTTAATTTTGCTCTTTCCTCCAACTCGCCCAATTCTCCTTCTTCTCCCTATTCCTCTCTCCTCTCATCCGTGCCCTAAACCTAACCCTAACCCTAACAATTAGACCTAGAAACATCATTGACATTGCTTAGTCATGGCTGCCAATATTCAGGCTTTAAAGAAGCGCAGATCCTTGATATAGACAAAATGGATAAATAATGATTTCTAAGGGAACTTCCAATTAACAAAAGTTTTTTGAGGAGTTTTTGTTTGCAATTATGTTTCCTTTGGTACTTTGTTTTGTGAAAAGGGTGAATGACTATGGGGACATTTTCTATGAGCATGGAAACAAACACATACTCAGGTCTAACATGGAAGCAATGTCAGACAGAACTACAGAGTTCATTCTAAAATAAGGTAATTGGAAACGAAGCATTAGAACTACAGAAAATGAACATTTAGGCTCCTAAGTACACACCTGAACTAAACTATCATTTCTTTTTACTTAAAAATAAGTAGTTCCAATCTGAAACTATACATCAGAAGTGTATTAATGATATTCACAATCAAAAATGAGAATAAAGTTCCCTTTCTCCGCTTTTATTTTCCAGCCCACAAACTCAATGCTATCCTGCCCAGAAGAAACACTACAATTTTTAAGTTTTTGAAGTAATAGGAGGAAATGTTAGCAAATAAAAATTTTTGTTTAGACTTAGAAGATGTTTCCACTGATCAAAGGATTGGTAGGGAACATAAAATTAAGGCAGGCACATAACTACATTCCAAGTAGTTCACAGGTGGTAGCTCACACAGTAGGGAGCACTGACTGACTTCCTTTCTGTATTCCTGCCATGCCAGTGGCCCTTGGTATAACTTCAGGGGTTACTGTATTATAACCCAGGAAGAGAGAGATTTAGAGGTAAAACCTTAAACATCATAGATATCTTCAAAAGCAGGACTCCATGTACCTAATACATTAAAACCAAGGAAACTGTATCTCCAATATAAACCAATATAACCTCCAATATAAATCCAATATATTGATCTCAATCCCCTTGCCTGCTTCCTAAAGAGTATAGAGGCCACCAGGTCCTCGCATTAAAGACTTGCTAAGAAGTAGAAACACTCTTACACAGGCCTCCCAATTTTTATGGGTTCAGGACTTCTGGCTGTGTTACCCATGTAATCCCTCCAACTCTACAGGGAGAACGGCTGGAAAAACTGTGCCGCTTTGGCTTCCTTTATATTAATGTGCACTCATTATCCAACAATAGCAGCTGAAATATAAATGAAGATGAGAACTCAGTCTACATTACCTAAAGATTTCCCCAAGTCCAAATATTTAGGTTACACAGACTGCATTATTTTCTGATTTATCCACTGCATCAATCTGGAATTCCACAGAGCAGATTACCACACAACCACTTTAATCATGCTACTACCCAACTCCGAAGGAAAGTGAAGCTGGAGGAGGGCTTCTATCACTCCTTATCCTTCTCCATCCTTCCTCCTATTTCCTCCCTACATACGTCTTCAGCTTTGCCCTCTACTTAGTCCTAATGGAGAGTTATTTGGCCATCTAAGTATGAGAGATTGGAGAAGCCAAAACAGACTGGGGCTTCTCCACCACATCAACAGAGGCTTTTTCATCTAAAGGTCACCTGTCCACACTGCCCAAAGGAGATTTTACCCAATAAGATGAAACTTGGCACAAGTGATACCTGTTGAGGAAAATAGTGTAAAATCTCATGCAAAGGACTTGGGAGCAGCAGGAGGACTCTCCAAAGAGTCACACATGTAAACCAGCAGGTCGTAGAATGTTCTAATATACTATATGAAGTTTCAGAGTAAACAAATGGTTAATGATATGTCTTTTGTAACACATGAATCAGCTACTGATTTGCAAGAGTGGGACACACCCTCGTACCTATGACTCTAAAGTACCTATTTGAAAGTGGACCTGGATGTCTGAATTGCCACCCATCTTACTAGGATTAAACATAACTTTACAACTATGTAAGTTGTCATAAAGTTAAAAACATGATCATATCATTATAATGGAAGTTAATTTGAGAACTTCATTAATATTTTAACACCAATAATCAAGAACAGTAGCAACACAAAGTAAGGTGTAACCAATAGATCCTAGGAAGCAAATACAAGAGTGGAGGCAAGAGGAGAGCCAGGTAAAGGGATTGAAGAGTAACACATTCAAGAATTAGAATATTCTCAATTCTAAAGAAAAATAAATAAAATGAGGCTGGTAATGAAAAAACAACACATCTTACCTTAAGAGGCATCCAAATAGCATTCATAGTGTCAGGAATAGTTCAGACAATACTCAGAAATGAACAAGAAGAGAGTCTTAGTAATTCCCTCAGTCACCAAGCAGGGGTATGTAGGAAATTTTTTTGTTTCAAGAAAGATATCTGAAAGAAAGGACTTTCATTTAGACTGAAAAATAATCAAGAAAATGCAAAGTTTCAGCTATCTTGGCAGAGATTTGAAGTACTATTTCCCTCACAATGCTAAAAAGGTATACAAAATACAGTCCCCTTTAGAAAAGGGTAAATGTGTGTATGTGTATCTCCATATGTGTATGAAAATACTTTACCTAACAAGAGAAATAAACATGTAACATATATTCTAAATAATGTAAAATTGTTTATCAAAGAATTGGAAAACCAATATCCCAGAGAGAAAAAAATTATTATCCAGGGTACTTCATAAACATTATTGAAAGGTCATTTGTTAACTAACCATCTAAAAAAAACCCTTACCACATTGAATTTTATTTAGCAAATTAAAACCTCTCTGATCATTCCAACTGCCCTAAGTTTAAGCTTAAATTAAGTTTCAGAGCTGATTCTACATGAAAAATAAAATCTATCTTGACTAAAGTATTATAAGCAAATAAAAAGCCCTTCTTCCCTAGAGATCTTTAAAAGCACACCAAACGACTTAATTGTGAGGATGGGAAGAAGGTAAGTTTGCCTGGAGGCAGGAGGATGGACTAAATGACCTCTTGTGGGATCCTTGTTCAAGTCCTAGGCCTGAATAAAATTCCAGCTTAACCAGTTACTGCTTCGCTTAAAATGGAGGCTTGCCCGAGTAGGGACAAAAATAACAGCACCCACCTCTTTAAAAATAAATGTCGAAAAGTACCCTCATTTTTAAAAAATAATAAAAAATAAAAACCTCCGGAGTGGATTTGTTCTTGCTATGCGTTTGTCACTTCGGCTTCAAAGACTTGGCATCACTTTCCTCACCGCTCATCGGATTTGGGGGGAGGAAAAGGGGGAGTATGACTCCTGACCCAAGTCTCAAGCGGGTTTAATAGTCCCTCGGTGAACCCCCCCCCCAAAGACAGCGGGAGAGGAGAAAGGAGAGCCTGAGTTCTCACCCCTCCCCCCACCTTGGACCCCAGTCCCAAACCTACCCCCCCCACCTTCCCGCAGTGGGGCGACTCCTTCTGCCCTATTCCCATTGTTAGGGAGGGGGCGAATGGGGCAGTGGGCTCAGGGCAGGGGCGCCTGCGCCCGTTGTCCGGGTTCGCTTCAGGAGGGGCGGCCCGTGGGATGCAGCCTCCCTTCCTCTCCGCGTCGGTCCGTCCCACCTCGGCTCGGCCTGGCGCCCCGGGCTCCGCTCGGCGTCCCCGGCCCCGGCCCGCCCCCGGGACAGCCAGGCCCCCAGGCCACCCAGCCCGCAGCCCGCGGCCCAGGCCTACGGGTGGGCACGGGGCGGGGGTCCCTGCGCCCCACACACGCGTCCCCGCTCCCCCAGCCCAGCGGCTTCCAGGGCCCTCGGCGGCGCCCGCTGCCCGGGCCACTCGATCCCTCGCCTCCTGGCCAGGCCGCTCCTTCAGGCTCCCCCGGTCGGGGCCGCCTCCCCTTCCCCACCATCACCCCTACCCACTTGTGCCCCCACCCCCTAGGGGCACCAGTGCCAACGGCGGCTCCCCCAGCCCCGTACCTACCTGCACGGCTCAACCAAGCCTAGAAGTGGGGGCGGGGAAATCTTCCGCCCTCCTCTGTCTCTCATTCGCCCTCCCAGAGCACATCGTGGACACTATTGGCTGAGAGCTGGTGTCCGTCAGAGCGGTGGGGCGGGACAGAAGGGGGAGAGAGATGCTGGTGCCTCGGCGTCTCTGTCTCTGTGTATCTCGTTGTCTCTGTCTCTGTCTGGGCCCTTGAAAACAAGAGGCATTTGGACGAGAGGACTGGAAGAGGGCCTGAGGTGGAAAGAATGGGTGTAGGAATCCCAGCAGAGCTTCACGTCAGTCGGCCACTCTGAACCCTCTACCTAAGTCCCCTTTAGGTTCTCTTCTACATCACCCCCAACCCCTGCCCCACACGCCCTGGGTTCTTCATCCAGGAAGCGACGTGATGAAAACTCAGGCCGGAAGGCCATAGGGGGAGATTTTATATATGTATATAAAATAAACGTGTATAAATATTTATGTATGAAGTCAACCAGATATAAGGTCACAAGGGCCTGGAAAGGAAAGGGCATACATCTCAACAGACATGGACCGACTTCAGATATAGCCGATATAAGAAGGAATCAAAAATCACTCTCAAGAGCTGGTGACACTGGTTACCTCCTGGGAGGGGAACTGAGTGGCTAGGGAACCAGATGGGAGGAAGACTTACATCTCACTGCATCTCCTTTGTATTTTTATTTTTGTACCATTCATAAACATTCCGATGCAAAAAATAAATTGATTTAATTTTTAAAATAACCTAAGGTCGCAAAACCAGTGGACAGACAAGATACTTGTCCAGGAAAATTGGCACAACATGCAGATTTGGGGAGGAATGTTAGTTTTTAATACGTTCAGTTCCACATACCAGGGGTGAAACCAAATGGAAGCATCCCAGAGACAAAGGAATTTATGGAACTGGGGAGAGGTTGGACAATCTAGACCAGAGAAGATTAAGGGTTCTCTGACTAAAGATGGTGATCTATGACACACTAAAGGATGAACTCCCCCAAAGAAATGTAATGAGATAGCCACAGTTAAAGTCAGGGGGATGGTGGGGCACTGTGGCCCGCGCCTATCATCCCAGCTACCCTGGAGGCTGAGGGAGGATCACCTGAGCCCATTAGTTGGAGGTTGCAGTGAGCTATGGTGACGCCACTGCACTCTAGCCGGGTCGACAGAGTGAGACCCTGTCTCAAAAATAAATAAAGTCAGGAGGATGAAAAAGAAACAGAAAGAGGGTCAGTAAGGTAAGAGAACCAGGATATTGAAGAGGCATAAAAGCTAAGGGAGGAAGGGTCTCTGGAAAAACAGAATAATATAAAACTGTGAGAGCCTTGAGGCTCACTACAGGAACCCTCTTTAGGTTCTGATAACCATGTGACAATAAGCAAGAAAACCAACAAAATATCCGTAAATCAGTTTGTTCACTTTTTCATGACACAGACTCTTTTGGCAGTCTGGTGAAATATACAGAAGCCTCAGAATGTTTTGAATACATAACAAAAATACATAGAAATTCAAAGGAAACCAACTATATTAACACACAGTTTTCAAAATATTTTGTAAAGTATAATATATTAGTACATGTACTTTTTAATATTGTAGTAAATAATGACAGGCCTACTGACCATCAAAATTTTGAGGTCATAAATGAGCATAAATATTATTTTAAAATGTCTTCACCAACTGTAATATATACTTGATCTTAACCAAAAGGCTGAGAAGCAATTAACTATAATACAATACAAAAATATCTTTGATTTTTATTGGTGACAAGATCACAGGTACTGCTAATACTACTGTGGCTTGTTGTCTCCATTCATAGCTAAAGGAAATGCTAATTTTCTGTTGTACTTAAGCAAAAATAAAGGCATGTTATTTTTCCTGTTCTAAGTTCATGTATTTCCCAATCTGTAGACCACAGGCTAAGAAACTCATCCTTCCCACCCTCTACATGCCCATGTCCCCTCAGCCCTGTTTCTCTCTTCCCTTTCTGGCTCCAAAAACTATCCAGTTCCCAATCCTGCCTGCAGATGTCTGACATCCCTGTGACACAAAGAACAAGGGAATGTGAGTATGGGTTGGAAGAAAGATATACACATCTTGTCTTTCTTCAAATAAAAAAGAGGGCTGGCATGGTGGCTCATGCCTGTAATCCTAGTACTCTGGGAGGCCGAGGCGGGAGGATCACTTGAGCTCAGGAGTTTGAGACCAGCCTGAGCAAAAGCGAGACCCCCATGTCTACAAAGAATAGAAAAATTAGCCATGTGTGGTAGCACACAACTGTAGTCCCAGCTACTCAGGAGGCTGAGGCAGGAGGATCACTTGAGCCCAGGAGTTTGAGGTTGCTGTGAGCTAAGTTGACACCCCTGCACTCTACCCCGGGAGACAGAGCAAGACCCTGTCTCAAAAAAAAAAAAAGAGAGAGAAAGCTTGAGGCATATTGCAGATCTGAATGGATGGGGAAAAGGAGCCCAGGATGGGGTATCATTTATTCCCAAGAAGGAAACAAATTACAAAAAGAAAACATCTTTGTCAGTTAAGAATCTTCTCTCTGAGTTTATTATAATAATTCTGCTTAAATCAATCCTAGAAAACACCTTCAGTTCAGCTCCTTATTTCATATCTATGAAATGGAGCAAAAAATGGCACCTACCCCTTAAGGTTGTTGTGAAGATTAAATTAGTTAATACATTTGATGGATTTAAAAAGTGCCTGGCACAGGCTAAACATTCAATTTTTTTCTTTTTCTTTTCTTTCTTTCTTTTTTTTTTTTTTTTTTTTTTGAGACAGAGTTTCACTTTGTCACCTGGGCTAGAGTGTAGTGGCGTCATCATAGCTGACTGCAACCTTAAACTCCTGGGCTCAAGCGATCCTCCTGCTTCAGCCTCCAAGTAACTGGGACTACAGGTGTACGCCACCATGACTGGCTAATTTTTCTATTTTTGGTAGAGATGGGGTCTCACTCTTGCTCAGGCTGGTCTCGAACTCCTGAGCTCAAGTGATCCTCCCACCTCAGCCTCCCAGAGTGCCAGGATTACAGGGGTGAGCCACCACGCCTGGCCTAAACAATCAATTTGTAACTATCATTATTATTATATTTAGCATCTTGTATTCCATGGCATTCCATGAACATTTCTGGTATGATTATTTGTGTTAATGACAGGGATGATAGCAAATTAAGACAAATGAGAAGGTTAACCCAGAACACTTGTTTTTTCATTTAAAGGTTTCTAATTTAGAGTATTCCATTTTTTCCAGGTACATTTTCATTCCTCTAGGGAGAAATATCAGTGTCTCTTTAAAGTATTTATTGTATACTCAGAAAAAAAGATTTTGCTATTCATATCACAAAAGGCTAATTTCCATTTCCATAATGCTATATATAAAGATTTCATATAAATCAATAAAGATCAGCAATCCTTGTACACTGCTGGTGGGTGTGCAAACTGGTGCAGCCACTTTGGAAAAGACTTTGATATCATCTAATAAAATTTAAGGTAGGCATATTCTATATCCCAGCAATCCTACTACCAGATGTATATTATGAAGAAAAGCTGAATTTTAAGTATCAGGATTACTGTAAAAAAGTATTCATAGCAGCATATTCCTCATTGCTCCATACTGGAAGCACCCCAAATGTCCACGCATAGAATAGTTAAATTGGGGTTCTAAGAGGCTGACAGAGCTCTAGTTTTTGACCAGTAGTATTAGTACCCATTTTTTGATGGGGATACAAGTATTTGCTGCATAACTGTTTACTAAGGTGTACAAAAAATAGTTTTATTTACTTTTCTGTGCATGTTATATTTCACCATAAAAATATATTTGTAAAAAAATCTCTATAGAAAAATGGACAAAGTATATGGGTATATGACAGAATTTCACAAAAGGAAAATACAAATGACCCTTAAAGCAAAGAAAACATGATCAACTTCACTAAAATACATGCATTTAAAACTCCATTGAGATATCATTTTCAACTAACAGATCACAAAGATGAGCGGTGTTTGCTAACATTGCGTTGGCAATGGGGTGGGGAAATAGCCATTTTTATACATCACTGGTGAAAACCTAAACTGTTCCAATATCGATGGAGAGTAATTAGGCAATAACCATCAAAATTACAAATGCATATACTCTTTAGCAATTCCACCTCTAGTAATTTATTCTTTCATTCCCCTATGCATTTATTGGGTACCTACTATGTTTAGTGCCCTAGAATTTATCCTACTGATATATTCTCTGAAAAGTCTAGAAACATGGGGCTATTTATTTCATTATTATCACAGAGTTGCTCATGAGGAAAAAAGATAGAATCTCAACCAGGGAATATAATTAAGATTATATCAGAGCACATTAACTAAAATGAAAAAAGTACAATAAATATTTTTCCTGCTTCTAAATTTTTTGATACCCTATATATATATATGGTTAATGGCTTGTTTGTTTTTTAAGAAACATTTGTCACTGCAAAAGATGGGGGGACATAAAACCTAAATGCACTTTATTATAGGACTGGTTAAATGAATTATGGTTCAAATCCTGCTCTGTCACCAGGGTTGGCCTCATGGGCATGTGACCTGTGCAGTCACACAGGGTCCCACACTCAGACAGGCCCCATGCTTTGCTGTTGCCATCTTGAAATTCTTACTTTCGAGGAGATATGCACAATTTGCTGCCCCATTTGCATATAGCCTTTGTGATATCCCATGAGCACCAAATTCTGGTCGACTCGTGATGCATGGAAGTTGAGCAAGACTCAAAGTGAGTTCAAGGTAAATGTGTTACTTATAGGACTAAGACTGAGTAAGCCAGACACTGACAACCCTGAGAGACCATGCTTTCCATTTGAACTAGGACTTGCTACAAACTCAGAAAGAAGGCAGTAGCATTCTATGAAACATGAAGGACCAAGGAAGCATATCACATCCTTCCTTATTTGTGTTATTTCTCTATATTAGCCAATCACCTATGCTGAAAATGATGACGAAAAAAGAAAAGGAAGGCAAGGCAACCCATAGTTCCTTTTCCTTTCAGGCCTTCCTTATTCATCAGTAAGCTGAAGGCACAGAGTGCTGGTAGGTCGTGGATGTGTCAAGAAGTGAAATCAAAACAGTCGAGTTAGTTTTTTATAGCATTTCCACTGTCCTGATAAGAAGGAAACACACATGCAAGTCTAAGCTACAGAATACAAATTGTAGGCTGGGCAAGGTGGCTCACACCTGTAATCCTAACACTCTGGAAGGCCACGGCAGGAGGATTGCTTGAGACTCCGTCTCTACAAAAAATAGAAAACTTAGCTAGGCATCATGGCATGAGCCTGTAGTCCCAGCTACTCAGGAGGCTGAGGCAGGAGGATTGCTTGAGGCCAGGAATTGGAGGTTGCAGTGAGCTACGATCATGCCACTGTACTCTACCCAGAACAACAGAGCGAGACTCTGTTTAAAAAAAAAAAAAATACAAATTGTAAAATTTTGGCGATTCAACAAACAGATTAAGTGCTCTGTGAAACTGGCTTTGTACAATGTAAAGATGAATGGTAAAATTCATGCTAATGATTTAAATTTTTAATTTTTCTTTACTTAGAATAACATTAAATAGCAAATAAACACCATAACAAGTAAAGACAGATGGCAAAAGAAAGGAAAAACCTTTATATTTTAGTACCATTAATGGAACTTTTTCTTACTTTTCGAGCAAGAGGGCCCATTTTGTGCTGGGCCCCACAAATCAGAGGCTGGTTCTGTCCTTCAATGACAAGTTGTGTGACATTCGACAAGTTATTTAAACCATAAGTACTTGGTTTCCATCGGTGTAAAATAAGAATAACAATAATACCTCTTTCATTGTATTGTTGAAAGGATTAAATATACTAGTATAAAACTCTTAGAATAGCCTTCAGCTATTACATAAGTATTTAATATTATTATCATTATTGAGGCCTGGTTATTATCAAATATAGAATGGAATAGTATCCAACCAGAAAAAGGAAAGAGGAAGCCCTACCTACATGTACTGCCAGAGGGTGATCTCAAAGATATAAGTGGGAAAAAGAGGTATGAATGTTTTGTTTTGTTTTTGATTTTGAGAGAGAATCTTGCCCTGTTGCCCGAGATAGAGTGCAGTGGTGTCATCACAGCTCACTGCAACCTCCAACTCCTAGGCTCAAGTGATCCTCCTGCCTCAGCCTCCCAAGTAGCTGGGACTACAGGCTCACGCCATGATGCCCGGCTAATTTTTCTATTTTTTGTGGAAACGGGGTCTCTCTCTTGCTCAGTCTGGTCTTGAACTCCTGAGCTCGAGCAATCCTCCCATCTTGGCCTCCCAGAGTGCTAGGATTACAGGCGTGAGCCACCCAGCCTGGCCAATGTCAATGTTTATGACATGTTTCCATTTGTATAAGGAAGAAGAAAAAGAATGTCTTTACACATGTACTTCTATACACTTAAAACATGTTTCTGGAAGGATATACAATTAAATATACCAGCTGATTCCAAGAAGGGGAAACAAGTAGCTGGCAAATGAGATGGAGGAGAATTTTTGAAGTTTTTGAACCATGTCAATGTATCATTTATTAAAAATAAACATTTTAAATGAACCATAAGCTCCTTCAGGGCAGAAACTGTCTTCTATATTTTATTTTACACAATGCACAAAAGCCTAAATAAATAATTGTTAGATGAAATAGTTTTTAAAGGTTTGAGGGGGGTAAGATCAGTTGCAAGTTGTTTTTCCTCGGTCAGACACATGAGTTTCTAATGAGATAGTCCAAGTTATATGCCAGGAGTTTGAATTCTAAACTACAGTGTCTAAAGTAAACTTGGCCTTTCCATCTTTTTTTGAAGTTTCCATACATAGAATTCTATATAGTATTTTACAGAGAAACTAGAGAAAATGGTGGTGACTTGACAGAGCAGTTGAACTGAAGGAGTTTCTGCTGGTTCTAGATTCGCCAGTCCCAGCCTGGCCCTAGGTTGGAGTGCCTTGCACATAGCAGGTGCTAAACCAGAGGAGCAGCAGCGAACAGGAAAACCAAATTCCATCTCCAACAAATAATTACAACACACTGTGATGAGTTTCAGGTGACCATGGGTGCTTATATTAGGAGAGCAAGCAAATTGTGCCCCCCAGTTTTATTGTCCGAACAATAACATTTCAATCTCATGATATAATAATAACGTCTCATGTTTTCTAGTTGAAGGTGATACACCTGAACCATTCTCAAAAAGACCTGTTGCTTATGTTTGGTTGCTCACTCACCTGTGCCTGTGAGCCTCATTGGGACCGCTCAGTCTGTGTGCAACAGGGATAGGCATGTAGTTTGGGGCCGTGTAACTCACTTAACAGCAAGTTCCAATGGCAGTGGGTTTACCATGTTGCAGCTATAGGATCTTAGGCAAATATTTAATGATTCTGTGTCTGTTTTCTCAGTAATACCTACCTCCCAGGGTTGTTGTAAAGATTAACAGAGAGAATCCTTCATACAGTAGGCGCTCAATAAAGGTTTGCTAATGCTGCTGCTGTTGTTGTTCTGCCCTTCTGGATTAACATATAAGAAGAGATGAGACCTTGAACTGTATAGACTGCCCCCATACCCACTCATTGGCATTTGTTTTCCTTTACAGTATCACATATCTATGACATCCTTTTATTCCCACTGTCATCAGTTTAGTTAGATCACTGGGCAGAGACAGCCAGGAGGGCTGGAGTGAAATGCAGCTGGGTAGACATTGACTCTCTTCATTCCTAAGTGAATAGCACAGGCTTCTGCATTTTCCATCATCAATTCCTGGAGCTGAATGTTGCCTGCTTTTAGCAATTAAGTTTCTGCTCATCTCAACCTCAATGTTCATTAATAGTTATTGAGTACCTGCTGTGTGCCAGGCACTGCCAAGCCCTGGAGATGTGAAGATGAATAAGATGGCGCCCCTGCCTTCAAGTGTTACACAGAGGTGGAAAAGACAGACACAAACAGGCAAAGCAGGAGAGTGGGATGAGGCCTGAAGCCCCCTTGCATGGTCATGGATGAGGGCTGCTATAGCTTGGAAGGTCACTGGGTTGAAGAGATTGAGGAAAGATGAAGCACAGATGTTAAAGCTAGCCAGGGCGATGGAAAGGAAGATACACATGTAGGTGCCCACACCATAAATTAACATGGAATGGATGGAAGGTTGGTGGATGATGGATTTGGGGTCTTGTAGCTTGAGGACATGGCCTGAAAAGGAAGAGATTGTACATGGGGATGGAGGAGCGAAGGTATAGGGGCAGCAGTGGGGAGCTATGAGAACTCTACTCCCTTCTTCACCATAGTCCCCGTCCACACAAACCTCAGAATCCCGTAATCCTCTTCTCTAGAAACAGTGTTCCCTAAGGCAAGGACAACTTCTGTCTTGTTCTTTTTTGTGTGTTTTCGCCTGTTGCTAATCACAAAGTCTTGATCTGTCTGTTTAATCATTCTCATTTTATTGTTCTTTATTTGCAAAGAAAGGGAAAGGAATGAGGCAGGGAATAAAATGTGGCTTCTTGCAACTGTGACAATCAAATATTCCAGATTTTAAAGAACAGTTCATATTTCAGGTATTCCATGCCTTTGTAAAAAGTTGAGTATTAGGTAATATGTGCTGAATTTTTGTTTTGCAACATATGGTTATTACATTTATAATACCTCTGGAGTGATGCACTGGGGACAGATGCTACGTTTTTGTTTTGTTTTGTTTTTAGGTAAGAAGGTGCAAATTTATTTAGAATGAAAAAAGAAATCATAACAAATACTGGAGATTTTAGGTCTTTTTCTTTTTGAATCAAATGCTGGCATAGAAATGTTTATGCAGAAACACTTTATTGGCCAGGCGCGGTGGCTCACGCCTGTAATCCTAGCACTCTGGGAGGCTGAGGCGGGTGGATTGCTCAAGGTCAGGAGTTTGAGACCAGCCGGAGCAAGAGCGGGACCCCGTCTCTACTAAAAATAGAAAGAAATTAGCTGGACAACTAAAAATTTATATAGAAAAAAATTAGCCGGGCATGGTGGCGCATGCCTGTAGTCCCAGCTACCTGGGAGGCTGAGGCAGAAGGATTGCTTAAGCCCAGGAGTTTGAGGTTGCTGTGAGCTAGGCTGACGCCACGGCACTCACTCTAGCCCGGGCAACAAGCAAGACTCTGTCTCAAAAAAAAAAAAAAGAAAGAAACACTTTATTAAAACTTAGCTTCCTTGCCACTGATGTGCAATAGTGGTATAAAAAAAGAAAAAAAAAAGATAAAACTTAGCTTCTTCTATCTGCCTAGAACATTCTCTAACTCCTAGCCATTCCCAGCCCTCACAGTGGCCCATGCAAGTAAAAAAAGACTTGTAATTTAAGCAACATAAGCTTCATCATGAATCTGCCTCTGGAAGGAGGGGAAGCTAGTCCAGTATGGTACAGCCTCAAGATTCCCATCTGCCTAGTTAACATACCCTGTGTAATCCTCTCCAGCTTTCTTTAAATTGGGCTTAGAAACTCAAGTTCCCCAAGGGCAATCCTGTATTCCTTCCTCGTTCTAAAAGTTCTGTCACTAATCTGTGGCTAAGTGAGCCTAGGCCAGGCTGAGATGTGCTTTAGATGAGAGTCTGCAAGAAGGCAAGCCTTCTGGGAAAAAGTTGGGGCTGTGGATCCCTGGGACAGCCCATTCTTTTTCTTTTCTTTTTTTTTTTTTTTTGAGACAAGAGTCTCACTCTGTTGCCCAGGCTAGAGTGCCGTGGCATCAGCCTAGCTCACAGCAACCTCAGACTCCTGGGCTCAAGCGATTCTCCTGCTTCAGCCTGCCGAGTAGCTGGGACTACAGGTGCATGCACCGCCATGCCCGGTTTATTTACTTATTTTTTAGAGACAGAGTCTCGCTATGTTGCCCAGGTTGGTCTTAAACTCCTTGCCTCAAGCAATCCTCCCACTTCGGCCTCCAAAGTGTAAAAAATTCTTTATACTTTAGGAGTTATTGGCCTTTTATCTGTGGTACATGGGCAAATTTCTTCCCAGTTTGTTATCTGTCTTATGGCTTTTGCCATGGAAAACATTTTTATTTTCATGTAGTCAAATTTATCTACATTTGTCCTGTTTTTTTCCAATTTAAGGTGACTTGCCACTTTCTCATATGCTTTTTAAAGGATATTTCTTTTCCTTTAGCTTTGTGGTTGTTTTTTGGGGAGACTTCATCAGCAGAAAACCTTTAATTTCCATTTCCTAACCTTTTGCAATAGTTGTGTATGGATGGGGGCCCACTTTATTCCAAACCATTCCATTCACAAAATTCCTAATTTGAGTGCCCTCATTTGTCAGTTCTGCCCTCTTGTGCAGTTTAAAGATTCTGTTGGTGGGGATGGGAGAAAAGCTTGGTGTGCCTTGTTTCTCTTTTCTTTTAGTCTTACATTTCCCCTTTTTCCTTTCGCTACTCTCCTTGTAACTGATTCTCCTCCAGAAACACTGCTTCTACTAGATGGCCATTCCTGGTCCTACACATTTTCAAAACTTTCCCCAAAGCCAGGGCTATAATCTACCAAGTCCTAACCTGTGTTCAGTATTTTGCATTCATTTCACTTCTTTTCCTGGAGACTCTGTGCGTCCTCTAAGCCCTTTACTGCATCCTGCTCCGTCCCATGGAGTGCTTTACCTCTTTCTTCACCCTCCACACTCACAGGCTTCTTATTATTCACACAGGATCCCTGTTGTGAATTTTTTCCTCTACTGACAGGTAATTTGAAGTTGCAGTGTTCTGGTACTGAAGGCATGAACCCTGTGTAGTTTTTATTTGTTCTACTTGATTTTATGGTTGTTTTGAGTGGGTGAGGGAGAGATTTGTATTAATAATTAGGCTACTGCTATTGTTCTCAGCCCCAGAAATCTCAACACACATTTCTTAATACATTGCAGAACCTGGTCGTGATGAAAACCACTAAAAACTAGCAATAGAAAGGAGGTTTCTTAAATGATGTTATCAACGGTTATAAATGGTACTTGGAGTTGAGTGTTGAGAATGGCAATGAGATTAGCAAATATAACATATTGTACATTAGTGGTTTTAGATTATATCGAGTTGAAAGTAAATGTCAAATTTGAGAAAATTAAGAAGAATTTTCTTTAAGATTGGGACTAAGGCTGTTAATCCTCAATATAATATTGGTGATTCTGGCATGGCAAAGAAAAAAAGGATAAAAGGCTAGTCACAGTGGCTCATGCCAGTAATCCTAGCACTTTGGGAGGCCGAGGTGGGAGGATCGCTTGAGGCCAGGAGTTTGAGGCTGCAGTATGTAGTGCGCCTGAAAAATAGCCATTGCCCTCCAGCCTGGGCGACAGAGCATGTCCCTCCATGTCTCAAAAGAAAAGGAAAAAAAAAAAAGAAAAAAGAAAGGAGTTATTTTATACAAGGATTAAAAAAATTAATGTCATTATTTGCAGATAATATAATGGCTTAAATAGAAATGCTACCAATTCTTAGGATACAAAGTTCATAAAGTCGAATACAAGATCAACTTACAAAAGCAGTAACTCCTTTATAGTAGTGGCAGGTGGCCTGGGCTGCTGAGCCAACAGCCATTCCGCTTCTTCTTTGCTAACAAAATCCCAGTTTCTTTGTGTCCAACCCTATTATATAAATCATGATTCACCTAAACCAGTCGTGGCAAACCTATTCTTTATTTTTCTTCTTCTTTTTTTTTTTGTTAGAGACGGGTTTTCACTGCTACCCAGGCTGGAGTGCAGTGGCTATTCCAAGGTGCATTGCACACTACACCCTTGGATTCCTGGGCTCTAGCGATCCTCTCACCTCAGCCTCCAGAGTAGCTGGGACGCACTACCGCCTGCCAGCTCTACCAGATTCTAATTTTACCAGCACCCTTTGCAGCTAGGGATGGTTGTATGACCTAGTCCTGGCCAACAGTATGTTAGCAAAAGTTTGCCAAACTGTTCCTGGGAAAAATTTTCTTCTTTTTGCAAATGCTTTGGTTTCTCTGAGCTTTAGTTCCCTCTATTTTTTTTTTTTTTTTGAGACAAGAGTCTTACTCTGTTGCCCGGGCTAGAGTGCCTTGGCGTAAGCCTAGCTCACAGCAACCTCAAACTCCTGGGCTCAAGCAATCCTCCTGCCTCAGCCTCCCGAGTAGCTGGGACTACAGGCATGCACCACCATGCCCGGCTAATTTTTTCTATATATTTTTAGTTGTCCAGATAATTTCTTTCTATTTTTTTAGTAGAGACGGGGTCTCACTCTTGCTCAGGCTGGTCTCAAACTCCTGAGCCACTCCTGAGCTCAAACGATCCGCCCGCCTCCGCCTCCCAGAGTGCTAGGATTACAGGCGTCGTGGGCCACCGCGCCTGGCCCTTTAGTTTCCTCTTGTATAAAATAGTTAACACATGCCTTACCTTCTAAGACTGTAAAGATGAAATGAGATTATCCTCATATCAAAGAGTTCCATAAATGGTAAATACAAAGCAAATGCTAGGATTATTTAAGATATACAAAAGATTATGGGCACAGATGTGGCATTGATTGGTCTAAGTGCTGCAAGCTGGCAATAAGTTTGAATGCTATAACTTATAGAAAATCCCTTTACCCAATCAAATCTTTCATTATTAAGAAACTAAGAACTACTGCTTAATTTTGCTTCTCATGTAGCACCTTGCCCAGTGATGTAGTAGTAACTAGCAAGGTATTGAGAAAAATTTAACACCTCAGACAACATGTTCTTTGAATGATCTGAAGATGGTTCTGCCAATCCAGCTGTAAGTTCTAGATCAGGGTCATAAAACCTTTTCTATAAAAAGTCAGGTAGTTGGGGAATGGACACGCTTGAAGCTCAGACTCGGGGGAATGGGAGGGACATGGACAGTATATCTAACCAGAACTTTTGTACCCCCATAATAAGCTGAAATAAAAAATAAATAAATAAATAAAAGGGCAATGATAACCATTAAAAAAAAAAAAGTCAGGTAGTAAATAGTAATAAGCCTTTGCAGGCCATATAGTTTCAGTGCAACTACCGAATTCTATCAATGAAGTGAGAAAACAGCCATAGATAATATGTAAACAAATGGGAAGGGCTGCGTTCCAAGAACATGAAATGGGCAATGGGACAATTGGCCTGAAGGCCAGTTTGACATCCCCTGTTCTAGATCAAAAGTTCACTGTTCTACAGCGAACTTGTCTCACAGAAATCATGTCTTGAGACCAACTCAATCAGTTTGCTATGACATCATCTCCACTCAATTAATAAGATGGTATATCTGCATAGTGCTTTAGTTTTTCAAAGAACTTCCAGGATGATTTAACACATTAGATCCTCACAAAAGTCCTTTGTGAGCAGAAGAGTAGATCATCTTTGTACTGATGAGGAAAAGGTTTGAGTGAATTGTTCCAGGTCAGACAGTTACTAAGGGCAAAATCTACATTTTCTAGATAGCAGTTTAGTGCATTTTAAAAATACATGGTTACAAACCTTAATTCTACTCCATTGTTCTTAGATTCTAGAATTATTCTTATTCAAAACTTTGGTGAAGCAGTATTGTTACCGAAAATTTGGGCCTTGTCCCGGAGGCCACATCAGAAGCACAAGGACAAGTGGTTAAAGAGGAGTTTATTAATTTGCTGGCAAATGAGGATGGAGACACTGTCTGAAATGCCATGGTTCTCCTTCTGAGCAGAAGTATAGAGCTTTTAACGTTTTTTTTTTTTTTTTTTTTTTGAGACAGAGTCTCACTCTGTTGCCCAGGCTGGAGTGCCGTGGTATCAGCCTAGCTCACAGCAACCTCAAACTCCTGGGCTCAAGCAATCCTCCGGCCTCAGCCTCCCAAGTAGCTGGGATTATAGGCACGTGCCACCATGCCTGGCTAATTTTTTCTGTTTTTACTAGAGATGGGTCTCATTCTTGCTCAGGCTGGTCTCGAACTCCTGAGCTCAAGCAATCCTCCCACCTCGGCCTCCTAGACTGCTAGGATTACAGGCGTGAGCCACCACGCCCAAACTTTTAAAGGTTCTGATTCATCCCATCTTTGACTAAGACAATCTCTAGACCTCTACCTGGATTAATCCCATCTTCGGCTAAAGGGTCTGGTGACTGACATCCACCCAGACAATTCCCTTGAGCCATCTCCTGTGGCACAAAGAACAAAAGACATTCCCTTGCCCCTCCTGACACTGGCCTGAGGCAGGAATGCAGGTCCTAGTTCCCCAAAGGAGTGCAGGATGTCTTAAAGAAACAAAACATTTTTGCCATTTTTAAGCCATTTCTTCTGTTATATATTCCCCCATCAATATAACCCTTCCATATCCATGGGAGGAGGGGCGACTACTCTGTTACAGTATATATTTTTTTGCTTTCTTAAAAATGGTTTTATAGGCCAGACCCAATGGCTCATGCCTGTAATCCTAGCACTTGGGGAGGCTAAGGCAGGAGGATCATTTTGAGGCAACATAGCGAGATCCCATCTTTACAAAAAATAGAAAAATTAGCCGGGCATGGTGGCGCATGCCTGTAGTTGCAGCTACTTGGGAGGCTGAGGCAGGAGGATTGCTTAAGCCCAGGAGTTTGAGGTTGCTGTGAGCTAGGCTGATGCCAGGACACTCTAGGCTGGGCAACACAGTGAGACTCTGTCTCAAAAAAAAAAAAATTCTAGTCACTCAAAGAGGGAAAATATACTTCCAATTTCAGTGTGAGAAGAGTAGAGAAGCAGGATACAGGTCAAAGCCCCATGTGCAAAGGACTAGTATATGATAGATCTGAATGTATGATTAATAATAAAGTTTCCTCTGTCAAACCTGGACTTCTATGATAGTCTATGGTAGACCTATGTATTGAAAAATGCTAGAGAGGACACCTGACAGTTAAGATTAGATATGACTTGAGACATCCAGAGGAAATCCAAAACTAAATACAAGGTTTTGAAAATACATTAACGACAAAAGTGTCCACCTCTATCATTTAATACTGAATCTGTTTTCTTTTTCGTAAAATGGAGTAATTTTTTTCCTGCAATACTGCCCACAAAGCAAGTAACACAACATGCAGGGCAAGGTCTCATTCAATGTAGTTATTTAACAAAGTTTGCACTTATGAAGAAAAATAAAACCTATAATGAAACTTCACAAACCATGAGTTAGCAGCTAAACAAGTCAAAGAACAGTTCCACGTCTAAGCTTCTATTTATCCTCGTTCAGCTGACAGTTAACTGGCAGGTGCCAGGAAAGGGAAGGTTATAAAGTGGAGTTGTTCCCTCAAATCTGCCCAGCTCACCCCACTTCATGTGTTTTTTCCTGTTACTGCCCTTTTCTCAAGTCTGAATAAAATCATTCAGCCCTCTACACTTTCTCCAAGATACCAAAAAAATAAAAGATTTTCAAACTAAAATAAAATTTAGTTTCTATATTTTACTTCTTTCAGATCTTGATTTTTAAAAATAGATTCTAATTGAAACAAAAAAGCTTTGTGTCCCTTTTAAAGGAATTTCAGAAATCACATGATCAAAGAGTAAGCAGTTGACTTGCAAATTTCCAGCTGCTGCTAAGGGGCTTCTGTACTTTGAAAAAAATATATTCTAAAAATTACCATCGTTTTTGTCATAGTATTTATTTTAAAATTCCAAATAATACTAAAAAGAGTATGAGCATTTAAAAATATAAATATATTAAAAGAGGGTGTAAGTAAAAAAAAAAAATAGAGAAACACTGCCCTAGACTTTTGTGGAACATAAAACTATAATCTTTCATCACTATTTTGCTGTGCCTTACTATAAAAATACAGACGGCACAGCTCTTCTATAGCTTTAACAACTTGATTATAAATTGCTTTCAAAAGTAATTTATTTGGATTTTCCATATCCTTTAATGAATTGCAAATATATTAACAGAAAAGACTCCCCCCCCAAGACTGTACAATTTCTGAAATAAGTCAGGAAAAGCAAAAAGACACAAAATTACATTGTTTCAATGCAAATAGAACACACACATCGCACCCACACTTGCATTTTCCCAGGTTTTCACAAAGAAAACGGGTCACCGTATTTCTCAGTGAAGATCCATACTATACTCTGGCTAATCAGAGACTTCCAAACTTTTTTCTTTAAAAAGAGCATTTTTAATAGACTAAATACTGGTTATCACTGAGTTTTTGTTTAAGGTACAACAGCAGCATGGTTCAAATGTTACTTGCAGTTCTTGGAAAAAATAAAAATTTTAAAGTAATGAAATACAAGAAAAAGTAGGGACCACCTTTCATTATTTTGAGTACCATTGTTCTCTTGAAAAAATATTCCAACCTTCTAAAATCCCAGAGTTAAGAACCATTTCCAAGGGGAAAAATAAATCCAATGCCACAACATAACTTCTGAATAAGTGTGTGTGGATATATATATATAGTATGTGTGAAACAGAAAAAAGGATGTCAAAGTACTTAGTATTTTTAATTTCCTTCAAAGTAGCTTCTGAAATTTGAAGCAAACATTTTGCTTGACCAAAACATGTTCTTCTGGTTGTTTGATCCCCATTCATGCAAAAAAAAAAAAAAGAAGGAAAAAAGGCAGAAAGAGTTACTAGGTGGAAAATAAGGCTTCCAATTCTAAATGTCTTTGAAAGTAGGTATGAGGAAAAATGAAATCAGGCCAAACTTGGGCTGAAAGTGTCCCTCAACCAGCCATTGCCATTGTGTGCCTTTCTCAACTATCTTTTTATTCTTGGTCTCAAAATCAGTACCAGAAAAGACTTGCAACCTCTGGCACAGGACATAAATTCCTAGTATAAAAAGATAACTAATTATACTCTAGCAAATTATGTTCTAAGCTTAGCTTTCTCCAGGCTTTGTAACACAGAACTCAGGTCGAAGCTTTCTACGAAATTCTAGATTTGACACTGTTATACAGCTGACTTAAGATTTGCCAATTAAAAAAAATAAAAGAATCTAAAATTAAATATTATAGAACTAATGGGTAATAAAATGGAATATTTGTTAGATTTCAAGTGCTAGTCTCTGGGAATTTTTAGTAATATTCACTTATTCCCAACTTTTCCTTTTCTTTATAAATTATTGTTTTAGACAGCACATACACATAGATTTAGGTAGGAAATTTTGTTAAATACCTCTGGCACCCAATACCTAATCCAATACTCTGACTTGAATTAATTTATAATGGTATCTAATCCACGTTCAAATAAAAAGTTTAGCAGTAAATGATAGAAAATTACTGAGTCTACAGGCTAAAATTTTTTTTCACATCTTTTGTAATCCACCTTATTTTCACAGCTTGACTAACAAATACAGATAACCAATAGATAAATTTGTCCTTCATCGAATAATCCAAAATAATAATTGTAGGCCTGTCATTCATAAGAAAGTATAATTTGTCATATACTGACATTGGCACTTAATAATAAAATGTTAACAACTAAAGTTTCTCTAAAAATTTCAAACATTACAATAAAGGAGATACACAATTTAAGACTGTTTAAATCTGTTACTGTGAAATTCTGATAATTCCTATTTTATATGCATAATTAGATCTTTAAAATTGTGGCCATTTCCCAAAGACACCAACCTATTACGACAAACTCAGGAGAGAACTTGTCTCCTTCATAAGAATGTTTCTTTTTTCCCACCTAAAAATTTCCAGTATCCTAAATACCCACTCTCAGTAAACATTTTGGTGACTCACATTAGTGAAAATAATCTGAAGCAGAGAGCCAAAAAGAATGGAAATTACCTCAACCAAAGGTAATCACACATTCTTGCACTCTGCTTAAACACTCAGAAAAGTCAAAGGTGTACTGTCTTGAACAAATATAGCTTCAAGGTTATGATACAATTCTGATTGTATTAAGGCTTTCACTATCATGATCTCTTAAAGTCTCTCCATTTTAGTGTTCTCATACTAATTCTTATGGTGATCTTAAATGGATATTAAGGGCCTTGTTTTGGCTTTTCAATGGGGAACCACTCTGTCATCTCTTGAATGTTAAAGGTGATCCCACAGAGCTCAAAGAGAAGAGGCAATATGGTAAGGACCAATTTTAAAGTTTGTAATACCAAGACAACAATGATCAACACTTTGAAGCAAGATGAATAAATTAAAATTCTTGGTTAGACATTAAAGCATTCTTGCCAAGAATAAGTATACACTATATGGAGGGATATTTGATTCCTACATATGAGTTCTGATATGCCCATTACATTTGTTTATAGGAGACACTGCAAGTTTAAGGTAATTTACATTCCTTGGCAATCAAGTTACTGTTATAGGCAATGTCTTTTATTGTTCCATCTGGCACTTGCTAACACCATTCTTGAAGAACCTAGAAATGAAGGTCAGTCACTCTGTTTATCAGGAACAGAACCACATAAAAACACATTTTTGGAAAAATGACCAAGAAATTCTGGTTCATCACTGTTTTCCATATCTAATGGTTCCTTCAAGATAAAACATAACTCTTCCTTCCATGATAGCTTTCCAACAAAGGGAGATTAAAGAAAAAAAGAAAAGAAAGTTCCCCACCCTTCCCCACTAATTGTCATTCATACTGGTAAAGGAGCCAGTCTTGTTAGCAGCTAAATATTGCACTGCCTTTCATTCTGTGTACAGTCAGGGTCCATTGAAAGTGGCACACTCATGGTATAAGTGATGGATGATGACAATGCTGGCTTAAGAGTGAAGACTCAGTATATGGAGGGACAAGAACATGTCAGCACTAGTCACACATCCAGTTGCAAAAGTCTGATTTCCAGAAGTTAAAATTCATCACTTTCAGCTGCATGAAGTTGTGTGTCATCCGCATCTGTCATACTGCTCTCCTGGGATTCATCTGTTCCCACTTTAAAAATAAAACAAAAGTTTATAGTAAGGTATCTGGCAAATATATCTTGTTGGTTTATGAGAACAAGGAAAACTGTATTACATTCAAAGAGGTAAGACCCTAAATCAAGGCCCTTAAAAATCCTGATATCCTTTAATAAAATGCAATTCAAGTTTCTTATTTCACAGCAGGTCTGAGAAGATTAGTTTATTGCATTTTACCTTTAAGGTTTTAACTACTAAAACTGCCTCTGCCTAATGAATTCCTTATTCCTACCCTAGGAATTAAAACTAGCTAGCTAGCTCTCTGAGACATAAAAAAAACTGACATTTCTTTCCCCCAACCTCTAAATCACTGACTTGACTTTGAGGATACTCCTTGCTAGTCCACAGAAATATAAAATGTAACCTTCAGTTTAAAAAGGGTTATTGGAATTATAATTTTAATTAAAGCCTTTCACCAAGTTTTTCAGAACAAAGACATCTAATCAGAATTTATCATCAGAATTTCTCAATTCTATTATTAAAAAATATTGATACATTAAGTCTTGGTTCTCACTAATTACTTTAAGACATATACTCAATTTAGGGATGGAGTATTTACTGCCTTAAACTGTATTCTTCGTTCTTTCCTCTTTTCTTGACTCTTAAATTTATATATATTAGGCATGTATTTGGATTTTAGATTTGCCAGAGCTACACAGAATTTCAATAGCCACTATTACAGATCTGTCAATACTTTAAAATAGTGGTCCCCAACCTTTTTGGCACCAGGGACCGGTTTCATGGAAGACAATTTTTCCACAGGCTGGAGGGGCAGAGAGGAAGGTTTTGGGATGACTGAAGTGCATTACATTTACTGTGCAGTCAAACCTCTCTGCTAATGATAATCTGTATTTGCAGCCGCTCCCCAGAGCTATCATCACCACCTCAGCTCCACCTCAGATTATCAGGCATTAGATTCTCATAAGGAGTGCACAACCTAGACCCCTCGCATGCGCAGTTTACAGTAGAGTAGGGTTCCAGCTCCTAAGGGAATCTAATGCCACTGCTGATCTGACAGGAGGTGGAGTTTATGCAGTGACGCCAGCGAGGGGGAGCAGCTGTAAATAGAGATGAAGCTTTGCTCACTTGCCCACCGCTCACCTCCTGCTATTCTGCTCAGTTCCTAACAGGTCACAGACAGTCCTCGGCCTAGGGATTGGGGTCAGCAGCTTTAAAATGTACATAAACTTATTATTCATTCACATGGCACTTATAATGTTCTCAACATACATTTACATCTATCATCTTTTTCTCCCTTACTACTTCCCTATGAAGCAGATAAGACAGTATTAGTTACATATTCCAATGTAAATTGAGGCCTAGGTAAAATTCAGCAATGGATTTGTCAAAGTCACACAGCAAACTAGATCCAGAACTGAGACTAATTACCGGACTCCATATGCATTTTGTTATTATATCACCCTGCTCAATTTCCCTAAAATTCCATTTGGTAGAAAGAAAACACCACAGTTAGAAAAATAAAAGAGAAGCCCACAATCCTTATGCAAAAGGTAGCTTTCTAAGCATTCAAAATCATATGTATGATACTTACTGATCTGTTCTTCTTGGGTTATTGGCTCCTCATCATCTGGAAGATAGCGCTTATCAATTGCCTCTTTAATCTGGTTATTGGCTCCTTTAGGATCTAAATCCATAGCCCAAGAGAAATTCATCAGGGCGAGGTGTGTTTGACCTAACTTCTTGTAAACCTAAAAATAAACAGCGACACTACATTTTTCATTAAGTTGTGAGCTTCAACTATAAAATCCTAAACATTTATAATTTAAATCAGCCTCCTGATTTATGTGCTCTAAACTCATTCTGATGGGTAGGACATCTTCATCCTATAGATGAACTCATACCAGCTTTTGAGTTCCTTTTAGTATATTCAGATATTATTTTCAGAATTCAGGTAGTAGGTTTCTAATATAAATCTCACTCTGACTGCAACAGTGACAAAGGGAATAAGTGGACCATAAGCTGCTTGATTAACATTCATTTATAGTGATTTTAAATGGAGCTGTATCAACTCTTAACATCTGTCCATGGTTCCTAGATACTTTAACCAATTGGCATCTGGGGGTCCAGTTTGTCAAGGACTGGACTAGTCTGGCCTTGGGACTCCTAGAAGCCATTTCTTCTAATCAAGACAAGGCAGTGCCATTAATTCTTTTCTTTTGGGGG
>CM052441.1:134391916-134409084 GCA_028533085.1 Varecia variegata
AAAAAATCAGGTTTAAAACAATCCATACATAAACTACTTTGCAGTCCCTTTTTACTATTTTTGGAATTCTTATTATCACTCACTAAGGAACTATTATAGAAATAATCTTTTGCAGACTCTAAGGACATTCAGGAGTGAAAGGGTAAAAAACAACTAAAAGAAGAAACACGTTTCTAAGGAAGGTAAAGGGGCTACATCAGTTATTCACATATTAGTATGACTTATTTAACTTCCATTTCTTGAACATCTTTTAAACACAGCAATAAGCATTTTAAATACATAACCTAATTTAATTCTCACAGAAGATGTCCTGTGCCACAGATATGCTTTGAACAAATGGCACTTTGGCCTCTACTGCCATAAGTTTATATAAAGGAACATTATGAAAAGAGCACCTGTTGTAGTATTTACTGAAAGGATATCATCAAATATTTTTCATTTTACTACACATCTATGATCCACCATAAAAATCTTATTATCAGAAATATCTCTCTTTACCTGAGCAATTTTTTTATGTAATTATTAGAGCTAATAAAAAACATATACAGTGGTGAGGACAAGTAAAAACTATGGCAGATATAATTTCTGTAATTTATATTCAAGGTGATAGAAGTAATTTTATAAAAAAAATTAAAAGTAAATACTTTTATAAATAAGTAAAAATATGAATGTATTTATTTAGCTATATGTTGAAATAAATTCAACTTGTGAGCTATAATCTTACTTGTCCAAGAGCAACCAGCCTTGTGTCTCCTAATATAACTAAGAGGCTATGACAATAATGACATTCTCTTATATTTAAATCAACAAGTCTAAGGCAAAACCAATTATGTAAAGTTAGATTCTCTCTGAAATTACCTTTAACAGATTGAAATTTTAAACAAATTGTTTTAATCAATACCAAAATTGCATTTTACATGGAAAATACCTTTTTTGAAGGAGCTCCGGTGGATGGCACGTCAATTACAGAAGGTGTATTAGTGTAGTTTTGTAAATAGGATCCATCTCCAGGAGTTGGGGTTTCTAATGGCAAAATCCCAAAACTGAGAAGAGGTTGAAATCAAGGTGTCAAAAAGTCATCAAGGCATATATAAAGCAGCAGTATACTTAAATTAGAAGGTCTAAAAGGAAGAGAATGGCAAATCAGTCTTGGGGACAGTGAGGATCTGAGGGGCAGATTAAAAATAATATGTGAATGTAGACTATCCTACCCACCATAATTAAAATTAAAAAAAAGAAGAGAAAACAAGGAACTTGAGCAAGAACTACTGATCTCAGGAGATTTGTTAGAAATAAAGTGGTTTTATAAAAGCTAAGACTCAAATGATCAAATTACTTCAAATTCTTGGATTTGGGATAAATTATGGGATTTAGACCCAATTTTGGAGAAAATGTCTCTAGAGACCACTGGATAATTAACAACTCTCTAAAGTTGTAATCTCACGGTCATGCTATTTTAGTAGCTCCCTGGCCCCAGAACTACAGAGTCTGTTCTGGCATATAATTTTTTATTTTGGTACTTGTGGATATGTATCCTCTGGGCTGGGTTCTTATCTTTATACATATATATATTTCTAATAATTTGGACAAAATATTTCATACTGATAGGTGTCCATACTTCCTCCATGTTTTGAAAAACAGCATTTTAACAGAAAGCAATGTCGCTCAGATTATATCATGAGTGTACTAACATTCAAGGGGCTCACTGCTATCTACTGATGCACGGCCATCAAGACAGTACCTTTTTTTTTTTTTTGGAGACAGAATCTCCCTTAGTTGCCCAGCTAGAGTACAATGGCATCATCATAGCTCACTGCAACCTCCAATTCCTGGGCTCAAGTCATCCTCCTACCTCAGCCTCCATGCCCAGCTAATTTTTCTATTTTCAGTAGAGACAGGGTCAGGGTCACACTCTTGCTCAGACTGGTCTCAAACTCCTGAGCTCAAGCGATCCTTCCACCTGACCTCCCAGGATGCTAGGATTACATACGTGAGCCGCTGCATCTGGCCAACAATATAATGCATACACTAGCTAATTAAGGCATGTTTAAGAGTTTTAAAAATTACTCTAATATTTAATATTAACTTTTTATCACATGTGCTATATTTCTTTTAGTTCATTTTATGAAAACAGACTGCCCCTATTTCCATAGTGATTTAGGAAGTTGCTATTTAGATTAATTTCTATTACTAGTAATATGAATTATTATTATAAGATCATTTAGTATTATATTACATTTTAAAGAATCTTTTATTTGACTTACCTTGGGGTTAATGGGCTAAGAGCAGCTGGTCCTCCCAATAAACTTCGACCAGTTTTTGGTTTATTTTGAACCTGTTTAGATAATATGGAAGTTCCTGTTCCAAGAGGGACAGTATCAGGTGAAATTACAGCTGAATCAATATAAGACACTGAGGAATCTGTGTTCAAGGAGTACTTTGAATTGGAAGATTCTAAATTCAGTCTGTTTAATTCCTGAAACAGAAAATTCCTACCATGTCATTTACAATACATTATTTAGCTCAGATCATTCTTTGTAGCTTTCATAATATTTTAAACACCAAAGTATGATACACTTACAATTGTGTCCTGGGGTGTTTCTGTAAGAACTGTTTCAGGCTGTCTGTGAGATAAACTATGATTAGATATTAGTGTTGTACAAGAATTGGGCAGACAGTTGCTAAAGTTCTGTAAAGATGTTACTTTAAATGTTTGGTCAGGATCTGGCTTTTCACCTGTGAAGACACACACACACACACAAAAAAAAAAAGTTTGCCACTGAGGAAATGAGGGATACATTTTCTTCAAGTATGATAAATCAGTGGAAGTAAGGCTTTATCCAGAGTTTTAAAAATTCTGTCCACTTTTTCTTCTTCTTTTTTTAAGAGATGGAGTCTCACTCTGTCGTCCAGGTTGGGGTGCAGTGGTGCAATCATAGCTCACTGCAGCCTCTACTTCCTGGGCTCAAGTGAGCCTTCCTCCACAGCTTCCTGAGTAGCTAGGACTACAGGTGCATGCCACCATGCCTGGCTAATTTTTTTTTTTTTTTTTTAATTGTAGAGACAGAGTCTTGCTAGGTTGCCCAGGCTGGTCTCAAACTCCTGGCCTCAAGAGACCCTCATGCCTTGGCTTCCCAAAATGCTAGGAATATAGGTGTGAGCCACCATGCCTGGCCTCACTTCTGCTAATCACATTTACCTCTTAAAAGTCCTTCCATCAACTTATCATAAAAGTTTATCCCTAAAATAAAGATATAAATTTAGAAAATAAACTAAACTGTAAGGATGCTAATTTTAAATATAACAAATCACAGAAAAATGCAGATTTCTGTGTTTGTTTTAAAGTAGAAAACAACTAGATTTCATTTTTCTCAAGGTAGGCGATAAGGTTGAAGAGTTAAAACCCAGCATATTTTACACTAAAGGTTGAAGCACTTCTTTGTATATAGACACAACAATGTTTTATAATACCCCTTTATACATACTAGAGCATATATAATGAGACATTCTCTCCCTACATTGTCCAGGTCTTACAAGTTTCTGCTCCAGGCATTCTATTAATCTCCTTGGAAATCCTATTAATTTCTTTTCTTAGTCAGAAAGCAATTTTGACTAGGCTTAACACATTGACTGCCACACTAGAAAAAAATAAGTTTTCCTTGGGGCCACGGTGTTTTATCATGAAAATGGAATAAAAACTTTGAAAATAAGACGATCCTTTCGAATTAAATGAAAAACTTATTTTTTATTGTTTTCTGTGTGAGAGTTACATGCAACTTGAAAAATAGTTCACACGGCTCCCAAGGTAAAGAGATGTATGAGTTACATATGCTTCGTGAGGCCCCAGGCTCAAAACTAGCGTGAGTTGAATACAAGTGACATGGCATTTAATGTTAAACACACAACACAACGCCTTCTAGAGGACATAAGATATTAAAGGGAGATTGGCTAAACAGAAGAAACCACCGAATTTAATCTTTGGGGTAAAGTAATTAAAGGTCACATTATTCCTGAAACTTACAATTCTTATTTCTTATTCTCAATTTTAACAGCCCTTAGCTTTAAAAAATATTTTTCTTGTGGATAGATGATTTTTGTATTACCCTCCAAAAATTAAGTAGGGGGGGAAAAAAGAAGAGGAAATGGGGAATCCACCCAATACCACCCCCACAAACCTACCTATTTCACATAATGATTCAAAGGGAGACCAGAGGAAAGGATTTAAACTAAGGCTCTTTTGGTAACATTCTGATCCTTTGGCAAGCCGATCTGTCTTGCTGTGGAGAAAAACAAATAGATGAAATGAGATACAAATCCCAAAACATTTATTATAAAGAAATTTTTGGTATAGAAAATAAGGTAAATCTTATTTATATAAGTTCAGAGAGCACTCTTCTTGATGCTTCCCTAAATTATCAATTTTTCCTTTACCATCTTCTATTATTTTGGACAGATCAAGTTAAAAGTCAGGTGAAAGCAAATAGGACATAAATTGAAAGAAATGCTAACAAAATAAACTATCATTGCCTTCTTGAATATTACCATTACTTTAAATTTCCTGTCAGATACTAGTTACTGAAGGAGATATGGAAAACATCCAAATGCTTCAGTCTTATTCCTAATTTTTACTGTAACATCCCAGTGGTAATTCTGAAAGTGATTTAAATGTTTTTAAAAAAGCATATGTAAAGATTAGATTTTTTAACAAAGTAGAGGTGGTAGTAGCTCTTACTGAAAATAAAAATTTATGCTTCTTTCTAAATCAGGCTTACATTTGGAATCTGGACAATATCCTTGGGAACATATATCCTTGGAACAATCTGGGAATCATCAAATAGCATTGCTGCCTCCTTAGGTGTTTTTTTTTTTTTTTTTTTTTCTGAAACAGGGTCTTGCTCTGTTGGCAGGGCTAGAGTGCAGTGGTGTCATCAAAGCTCACTGCAACCTCAAATTCCTGTCCTCAAGTGATTCTCCTGGCTCAGCCTCCTGAGTAGCTGGTACTATAGGTGCATACCACCATGCCCAGCTAATTTTTCTATTTTTTGTAGAGACAGGGCCTCATTATGTTGCTTAGGCCAGTCTTGAACTCCTCAAGACCAAGCCACATTGCCTCAAGTGATCCTCTTGCCTGGGCCTACCAAGGTGCTGAGATTACAGGCAAGAGCCACCACGCCCAGCTGAAATTTAAGGAAAAAATAATTGTCACAAGAGTGACATAATCACCTACCATAGATAAAGGGGTAACTTAAAAATAGGAAATGAAGACAGGGCATAAAAAAGACCATTTTATGAAAGTAATAGGGAAGAAAGTGGCAAATTAATGCTTGGGAACTTTTAACATAAGGCTAGGAAAAGGAACATATAGTCGAAATCTCAATGTATGAGGATTATCCTAAGCTTCTAACACTTCTGTGACTATTGTTCTTCTATATTTTCTTCTTTAGCTCCTAAATAAAGCCATTCCTTCCAAAGAGTTGGGGGCACATAAATTTTTAAAAATAATAAAATAAAGAAATGAATAAAGCCATTCCCTCTGTCCTCAGACCCCTTCTTTATAAAACCTTCTCTGGTGAGAAACTCTTCTATAGAGATGACAACTAAATCTATTTCCCTGACTTCAAACTCACCTTTCCTCTGCCTACTGGCAGTTTCATCTAGGTTTACTTCCTTACCTAAGGTTTAGTAAGTTCAAAATCAAGTTCATCTTTTCTTCCCAAATCTGTTCTTTCTCATTATTTTTGTGCGTTTTAAGGGCATCACTATTCTTAAAAGTTCACAGACTCAAAACATTTTATCTTTGGCTTAAAGTTCCTTCTTCATTTTCACTGTTATGATCCTTATTGCTTCTCATATAAACTATCAACAGATCCCTAGTTAATGCCTCATGTTTCTCTTTCTCTCTTCAATTCATGCCTATATAAAAGGCACCTCCTCTCTTATGTAACAGTATTAACCATAGTCTGCCTATTTATCTTTTCATGTGTTCCCTCTTGCAATTTATTATAAGCTTTCTGAGGACAGGGAACTAAATATTCAAAACAGACACTTATAAAAGTTGCATTAAGTAGGCTGTATGATTTGTGTAAATGGCCAGAAAAGTGGTAAACAATGATTTAAGCACGATAAAACAATCTACTGTGGGAAAATATTCTGGAAATGTCAGAGGTGGTCCTTTGTGATAAAAAACCTCTTTTCCAATATTACTTAAATTATAATTGTATTTTCTTTTTACATTAGCAAAAGAAAAATTCTCTCAAACTTTTGGTAAGTTGGCAAGGCTGACTTTTATAATGAGCCATGATCTGATTAATAGACCACAAAACACAGGACATTTAAAACAAAATTAGTGTCTGCTAAGAGATTAGATACACATACATGGATAGATATATGTATAAATGATATAAGAGCTACTTGGGGAAGATGCCACGTGTGGAGTTACAATCATCTAGCCTGGGAGCTAAAACCTTGAATTATTCAATAGAGAAAATATTTTTAGATGGAAATTTTTACAAAATTGAGTGGCTATAATACAAAATCCAGCCAGGAGTTCCCCAAAGAATAGGGGTAAGAAAATTTATTTAGATGGTATTGGGAAGTAATCAGTTATTTTAGGAATCAGACTTAATATCATCTATGTCCTAAACATAGAAGTCTCACATGCTATAACAGACAAAAAGACTAAAAAGTCTACCAAAATGTCTATCTTGGCTGGGCGCCATGGCTCACACCTACAGGAGGCCGCGGAGGTGGGAGGATTGCTTTAGCTCAGGAGTTCCAGACCAGCCTGAGCAAGAATGAGATCCTGTCTCTTTAAATAGAAAAATCAGCTGGGTGTGGTGGCATGCACCTGTAGTCCCAGCTACTGTAGTTGCAGCTACTTGGTTGAGTTGGAGTTTGCAGTGAGCTATGATGATGCCATTGCACTCTAGCCTGGGGGACAGAGTGAGACTCTGCCTCAAAGAAAAAAAAAGTCTATCTTCTCTAGCAAAAAGAAAAGAAAACTTAATATGCCCTACCTACAAAACCGTATGTATGTACTGAGATTATTGGGTGTGATTCTGGTCTAAGACAGGTATTTGATGGCTAAAATGAAGAGCCAGCTTTTCTCTGGACTAATGGTTCAATAAAATAAAAAAAGAAAAGAAAAGACAAATGAAAAGCCAGTTTTGGGGCAGGATTGTTCTACTTTTGATACTCAACCTTTTAATCTTTATGATGAATAAAAGTAACCTATTCACATGCCTCTGAAAGGGGAAAAAACTTCCTTCTTCATGACTTGCTGTAGCGTATGTATTTGTGTACCTATGTGTATACATGCATACCACATACCCTTCTGAGGACCTGATTCAACTGTACTTTTGCAACTTTATTAATAATTTTATTTTAAAATAATTAGTAATACATATACAGTCAGGCACCACATAACAACATTTTGGTCACTGACAGTGTATCAGATGATGGTCCCGTAAGACTTTAATATCATATTTTTATTGTATCTTTTATTTAGATATGTTTAGATACACAAATACTTACCATCGTGTTACAATTGTGTATGGTATTCAGTACAGTAACATGCTGTACAGGTTTGTAGCCTAGGAGCACAAGGCTATACCATATAGCCTAAGTGTGTAGTAGGTTATACTATCTATGTTTGTGTAAGTACACTCTTTGATGTTTGCAAACGACAAAATCACCCAAGGACGCATTTCTCAGAGTGTATCCCATCGTTAAGTGACATGTGACTATACACCATTTTTGTGATTTTAACACTTTCCTTTATTTTATTTTTTTAAACTTTATTTTGGAATAATTTTAGATTCATATAGAAGCTGCAAAAATAGTACAGAGTTCCCAAGTACCCTATACTCAGCTTCTCTCAATAACAACATCTGACGTAAACTTAGAAACTGACATTAGTATAATACTGTGAACTAAACCACAGAGCTTACTTGGATTTTAGCAGTTTTTACATGTACTCATTTGTGTGTACACATAGTTTTATAAAATTTTATCACATTCACAGATTTGCATAACTACCACCATAATCAAAATATAGAACTGTTCCAATATCAAAGAAATTTCTTCAGTTACCCCTTTATAGTTACATTCTCACACTAATCCTGAGAATCACTGATCTGTTTTCTATCACTATAATTTTTTCATATCAATAATGTTTGTTATATAAATGGAATTATATAGTATGTAAACTTTTGAAATTGGCTTTTTTTACTTGCCATAATGCCCTTGAAATCTATCCAAGTTATTGTATGTATCAATACTGCAGTATATTCCTCTTTATTGCTCAGTGGTAGTCCACTATATGGAGTAGTTTATCCATTTGCCCATTGAATTTGGATTCTTTCCAGTTTGGGGCTTTTATAAATAAAGCTACTATGAACTTTCATGTACAAGTATCACCTTATTCCCACCAGCAATGTATGAGGGAGCCTGTTGCTCTGCATTCTCACTAGCACTTGGTACTGTCAGTAGCTTTTATTTTAGCCATTCTAATAGGTGTGTAGTGCTATCTAATGCTGGTTTTTAATTGTCCTTCTTTAATGGCTAATGATTTGGTCGTCTTTTCACCTGCTTATTTACCATCCATATATCCTCTTTGGTGAAGTGTCCATTCAAATGTTTTGCCCATTGTCTAATTGAGCTGACTTTTTATTTATTTAATATTTTAATTTTTTTGGAGACAGGATCTTGCTCTGTCACCTGGGCTAGAGTGCAGTGGCATCATCATAGCTCACAGCAAGCTCAAACTCCTGGGCTCGAGTGATCCTCCTGCCTCAGCCTCCCAAGTAGCTGGGACTACAGGTGTACACTACCATGCCTGGCTTTTTAGTTTTTTATGTGTTGTCTTTTGGGTGTCACGTCTAAAAACTCTTTGCCTAACCCTAGGTCATAAAGGTTTTCTCCTATATTTTCTTCTAAATTATGTTTTACATTTGAGGTTTAGGTCAAGATTCATTTCTTTTGCCTACAGATATTCAATTGCACCAGTATCATCATTTGTTAAAAAGGGTATCATTCCTCCATTAAATTGCTTTTCACCTTGTCTAAAGTCAACTGACCATGTAAAACTCTGTTTTCAATTCTTTTGGGTCTGTATCCAGAAGTGCAATTGCTAGATCATACAGTAATTCTATTTTTAATTTTTCAAAGAATTGTATTATTATTTTCATATATCACTAGATTCATCTGATTTGCTAATATTTTATTGAGGATTTTTGTATCTATGTTCATAAGGGATACTGGTCTATACTTTTTTTTTTTTTTTTTGAGACAGAGTCTCGCTCTGTTGCCCGGGCTAGAGTGCCAAGGCGTCAGCCTAGCTCACAGCAACCTCAAACTCATGGGCTCAAGCAATCCTACTGCCTCAGCCTCCCGAGTAGCTGGGACTACAGGCATGCGCCACCATGCCCAGCTAATTTTTTCTATATATATTTTTAGTTGGCCAGATAATTTCTATTTTTAGTAGAGACAGGGTCTCACTCTTGCTCAGGCTGGTCTCGAACTCCTGACCTCGAGCCATCCACCCGTCTCGGCCTCCCAGAGTGCTAGGATTACAGGCGTAAGCCATGGCGCCCGGCCTATACTTTTTTTTAGTACATATTTGGTTTTGGAATCAAGGTAAGCTGGCCTCATAAAATGAGTTAGGAAGTATTTATTTCTTCTTGCTCTATTTGCTGGAAGAGATTATGTAGAATTGGAGAAGAATTTTAACTACAAATTAATATCTTGTACAAAAATAGAATGAATAAGATCTAGTATTCAACACAATACTGTGACTATAGTTAACAACAATTTATTGTATATTTTATTTAAAAATTTTTTTACTAGAGATGGGGTCTTGCTATGTTGTCTTGAACTCCTGGCCTCATGAGATCCTCCTGCCTTAGTTTCCCAAGGTGCTGAGATTACAGGTGTGAACCACTGTCTCAGCCAATATATTGTATATTTAAAAATAATGAAAAGCATGAAATTGGAACGTTCCTAATGTAACAGATTTTGTTGCCCCTCCACCCATAGATATGGAAGGACAAAACTGATGGTGGGGAATATGTAACAGAAAAAAGGGCCTGAAAAAGGGTAAAAATGTTTTCTGTCTCTTCAAAACCCCCTTACCCTTTTTAAGAACTAAAACCTATAACCCTGCCTCAGGCCAGTGGTTGGGAGGGGCAGGGGAATGTCTTTTGTTCTTTGTCCCACAGGAGATTGCTCAAGGGAATTGTCTAGGCAGAGGTCATGTGTGTTTTCGTAGAAGCAGGGATTAATTGGAACCTTTAAAAGATCTGTACTTCTGCTCAGAAGCAGGACGTAGGGAGTCTGCCAACCTCCTCATTTGCTGGTAAATTAATAAATTTCTCTTTCCTTCTCCCCAAACCACCCGTCCTTGTCTTCTGATGTGGCCTTGGGGACAAGTGCTGAACTTTTGGTAACACTAATATAAAGAAATGATAAACGCTTGAGGTGATGGATACCCCAATTACTCTGATTTGACCATGATACACCCTATGCCCGTATCAAAACATCACATGTACCCCATAAATATATGCAATCATTACGTACTCATAATAACTAAAAATTTAAAAGATTTCTTTCATAATTTTAGGATTAGTCAGATGATCTACTCAGATTTCTCTTTCTTGGGTGAATTTTGATAGTGTGTGGTTTTCAAGGAATTGGCCCATTTTATCTCAGTTGTCAAATTCATGTATATGGAGTTAAGTTTTCAGCATACAGATCCTTTTAATATCTTCAGGTACCTTCTTTCATTCCTAAGTAATTTGTGTCCTCTCTTTTTTGGGTCAGTTTTGGTAGAGTTTTACCAATTTTATTGACTCTCCAAAGGACTAGCTTTTGGTTTTAGGGCTTTTCTCTACTGTTTTTCTGCTTTCAATTTCACTGAATTCTACTGCGTAAATTTTCCTACTTTCTATTTGCTTGGATTTATTTTGCTCTTCTTCTTCTAGTATCCTTTGGCAGAAGCTTAGATTACTGATTATATATTCTTTTATGACATAAGCATTTTGTGCTATAAATTTCCCCCAAGACATCTTTATCTACATCACCGCTTTTAATATTGTTTTATCCTTTTCATTCAGTTCAATGTATTTTTAAAATTTCCTGTGAGAATTTCTCTTTGACCCATGAATTATTTAGAGGTGTGTGGTTTCATTTTTAAGTGTTCGGAGATTGTCTTTGGCCCTGTACAGCTTTTTGTCATCTAATCCATTCTTTAAACCAAAGAGTAGTATTTACAATACTTCATTTTAGTTAATCTTCTAAAAGTAATATGGTGCTCTTGAATTACTATTTCTACAACATTCCTCCCTTATTAAAATTTTGACAACTTCTAGGCCGGGCATGGTGGCTCATGCCTGTAATCCTAGCATTCTGGGAGGCCGAGGTGGGAGGATTGCTTGAGGTCAGGAGTTCAAGACCAGCCTGAGCAAGAGCGAGACCCCGTCTCTACTAAAAATAGAAAAAAATTAGCTGGACAACTAAAAATATATAGAAAAATTAGCCAGGCATGGTGGCGCATGCCTGTAGTCCCAGCTACTCGGGAGGCTGAGGCAGAAGGATTGCTTGAGCCAGGAGTTGGAGGTTGCTGTGAACTAGGCTGATGCCATGGCACCCTAGCTCGGGCAACAGAGCGAGACTCTGTCTCCAAATAAATAAATAAAAATAAAATTTTAACAACTTCTTTCATAAATCCCCCACCCTCTACTTTTTGTTTATCAGTTCCCTCAAATAATTTATATTCAAACATCTATTTTCTTTTGGAAGTCACTCTATACATATGAGATGATGTCAAATTTTACTTTTTCTATCAAGTCTTAGTTTCTTAGTTCTTCTTAACCAGGAAGAACTGATTATTCTCTCATTTGAACAAAATACTGCTCAAATTTTATCACAGCACTTTTATTGTGATAATAAAACCTCAGGCCAGGAGGTGGCTCACACCTATAATCCCAGTGCTCTGGGAGGCCGAGGTAGGAGGATTGCTTGAGGCCAGGAGTTCGAGATCAGCTTGGGCAACAGTGAGAACTCATCTCTATAAAAAATAAAAACATGAGCTGGGTGCAGTTGACTGGCACCTGTAGTTCCAGCTACTCAGGAGGCTGATTCAGGGGGAAGATTGATTGCTTGAGCCCCAGGAGTTCATGGTTACAGTGAGCTCTGATGGGGCCACTGCACTCCAGTCCAGACAACCAAAAAACGTACTGAGTGTGGAAAAAACAATATTCAATGTGCTTTTATCCTATTCTCTCACTTAACAACAACTATCATCAACACAGAAGCCTTCTGTGACCAAATATATAGGAGTTTTTCCTCACACTCCAAGCGGTAAGACACCAACTGGGTGTCCTCTAATTCAACTTTTTGAGATAGGATCTCGAATTACCCACCATGCCCAGTTAATTTTTTTACCAGCCATGTCCAGTTAATTGTTTTTTTGACAGGGTCTCACTTTGTTACCCAGGGTGGAATGCAATGGCGTGATTCACTGTAGCCTCAAATTCCAGGGTTCAAGTGATCCTCCTGCCTTAACCTCCTAAGTAGCTGGGACTACCAGTAGGTTCAAACTGCCATGCTGGCCTAGTTTTTTATTTTTTCATAGAGACTAGGTCTCACTGTGTTGCCCAGGCCAGTCTCAAACTCCTTGCCTCAAGTGATCCTCCTAATTCAGTCTCTCAAAATGCTAAGCTTATAGGTGTGATCCACCATGCCTAGACCCTAATTCAATTTAATTCTGATGCTATCCACCTGGGGATAGCCTCAGATCCCACTGGTGGAGGGGTCAGTCCCCAAGACTGTACCCCACTTCAGACATAAGTGGCAAGTCTGGGCCTCTGGAACTTCTGACCACCTGGCTATAAATCTGGGTTCCCACACCCCCTCCTCAGGTTTGATTAATTTGCTAGAGTGGCTAACAGAACTCAGGGAAACATTTTTTTACCAGTTTATTATAAAGGATATTACAAAAGATACAGTTAAAAAGAAAGAGGTATGGGGGAAGGGGTATAGCACATCCATGCCCTCCCCAGGTGTGCTGCCCTCCAGGAACCTCCATGTGCTCAGCTATCTGGAAGCTCTCCGAACTGTCCTTTGGGTTTTTATGGAGGTTTCATTATATAGGTATGATTGCCAGGGGGTGGGGAACTTGCAGCCTTTTGTCTGAATTCAAATTTCACAGAACAAATCCAGATTTGATCGAGGGGTTCCACTTGGGGATCTGAAGGGCCACATTTAATTAATTAATCATCAAACCATTTGCCATTGGTGATTAACTTAACCTTCAGCCCCCCGCCCCCTCCACTTCTTGGAGGTCAGGGAGTGGGGCTGAAAGTCCCAACCCTCTAATCCTGCCCAGGTCTTTCCAATGACCAGCCCCAATCCTGAAGCTATCTAGGAGCTGCCTGCCAGCCACCAGTCAACTTGTTGGCATACAAAAAGATATCACTTTGGAGGTTTAAAGATTTTAGGAGTTGTATGCCAGGAAACAGGTTGAAGACCAAATATATATTTCACAATATCAAACTTAACAATTTTTTGTTTATTGCTTCTCTCATCCTACTCTATTATAAATCTTTGAGGTGGGGTCCATGAATTATTTATATTTATATTCCCAGTGCCAAGTACTGTGCTTAGCTATAATGGAGGATAGATCGCAAAGTTTCTTGAATATATATGAAGAATCATCATTGCATGAACTAATTCAATACTTCCAGCCCTTTTTTTCAGATAAATGAAGATATTGTTATATCTTTACTTACTCCTATCTCAAGGGTAGTGTCAATGGCTGGATATACCTCTATTAACACCCCAAAATTCAACCAAATAATTTATTTTTTCAAAAAGACATTTTCTGTTTTATTTTTTACCATTATTCGCATTAGCCTCAACTTATCTTAAAACAGATGCTATCCTGGTTCTTTAGACAAGCAGTCCTCAGTCACTTCTCCCCTGATATATAACAGATAACATTCACACATGAGAAGCACTCCTATGGGCAGTTATGAAAAATTCCTAATTATATCTCCACTCCCTACTCCCTAACTCCAAAAGTATTTCAGAATGAAAACAGGTAAGAACAATGTTATTGTAGTGATAATTTTGAATTCACTTGCTTTTTAAAAATTTAACTTAAATAAATTTAAAAATTATTTACAAAATCACAATTATTTCAACTACCACTGTAAGAAATTTCTTGTGACATACTTCAAAACCACTATGATGTACTACATGAGAACTGTTATTTTTTATTACTGAAACTTGCCTTCAAGCCTCTTTCCTAGGAGCAGGACTGATATTTAATATTACAGAAAACAAATTTCACTCTTCTTTTTCTTCAGCAGATCACATAAAGATACTCTTTTCACCCAAGGTAAAAAACTAACATATGTGCACTCAACTGTTAAGCAGTGTTGCTGTACCTATCATCATTAAGGCTAAGTGGAGAGTCAAAAATGGGAACAACATCTCTACTATTTTATAGGTTTAACAAGGTCAGAGAATCAGAAGATTGTGTACTACTACTCAGCCAAGTGCTAGTTGATAAACACAGATAAATGTAAGTTTTTTAAACTACAAAGCATTCTCATATGGGAAATGCTTTTCTGACAAATTGGATCAATCTTACTTACCAATATACATGTCCCAACAATGAAAGAGTAAAACAAGCTGAATCACCAAATTCAGTAACAATATCATCATGGCTTTTCTGCTTATTAAACACTCCACCAGATAAGATCTGTTCCCCTTCTGCAAGCCTTTAAAATATAAGTTTACAGATTTTTAAAAAACAATACAAAAAGCACTTCATATAAAGACATTCTTCATTTCCAACGTACTTGTCTAAGTATGGAGATGAATATTTTTTTTTAAAAAAAATTGAGAGGCAGGAAGATCGCTCAAGGTCAGGAGTTCAAGACCAGCCTGAGCAAGAGCAAGACCCTGTCTCTACTAAAAAATAGAAAGAAATTAACCAGACAACTAAAAATATATAGAAAAAGTTAGCCAGACATGGTGGCACATGCCTGTAGTCCCAGCTACTCAGGAGGCTGAGGCAGGAGGATTGCTTGAGCCCAGGAGTTTGAGGTTGCTATGAGCCAGGCTGATGCCATGGCATTCTAGCCCGGGCAACAGAGTGAGACTCTGTCTCAAAAAAAAAGAAAAAAAAATTGAGAATAGTGGTAAACATGTATTTAGAATAATTTGGGAGGCTGGAAATTTATACTCTTAAATTTTCAGCTTTGCCTTTAAAAATAGAACCAATAAAATTTAGTCTCTGTATGTATAAATCCAGTCTGAGCAACACATTCATTACTCACGTCAGAAGAACTAGAAGATGATCTGGGGAAGGGGGGGTGAATATAAATGGTTTTCCATTAACAGATGTGGTGGCTCTTCTTAGTTCTATAATTCCTTGGAAGAGGAATCTGCACTCAAATCAAACAGGTCTAATATATTTTAATTAAAAAGTACATACTTAATGGCCTCAGTCATTTTAAGATTTAAAAATGAAACTTGACTAGTACTTCATCTTTTTTTGTTGATATTTTCTCAATATAGAAAATCATAAATATTCTCCAAATGAAAAAAAAATTTTCCTGATTTCACTACATATTTTTAGTGTATCAGAGTCTATGATGGTTTGTGTTTTAAATTGTTTGATTAAAAATCATCGAAATCATCATATGGAAAACTCTCGAGTAAGTTTACACAGCATATCCTGAACACAAAAGGTGGACATTTAAAGTCCCTTTTACTGTCGATGGGACTTTTAAAAAATATAAATATTTATAAATGGGATAAGAATGTCAACACGTAAGAATTGGCTTAAGAAACCAGCAAATTAAATAAGAAAATAGATTAAGAATTCAACATTAGAATCTTTGGATTTTAAAAATAATTCACTAACAACTATCTTAGAAGTTTTAAATATTATTTTAGCTAGCTTTAATTAAAAAGTCATCAATTAGTCACTGGACAAATAATGTAATTATTTATTGGTCTATGGTAACTTTACAAGACTTATTTGTATCTTCCCACTGTAAACCTACAAACTAAATATACATACAGGCTTTTTGAAAATATTTGTTTAGTCACTTTTACCATTATTCCCTCTCTGTTTTTAATTTTTTTAAATTTTTTCCTTTTTTATTCCTCGCCCCTTCCCCCTCATTTTTCCATCTCTTATAGCACAGAAAAAAGTTTAACAGAACTCTCTGTACCTCTAGCTGCCTCCAAATATGGAACAGGGATAGCAGACTTGGTTTAACTGCAATGTACAAAAGAAGTGCTCAAGAAAACGATCTTGAAAGGAAACTACACAACCACCTAAACATAGGAGAGCACTAATCTCAAGTAAACTGGCAGGTTTTCAGGTTTATTCAACTTGGTCTTTGAAAGCAAAGGAAAGAAAATATTTGTGACCATTTCAGAAACTGATAAGAATTAGTTATAACTTAAGTTTCTGCAGAGTTAAATTCTATTATTACCATAACAATGAAATCTCCATAACATAAATAATGCCATAGGCAACGGTATTAACATTTCAAATGTTACTGAAATAAACAAACCCCTACAATCAAGAAAGATATATTACAGAAAGAAAAAGAGGAAAGAGGCAATCAATCAGATTTAATCTGTCAAAAGAATTTTATCCAAAATTCTACAGTGTAAGTAAAACAAAATTAGCTAGAAAACTTACTTGCTGAGATCAACACAACATTTTGCAAGCAGGTATTTGCATTGCGGTGTAGTACAACTGTGTCCTTTCAAGAGTTTATATGCTTTATATGCCTTTCCTGAGCGGTAATAACAGGTTGCCAGTAAAAACAAGGCTTCTTCTGAATGTACTAAGAACAGACATTAAAAAAAAGTTGGCTGTTGTTCAGTATATTGAATAGTAATCAGTTTACCTGGCAATAAAAAAGGTTAACAAAAAAAAAGGCATGCTATTTAATATAAAACAATCACTTATTAATTCAAATTTGAATTATGGAGAAATATTTTGCTAATATAAAATTTAATTCCCCAGCTCCTGATTACCTTCTCTTTAAAAGGAGCCAAAGAAATAATACAATGAAGACAATCAGGGTATTCTCCGTAAATCCTTAAGAAAAGCAACCCCTCCCCCTTTAGATAGACCA
>CM052441.1:134409584-134436119 GCA_028533085.1 Varecia variegata
CTGTATTTTTCTATATTTTTAGTTGTCCATATAATTTCTTTCTATTTTTAGTAGAGACGGGTCTCGCTCTTGCTCAGGCTGGTCTTGAACTCCTGAGCTCAAACAATCCGCCCGCCTTGGCCTCCCTGAGTGCTAGGATTACAGGCGTGAGTCACAACGCCCAGCCGAAATCATTGGTTTAATTTACATTCTCATTAACAATATACGAGTTCCCACTACACCGCATCCTTGCCTACACTAAGTATTGTCAAACTTTTAAATTTTTACCAATCTGATGGAATGAAAGTCTCCAATTAATTTTTAAAATATAGATCATTTATAAACTTACAAATTTTTAATAATAACTACTTTTGAGATATCTCACAACTGATCATGATACAACACAGTTATGTTTTATTTTTAGCATGTCCACAAGTTCATAATTTGAATGACTTAATAAGGGTTACAATGAGCCAGTAAAATCTGGTTACCAAGCACTAGCTAATATTGTAACTGTACATCTGGATTATGTTAAGTGATTAATATGCCTTGAATATAGAAAAAGCTCAAAAAATTTTGTTAAATAAGCAAATATGGATTCCTAATAGTAGTCAATGACTTAGTCCAAAGATATATTTTTCTATTTCCTCAAGAAAGAATAGTAATGAACTTGGCTGGGTGCAATGGTTCACGACTGTAATCCTAGCACTCTGGGAGGCCAAAGTGGGAGGATTGCTTGAGCTCAAGAGTTCGAGACCACCCTAAGCAAGAATGAGACCCCATCTCTACAAAAAACAGAAAAATTAGTAAGGCTTATGACGTGTGCCTATACCCTAGCTACTTGGGAGGCTGAGGGAGGAGGATCACTTGAGCCCAGGAGTTGGAGGTTGCAGTGAGCTATGATGATTCCACTGCACTCTACCCAGGGCAACAGAGTAAGACTCTGTCTCAAAAAAAAAAAAAAAAAAAAAAATATATATATATATATATATATATATCTAGTACATCATATAAATAGAATCATATAATATTTAAACTAAAAAAAACCTTAGTTTTGAATATCCTATAGTAACACAGACACAGGCAGAATTTTTTTCCTTCCTATGTTTGTGTTCTTAACCCAGTCATTTCTTGCTACTTCAAAGAACTAGCTAACACTCTGCTACTCAAAGTGTGCTCCTTAGAGTAGCAACACTTGCATCACCTAGGAGTTTTCTAGAATGTGTAGAATCTCAGACCCTACCAGTCTGCATTTTAACAAGATCCCCAGGCGAATTATATGCATATTAAAATTTGAAAAGGCTGATCTAAAAGATTTATTCTAAATAAAAACCCCCTTGCTCAAAAAAATCCCCAAAGCCAAAGATGGGGTCTCATCCAATGTTAATCTAAGATGTTATGAGTGAAATAATTTCTAATTCTACAGGCCATGTCCCTTTGCTTTAAAGAAAGGCTTGAATTACTCAAGTCCCAAGCTCTCTTGTTCATAGGTCTTCACATTTCTTCTTGGTCCCCATTTCTTAAACCTACTGAAATATTTTATGTATCAATGGAAATTAATCATGAATACCACCTCCTATCACAATCCACCCAAATAAGGCTACTAAGAAGTCTCCCTTTGGTCCGAAATTTAATGTCAACTTCCATTTCACTTTCCCCAATATTTTCAGAAGTAGTTGGCTTATCCTGTTAGATGACTTCAACAGTGACAGTTTCTAGGCTGCTCTGAATCAGAGAAACCCTGGGATTTCCAGATGCTTATAACTAACTCTGTACTAAAGATAATTTGTTGCCAAAAAAGCTGATTTATCCCAACACCTCCTAGTCTTAATTTCCAGAAGACAAAAGGGTTCATACAATTGTAATTTTGCCGTACTTCAGTTCTCTGTCAGCTGTCTTACATGCTTGTTTCTGGAATACTTCCATATAAATTAATACCACAATGCCCCTCAATCTCACAAAATGGAGAACACTGGCTCCCAACAGACTCAGGTCCACACCTCTTTTACAAATGGAGCAACCAAGGGGCACCAGGCAGCACCTGGAAGACTGGGCAGTGGGGTGGGGCAGAGGATGCCCTCTGGTCCTTAGTTATTTAACTAAGCCAGGGCTGAGGATGTCCATAATGGGTATGCAAACTGGACTGTGACTCGCCAAACCCTGTGGAGTGTGCCATTTCACAGAGACCCCATCAGACCCCAGGTTCCATCTCTATCCCCCATTCACCCACCCAGGAGGCAGAGAAGGGTCTTCTTGCCTGCAAGCTGTGTTAGAACTCATCCTGTCCCAGAATTACGTTCTTCAAACACAAATATCTTCACTGGGAAACAGGAGACGATAGTGAGAAGCTTACGTTCAAACTCCTGATCTACGACTTACTAGTCATGGGAAAGTGATGTTATGGCTCTTAAGTCTTAGTCTCTTCATTTAAACTATAAGACTCCAGTTGAGTACATACATAACGATTCCTAGCACATACCTAACGATTACATAATAAATTTTAGCTACTGCCATCATCATCTTCCTGACATCATCATGTCTTCCTCCCTGATCAAAACCTTCTAATGGTTCCTCTTGGAGAAACCTAGAGTTTATAAAAACGTATCTACAGACTAAAGCACAAAACTCCTTAGTAAGATTTGCAAATCACATCTGGCTTCAACTTCCCTCTTTCATCTGTTTTCACATCCCACAAAAGCTGCCTATTGTCTAGAATCAGAAAAATCCTCCATTAGTTCCTAAAAATGAACTGTATTTTCATACTTCAAAGTGTTTACTAACATTGTTGCCTGTTTGATCTGTTCTTTGTCTTTAATTTCTGTCCCCTCCTGAGATTTTAGTCATTCTTTCTTCCAAATTCAGCTTGCATGTTCTCTTGCCTTTCATGAAGCCTTCCTAGATCTATCTCATGCAATTATTAACCGCTCCATACTATGAGGTTCTGGATAATTTTGTTTATGCTTTCTTATATCAGGGTGTTTATTAGAATTACTTGGTTATTTGGCTAACCATTATTTTGGCCTCAACTTCTTGAGGACAAAAACCAGATTATTTTTCTCCGTAATTCGTTCATTATCCTAGTTAACTAGTTACTTCCCTAATTATCCTAGATAACTGCCTTCAAACATAATAAATGCTCAATAAATGTTTGCTGAATGAATGTGTGTTTTGGAACTCTGAATCCATTCTGCATTTACTGACATACAAACTTTTAGAAACCCAATCTAGAGCTAAAACACAAGTTAAGACAGTCTTACTACAATTAACTTTTACTACTATGAATAAAAGGAAACATTAATGTTGACAATATAAAACAATACAAAATAACATTAGTTCTTTCTTCCTTGCCACAATAAACAAAACATTAAAAAGCAAAGGAAGAATCTGGGAAGGAGATTTGGGTCAAAGTCTGACAGAGGGGTTGGAATAGATCAGGCTTTGGGCAATAAAATCTTGGTGGTGTGATCTATAAATTCTTGGAAGATACCCAGACTTTTCTAGTTAGCAGCAGTTCAGAGCATGTTGTTTACTTCCCTCCATACTACTCAGATCATTTACCTTGTCATACCACTTGGTGTGCCTACCACTTTTGAAAAACATCATTCAGCCATCCAGTAAACTTTCACTGAACACCCCATCTACTTTGCTACATGATCCTGATTTCAGCAAAAAACAAAATAATGTAAAAAAACCTAACTAGTTTGAGAAAATAAAGTTATTCAGGTGGGCTACAGAAAGGCTTAAAACATTTTGGATTTTCAGGTATCTACTGACAATAAGAAATTATGAATAAGCCAGCCATTATCCACAGGCACCCGGCTGGTCACTGTCATTGTGGGTGCTTTTGTTTTCTTATCATACAATTAGGAAGCTGAACCTTAGAAGAAAAATATGTGGGGTTAGTAAGGAGTGAATATAAACTCACCACTATCCAGCCTATATCTCCTTTACACTACAACATAGCAAAGAGATAGATAAAAGGTAATGTGATAAACTATAGATGTTCTCCTCTGAGAATTCCAACATTTGGATTGCATAGCAACCCAAAAAATGTCACTCAGAAAACAACATGCTAAAAGGCATTCAAATCTAATTTGACTCAACAATTATTTTTTCAATGCTTAATATCATCTCCATACCCTAATCCAGGGCAGATAAAGAGGATCCCTCTGCCACTTACTAATCAAGATGACCAAGTCATTTCTCTGAGCTTTAATTACCTATAAAATAAAGGTTAAAAACACCTAACTCCAACATAGGTGTGTGAAAATCTAGCTCTGTGCTTTATTAAATTCTAAACTCTCAGAGTCAGATCTGGTCTTTTGGTGTTCCTACCAGACCAGGTTTGACCTAGGGTTCTGGAAACACGCACATAGGTATCTTTCAAAATGACATTCACTTTTGAAATTAGGCAACTGTAGTAATAATGAAAGGAAGAAACACAGTAAACATTTACATTTTTAAAGCAGACTGCATTTTGCCTGGATTACTTTCATAGTGTCTTAATTGGCCTCTCTCAATTCCTTTCCACCTTATGAGCCATTCCCTCCCTGTGGGCTTTTCACAAATCAGATCTGATCACATTACCCCCTTGCTTAAAATCCTTTAGTGGCTTCTGTTTGCCCTTATGATAAAAACTAAAGCCACTAGACTAGGCAGTGTGGTATGGTCCATGCTTACCTCTCCAGTTCATGTTCTCTTATACCCTCTGTGCTAGCACCATAACAGCCTTCTTTCAGCTCCTTAAATCTGCCATGTTATCCTCCTGCCACAGTCCTCTATATGTGCCATTCACTTTAACTGGCACACTCTTCCCTTCCTCCAACTATGAGATTCTAGTCCTTCAAATTCCTTTTTGAGACAGGGCTTTTCTGGGACTCCCAGATGAGATTAGGCATGCTTATTATACACTCTAATAGTACCAAGTACCTTTCCTTTGTAATACTTCTCAATGCTATAATTTTATATTAATTAGGAGAGTATTTCAGTAATGTCTTCCTCACTGTATTATAAACTCCAGGAAGGTAGGGAGTACATATGTTTTTGTTCACTATTACACTACCAGCATCTATCATGTACTTTTAAAGCAGGTGCTTAGTAAATGTATGTCAAATGAAAAAAACAAATGATCTTTACCTTCTGGCAGTCATCCTACTGTTAGCACTTTTTTTTTTTTTTGAGATGAGACAGGGTCTTGCTCTGTTGCCTGGGTTAGAGTTGCATCATTGCTCTCTGTCACCTCAAACTCTTGGGTTTAAGCGATCCCACTTGCCTCAGCCTCCCTTGTAGTTGCAACTACCACCACACTTGGCTATTTTTTCTGTTTTTTTTGTAGAGACAGGGTCTCACTATGTTGCCCAAGCTGGTATTGAACTCCTGGCCTCAAGCGATACTCTTGCCTTGGCCTCTCAAAGTGTTAGGATTACAGGTGTAAGCCACGACACCCAGCCAGCATTCTTGTATGTTAGTCTTAGCCTTAAGTCTGTCCGTATTTCTGGATGTATATTAAATAATTAAGGATCTCTGGGAGTCTCTATTGAAGGAAAAGTCTGTGATAAAAAGAAGAATTATTTTATAATACAAATAATTACCACCTAATTACTCCTTTATGAAATCTGGGGATTTCTTAAACACCCATGTGTTTACTTTTGCCGTAAGTGAAAGAAAATGGTTAAGTAGAAAGAAGACCCAGGATTTGATGTTGGAGATGACCTGCACTCAAACTTGTGTGCCAGCTCTTCCAGCAGTGTGACTTTGGGAAAAATATTTTTCTTGGCCTCAATTTCCTCATCTGAAAAATGGGGCTTTATTTCTTGGAGTTGTTCTGTGGGTTAAATGAAATGATACATACATAATGCTTCTAGTATATTGACTGGCACACATTAGGCACTTAAAACCTTTTCCTTGCCTATCTCTTAACATAAACAAATTCAATAAATATGATTTATAGTTTCCATTACATAACAGCTCCCCAACATATCTGCTACAGTTGCTTCCTTTGCAACATACAAGCCACAAAAGACCCAAATGATTCACCAGCTATCTTAGTACTATGGATCACCTGGAAAATTTGATACATATATACTAAAGCCATAAAGCCCTAGAACTTTGAATTTTTTTCTTTTTAAAATTAATGAAATGAAAGAGGGGGAAAAAGTATCACATTCAAGAGTTCTATCCATTTCTGATTTAAAAATCAAGCTTTACTCAGAACAATATCGTACCTTTATTGCCAATTATTAGGAGCATCAGAAAGAGACAGTGAGGTCAGCCAACTCAAATTTCTATAAATCTCAGAAGTAAAACTTGCCAGTTAGAGAACCCCACATACAGCTTCCATCCCTGCTCTGCTCAATCACCTCTAAGTTACTGAGTGGTGGTGTCTCTTATAGGGGACTGGAGCAGGGAAGGAATTAGTCTCTAACGCACTACAAATTAGTATCTGAGGGTGAGCAGAGCTAAAATCAGCTCCTCTGCCCAACTGATGGTGTGGGCCTTCCCCTAAAAGAACAGCCCTCAGTCAGTGCATTATTGCTAGAGTTTTTCCTACAAATTGAAGCCAGATGGATGAAATGCTGCTAGAAGAAAGTTATGAAGCCAAACAGAGAAACACTCCTTCCTCCTCTCCGTCAAAAAAATATTTAAGAGAAATCCTCCAATTAAATTAATGGGTCACCCGTTGCATTAACTTAAAAGATAAATAAACCAACAGCATAAAGTTGTAAAATTCCTTACTTGCTAGCTATTCTTTTTTTTTTTTTTTTTTTGGAGACAGAGTCTCACTCTGTTGCCCGGGCTAGAGTGAGTGCTGTGGCGTCTGCCTAGCTCACAGCAACCTCAAACTGCTGGGCTCAAGCAATCCTACTGCCTCAGCCTCCCGAGTAGCTGGGACTACAGGCATGCACCACCATGCCCGGCTAATTTTTTTTTTTTCCTATATATTTTTAGTTGGCCAGATAATTTCTTTCTATTTTCAGTAGAGACGGAGTCTCGCTCTTGCTCAGGCTGGTCTCGAACTCCTAAGCTCAAACGATCCGCCCGCCTCGGCCTCCCAAGTGCTAGGATTACAGGCATGAGCCACCGCACCTGGCCCTTGCTAGCTATTCTTAAACATGAAATATTATTTCAAATATAAACAAATGTCTGTAAGCTGTACTCAGAGTTAAACATGACTTCACTATCTTTTTTGCTATAGAAAATTTGTTATAAATTTTGTTTTTGTTATAAAAAATTTTTTATACTTTTTGTTCTTGTTTTTGTCAAAAAATAAAATAGCTGCCTTTTTTTAGATCACAAAACAAAGGGATAATGAAAGCTTCAGATAATATAAGAAGGTATAAGGAGAAAAACAATCACTGTTGAATTTTCATATTACACGTTATAATCTAATTTCTAGAACACTAATTTAGTTTAGGTCTTCATCAGTGGTTCTCACTGGGGGCAACTTTGCCTCCCCCAACATTTAGTACTGCAAGGGGGCATTTAGTGGGTAGAGGTCATGGATGCTGCAAAACATTCTACAATGATTGTACAATGCACAGTCTCTAACAAAGTATTAGCTTGCCCAAAATGTCAATATTACAAAGATTAAGAAATCCTGGTTTATATTACCATGTAGCTGGATTATTCTACTAGTTTGTATGTCTAAGGCTTGTCTCTTCTCTCTTTCCTAATAGCAACAGATTAGTATTCCCAAAGTGCTTTTATTACATAATTCTGCTAAAAAACTCTTCTGTTCACATAATGGCTATTCATTACCAACATACATTAAATCTAAACTTCTCAGCCTGGATAAGTCCCCTATAACCTGATTCTACCTGACCAGTAAAACCTTATCTCTTCCTGTTTTCCATTTCCATTCTAGCCAAGGCTGTAGTATGTTACTGTTCTCTTCTTAAACCTGCGGTCCCCAAACCCAAGCCCCACCCCGCAGTCCATGGAAAAGTTGTCTTCCATGAAACCGGTCCCTGGTGCCAAAAAGGTTGGGACTGCTGCTAAACATCATTCTCAACTTTGGTTTGCTCATGCCATTTCCATGTCAAGAATATTCTTACTTTATCAATTTGAACTCTTCCCATTTTCTAAGGCTTTAAGATTTACTCCTTCAAGAAAACTTTCCCATTTTTCTGGCCTATAAGGATCTCTTTTTTTCCTGAATTCCTTTATTATTATCTGTGCAATCAAATATATACTGACTTGTAACTTTATCCAATTTTTCCTGTTAAGCATTCTTATCTTCCCAATAACACTAGAACTCTCAAAAGATTAGGGGTTATGTTGCCATATTTCTTTTTTTTTTTTTTTTGAGACAGGGTCTTGCTCTGTCCCCAGGGCTAGAGTGCAGTGGTGTCATCATAGCTCACTGCAGCCTCAAACTCCTGGGCTCAAGTGATCCTCCTGCCTCAGCCTCCCAAATAGCTGGGACTATAGGTACTCACCACCATGGCTGGGTAATTTTTCTACTTTTTGTAGAGATGGGGTCTTGCTCTTGCTCAGGCTGGTCCTCAAACTCCTGGCCTCAAGTGATCCTCCTGCCTTGGAGGTTTGGCCTCCCAAAGTGCTAGGATTACAGGCATGAGCCACTGCACCCACCCTGTCTCCATTTTTCTATTTGGTGGTCTCACAAGTATCTCCAACTTAATTTGTTCAACACAGAATTACTAATCACCCTCCTTCAAATCTGTCCCCCCAAAGGATTTCCCATTTCTTAAATGGTGAAATACAAGCAATCATTCTTTTCCACTTTTTTTTTTTTTTTGAGACAGAGTCTCACTCTGTTGCCCGGGCTAGAGTGAGTGCCGTGGCTCAGCCTAGCTCACAGCAACCTCAAACTCCTGGGCTTAAATGATCCTACTGCCTCAGTCTCCCGAGTAGCTGGGACTACAGGCATGCGCCACCATGCCCGGCTAATTTTTCTATATATATTTTTAGTTGGCCACATAATTTCTTTCTATTTTTAGTAGAGATGGGGTCTCGCTCTTGCTCAGGCTGGTCTCAAACTCCTGACTTCGAGCGATCCACCCGCCTCGGCCTCCCAGAGTGCTGGGATTACAGGCGTGAGCCACCACGCCCGGCCCAAGCAATCATTCTTGATACCCTCTCCTACACCTAATCAATTTCCAAGTCTCATTGGTTCTACCTCCCAAATATTTCTTGAATTTCTTCCTTTAAAACATCTCTCAAATTTACCTATTTCTTTCCTATTCCACTGCTACCACTTTAGTCTAGGTTACCTTCATCTCTAAAACTACTATTTTTACTATTGCCAGCCCCTCCATTACATTTCTCATGCAGCAGCCAAAACATGATACTCTTTGAATCCATGTTCCAATGCTGTCCCTAGTCATCCCAAGTCAAAAGTACCCCCTCACTATCTAATGATCTCTAAAACAACATTGTGTATATAGTACCCAATTACTACAATGCTTATTAAAGCAATTTTCAAAAGGCTTGTTTACAACTTCATCCAACACTTCTGTGAAGTCTCACTTCTAGGAATAATTGATAAATCTATATATGTCTTTGCCTCTTTTTTAAAAAACAAATTTCATCAGGTGACATTTATAAACATCCAAATAAGCGCTCATTGAAGTCACTTAGGCGAGCGTGTCTTCCCAAATAGTTATTAAAAATAAAATTAACTGACAGAACTTCTGCCTCATAATATGTGAGACTTTTGTAAAGACTCAAATATAAAGTAATACTTTTCTATGAGAGGTAATTTGGGGAGGAGCTTTAATTTAGGCATATATGGTATATCAGATTGGCTATTCCATGTTAAAACTTTAAAGAAAAAAAGCAGAAAAAAGTTGCTCATCTTTTCTGTCAAGTTTTTCCCATGCCTAGTAATACCATCAACCCTGAGGCATTCCAAGAAAGGAAATAATTTTCCAGCATACTCTCATTCCTTCCCAAATACATGCAATCTGTCATCAAAAAAAAAAAGACAATATCTTACTTATCTGTCCTATTTTTATTCTCTTCCTTACTAATTCCTTTCCCACCTGCAGCACTATCCCTGATTATTGATCTTTATCAGTGGAGCCCAGTTGCTTGTTCCTATCACCGCTCTAAATCCCATCTTGAATGGCACCGTATACTATAAATTACAACCAAAATTCTCGCCTAATCAAATCCTAAAACATCTTCCCACCATCCCAAAATCTAATGGACAAAGCCAGTGTGGAAAAAAAGGAGGCAAATTTGACCTTTAAGCCTTCAACATATCAAAGAGTATTACTGCAAAGAGTACTTTAAGGAAAAATAGGAAACCTGATGGATACTACCTAGAAATGGGATACATATTTCTTTTGTTTTCCATGCTTTTATACAGGTTGAAATTATTATTAAAAAGTGGTTATATGCTATCAATGCAACTAGTTTATCACTTGAGAAGACTTTTGTGGCCAGAGAAGACAAAAGAATCATTCATTATTAAGACAAAAATTATAAGAATATGAAATAGAAATTAAACAACTTGAGTAATGTCTTATCCATTTAATTTCATGTTAAGCCTCAAAAAGTTTTAAAATGGACTCTGAACTAGTAAGAGGAATTTGGATGAAAAGAAATAGCTCTGGCAGAACTGATACAACTTACAAACAGGTAAATTTCCTAAGACAGAATCCTGCATCATATTCGTTTAAACACTACACGTAAAGAGCTGGAGAAGAAGCTAAACTAGGAGAAATGAGTATTTCATGCTGTTTAGAACAATTAAGGAAATACAAAAATAGTGATGTATTAAAATATTTACTATTTGATACCACAAGTCGATTAAGGGGAATATGAAGTAATTTCTAAAATCAGTTTGCTTTACACCTTCAAAATAAAGTCTACTACTCCAAGACAGCAGTTGATAGAGGTCAAGTTTTCTGACCAAGTCAAAGATCATATGGTGGGATGGTCTCTCAGACTGGTCCATTACCAAGGGACAAGAGATGAAGTTTCTTCAGATGTCAGCGGGAAAAATGACTTGGCATTGCATCACACACTTAAAATCCAATAGGATTTCTTCTATGCCAACAGAGTACCGTGCCTCAAAACATACCTTGGTGTGTCGGGACAGAGAAATGGACAGGAAAACCATTATTTATCTTTCATTTTCTGAACACCTTATAAACATGCACAATAAAATGCTCCCGATCCCCATCACAGGTAATGAAAAAACCCAGATTTGTCCTTTCCTCCTCCTCCCCTTGTATAGGTGCTTGCACCTCAGCACTGAGCCTTGGAGTTGTCTTTTCAAATCATCACTGTCCAGTGGGAAATTCTGAGAGAAAGGCAACATGGGCTAGGAAGTCTGTTAGCAAACAGAAATTAGTACGAAAAATATCGATCTCACCCTCCCTCTACCCGCTCACATAAAACAAAAACAAAAGCACCCCCCGCCCTCCAAAACTTGCCCTACCATTATGAACACCATATAAGCTCTGATCAAATGTGCTTCTCAATCATCCTTTAGGCAAGAGAACCCCTGGGGCGTGTTTTCGGCCCCTCATCTCTTAACCCTGGCCAAGCCAGGCCCCTCGACTGACAGGAGGGGCTGGCCAGACATTGGCTCCGACGGAAAAGACGGTATTATCGCCGAATCCCGCTCACCCGAGGGGTAGAAGTAAAGTAGGGCCAGAGGTAACACGGCTCAGGTTGCGGCCAAGCCCTCCCAGGTAAGGAAAGGTAGGCAGGTCCCGGCAGAAGGGGAGGCGGGAGAAGCAGCCGGGCCTAGGCCGCACCAGGCCGCGGAGTGGCCATACGCTGCTTCCCGACCGAGGCTGCAGGCCAAGCCTCACAGAAGGGGGTTATCATTACCTGAACGGGTTCCTGCAGCACCGTCATCCTTGAGACTCAGGCCCACTTTCTGCAGTGCCTCAGGCCCCCCCCGTAGCGGCTCCGGCCCGGCCAGCCCCGGCTCATTTAAACTCACCAGCGACCGTTACCGGGGGATGGGGGAGGCCGAGCGATTGCCGAGCACCGCCGAGCGGGACACGGAAATACTCGAAGTGGAGAGATCCGAGCGGAAGCCAGACGGAAAAGCCCGAAAGGGGCCGGAAATACCCGAGGTGTGTCGGCGGAGGAGGTGACAGTTACCGGAAATGGTCGAGGACTACCGGAAACTACCGAGTCTGACCGAGCGCGTAAGTTCCTCTTCTGAGCCACGCCTTCACCCATGCACGCCACGCCCAATCGGCCTCCCTAGACAGGGCCACGCCCAATCGGCAACCAGCAGGCTGGGCGTGGCGTGAGGGAGCTGGAGGGGCGCGTGACGTGTCGGGGCTGCTTTCTCGGTTCGCGGCTCCGCCCTCTTGGATTAACTGGTGTGTGGTAGATTAAGCAAAGGGTAAAACACCACAGAGTTTGGGGGCTGATTTTAATGAATCAAGAAGTATTTGTCTGTTGAGTTTAGATCATTCATCCATTCCAGAAGTATCTACTTTGGGGGAAATCGGAGGAAATTAGGGAGGATGGCCGCTCTCCAAAGAAATAAATGTCCTCGGCCGGGCGCGGTGGCTCACGCCTGTAATCCTAGCACTCGGAGGCCAAGGCGGGTGGATCGCTCAAGGTCAGGAGTTCGAGACCAGCCTGAGCAAGAGCGAGACCCCGTCTCTACTAAAAATAGAAAGAAATTATCTGGCCAACTTAAATATATATACAAAAAATTAGCCGGGCATGGTGGTGCATGCCTGTAGTCCCAGCTACTCGGGAGGCTGAGGCAGGAGGATCGCTTGAGCCCAGGAGTTTGAGGTTGCTGTGAGCTAGGCTGATGCCACGGCACTCACTCTAGCCCGGGCAACAAAAGCGAGACTCTGTCTCAAAAAAAAAACAAAGAAAGAAATGGCCTCTGCCCTCAAGGAGATTACGATATATTTAAAGGAAAAGCAGTGTAATAAAGAGTGTTACATTACGTGTTGCCTATTATAAGTGATGTAAAAATTCAGAGGAGAGGGAAATTAATTGGGATTAGGATGAGGAAGCTTTCATGGAAGGAATAAAAGGTTTAAACTGGGCTTTGAAGGATGGGTAGAATTAAAAGGAAAGAAAGTATAACGTAAGTGAAGGAGGGGAAATAAGATCAGACGGGTAAGAGTTAAGGCATTAAAAGTGGAAATAGTTACTTAGGTAACCAGATCACGAAAAATCTCAAAAGGCAGGTACACATCTTTTTTATTCTTGATAGCAGAGGCTTTCTGGTGTATTGGAAAGGGTAAGGGATTGGAAATTCAGAGGCCTGGTTTTGTTTTGTCTCTGGCACTGACTAGTTATAGGTCCTTAGGCAAATTACTCTCTGAGCTTCTATTTACTTGGTTTGAAAAAAATGACTAAGATAATTAGATGCATTAACAGATGTGGCTGTGTCTAGCACACATAATAGGCTTTCTCAGATTTCCTTTCAGCCTCTTCTCCCCCGCTAAAAAGAGTAAACTGGGGAACTATTAACATTTTATTTTTCAGAAGATGAGAAAAACGGGTTTTTATGTGTGTGTGTTTTTTTTTAATTTATTTTATTTCAGAATATTAAAAATATGGGACGCTCCATGAATTTGCGTGTCATCCTTGCGCAGGGGCCATGCTAATCTGCTCTGTATCGTTCCAATTTTAGTATATGTGCTGCCCAAGCGAGCACTGAAAACAGTTTTTGAAGGTTAATTTTCTAGTCAGGACTTCTCTAGGCTACATGTGGGACTCATATTTACTCTATTGTGTGGAAATTTCCCTTTCTGGTTAGCATATTTTATGCAGATGAAATTTAGTTAGAATGGGTCACTACCTTCCTTTGGGTGACATTAGAGGGAAGTGTTTTTTTTTTTTTTAACACCCCTGACAAACCTATACTGTATCCTTTTCCACCAGCCATCTCTAGTCACTGCTTTAGGTTCTTTTTTTCTTCTTTTTTCTTGCGTAAGTACTTATAAACCCAAGAAGGGACTAATGTGATTTTTGGCTGCCTTGTGCCCTGTTCTTTTAGCAGGATCATGCTGGGTAGATTAAAGTGGGAATAGACTTTGTTGACCTAAATAAGGAAATTGAGGCAAAATCAATATAGGTAGAGAGTTTATTTGAGCCAAGATTGAGGACTGCAGCCCAGGAAACACTGGGAAGTGCTCCAGAGAACAAAGGTGGGGCTCAAATTTTTAAAAAAGAATGAATCAGGAGAGGGGGCAATTACAAAAGTTGTTTTTCAGGAATTCCCATTGGTTTGCAGAAATAATATTGATTTGTGATTGGCTATACATTATTGAGCTATAGGGTATGAGTTACGGTGTCCAGCATATGGCATTTTTAATTTAATTTATGGTTACTTGGTGGGGACACTCAGTCTAGAGTCCACATAGCAGACAGCTTCAAAATAATTACTTACCTCAAGGGGGAGTGAGACATGACTCCCTATCTGATTTTAATGCCTCTCTAGGTCTGATTATTTAAAGGGGCTTACATTCCCCAGATAAAAAGTTTATTTTCATTCTCAACTTTTATGCTGACTTGTATAGTAGCTACTAGCTATTTAAAGCTTAATTAGTTAAAATCAAATGAAATTTAAAATGAAGTTCTTCAGATGCCCTGGTCACATTGCAAGGATTCAGTAGACACACGTGGCTAGTGACTACTATATAGGACAGTCACACAGACGTAGAAAATCACCAGTATTGGTTTGACTAGGGCTGAAAGATGCAAGATGGCTTCACTCACACCTGTAGGGCCTCTGTGCTAACTGTTGGCTGGGTCCCTCAGTTCTCTACATGACCTTTCTCTTCACATTGACCTCTCATCAATCAGTCATCTAGCCCCAGTTTCTTTTTTTTTTTTTTTAAAGCCAGTCAAATTTAGCAGTGGGGGGGTCGAATACCAACTTTAGTGACACTGATGTTAGTAAGTTCTGATAACTCATTACCATCGGACCAGCTGAGCCCCAGTTTCTTGACCTGGTAGCTGGCAGCCAAGTGTGTGAAAATGGAAGCTGTGAGGCCTCTTAGGACTAGGCCTATAAGTTAAACACCATCACTTGTTGTTGGTCATAGTAAGATACAGTGCCAGCCAGGATTCACCAGAAGGAGAAATAGACTTCATCTCTTGATGGAAGTGGCAAGTGACACTACAAAAGGCATGTGCATTCAGTGGGATCATCAGGCCATTTTTGGAAGCAATCTACCATACCAGGTATGAGACAAGAGAATCTGATAGTGGAAATGGAAAGAAAGGGATGGGTAAGAGATATTACTCTTAAAATTTCACCCTTTCAACGGAGCACAGTACCCCAGATTTATTCTGATCAATTCAGACTGCAGTAAGACTATTACTTTTATTATCTGGACACTTCTATTGTTGACCGAAAAGGAAGAAGCTGAGGCAAAATTAATATAGAGAGTTTATTTGGGCCAAGGTTGAAGACTGCAGCCTGGGACACACTTCCAAATTGCCTTGGGGAGTGCTCCAGAGAACAAAATAGAGGCTCAAGTTTTTAAAGAAAAAAGGACGAATCAAGAGAGGAAAGCAGTTACTAAAGTTCATCAGGAATTCTCATTGGTTTACAGAAATGACATTGGTTAGTGATTGGCTATACATTGTTGAACTACAGGGCATATTGCATTTTATGGCTACTTGACCTCAGTTAGTCTACAGCCTGCATAGCAACTGGCTTCAAGAGGTAATTATTTAGCTCAAGGGGGAGTGAGATGTGACTGCTAGTACATTTTAAATGCCTTTCTGGGCCTGATCATTTAAAGGGGCTCACATTCCTCAAATAAAAGGTTTTTTCTTTCTCACTATTCAAGTAGATTAAAGTTGGCCAGGGCAGTGGCTCATACCTGTAATCCTAGCACTTGGAAGGCTGAGGTGGGAGGATCACTGGAGGCCAGGAGTTCGAGACCAGCCTGAGCAATATAGCAAAAAATAGAAAAATTAGTGGGACGTGGTGGCACACACCTGTAATCCCAGCTACTTGGGAACCTGAGGTGGGAGGATCACTTGAGTCCAGGAGTTTGAGGTTACAGTGATCTATGATGATGACACTGCACTTTAGCCCAGGAAACAGAGCAAGACCCTATCTCAAAAAGATAATAATAAAAATAAAGTAAACTAAAGTTATACTTACATTTTTTAGCAGCCACATGACACTGTTTGTTCATGCTAAACTTGTGGTCATTTTACAAACTAAGCTTCTTTTCAGACAACATGCTGCCAACCCAAGTTTTATATACTTGCGCAATGGATTTTTGTAAACCTAAATGTACGACCTTACCACAGAGGATACATAAAGATGGTATTTTATGTGTGAAAATGTGTATCTAGAGTCAGCATTTAAAGAGTCTGTGAGGCTTGGCACTCTGGCTCATAGGCTTAGAATTTGCCTAAAGCCTTTTTTTTAACCTAAAAAAGATCATCTCTTTTCTGTGTGTTGTTCATCAGACTGATACAGCTGTTGTGGTTTTCTACTCATCCACAGCAAGACCATATTGTTTGAAGTACTCTGAGATGGGGCATTTCAGAGTATTGTTACTTCCTTCTCTGTTCCTGATTGACCTACTTAAACTCATCATCCATCAACCACTTGGGCATCCTGCTGTCTTCCATTATCCAGTATATTTAGATGGTGAGTGGAGTTGGGTTACAATAAACATTATTCCAAAAATGATAAATTGTTTATTCTCCTTAGTCTGTTTCTTAGTCTACTCATATTCAGTCCAATTTGGAGGCTGCCCTTTGGGGAACTATTCAAACAGCTAGATGTGGTACCATTAGCAAGATGCAGGTCCCCCTGAAACATAGCTCAGAGTAAGTGAACTCTTCTTCTGAGTTCCTTCAGGCCTCCTTGTGCGCACACTTCATTTTGTCCCCATTGCATGAGGTCTTATGTCCTCCTTATCTTACCTGACCTTGTGGCTCCTCCCCCGTTGCCCCCCACCGTGTTTCCTCCTCCCTCTTGGCCAAATCATCCCTTTTCTTTGGTTTCTGTAATGACACAGTCTCTTGACTTGCCTCCAACCGCTCTGTTCTTCATCATTTTCCTTTGTAGCCCCTCTGCCAGCCCCTTTAATGTTAGAGTACTTCAGGGGTCTGTTTGGGCCACCTTCTTACCCTACACCTTCTTCCTAGGCAAACCTCTCCATGCCTGTGGCCTCAGTTTCTCCTCTACAAATTGTCCCCAAAACTTGTATCTCCAGCCAGACTGCTTCTTAGAGCTCCAGACTCAAATGCCTAACTGCCAACTGGACATCTCTATCTGGATGTCTCACACATACTTTCTTCAGAATGGAATCCCTTATCTCCATACTTAAAATATTTCCTCTCCCAGTTTAAGACATCACCATCTTTTCCATGGCCCAAACCAGAAACCACTCTTTTCCTTTCATCCTCTAGGGGAGGTAAAATTTCTCCTTTACCCTCTTAGGGTTTCCAGCTGTGCTTAAGAATTAAACTGACATTAGACAGATCAACAGGAGAAAAGCACACAAATTTTATTTAATAATTTCTACATGTATATGGGAGCCCTCACAGGAAAAATGAAGACCCTAAGAAGCAGTTATATACTAGGTTGGGCAAAGAGTAGCCCATTGTGAAAACGGAACGAAACAAAGGGATTTGGGCTTGGGTAGTTAATTATGGAAAAGTGACTAGGAAGATAAGGGTTAGTTTAAAAAGTTTGTACAGATTTCTCTCAGCCTCAACTCCCCGTCTGTGGTGATAAGAATGTCTTTCTTTCTCCTGGTCTAGGGAGGCCACCTTCACATGGGAGCTTTATCTCTTCCTTTTAGGAAGAAAAAGGAAGGCCAGAGTGCCCTTCTTGCATCTGTTGTTTTTCAAGTGCCTTTGGCTCAAAACGATCAATATGCCGAAGTGGCGTATCTTGGGCATATTTTGATTCTCTACAACCCCAACATCTAGTTACAAAGACCTACCAATTTTACCTCCTAAATATAATTTCACCTTTCTTCCTTCCTCTAGTCCAACCTACCACCAAAAATAAGTCTGAGCGTGTCAGAACTCACCTCCCTAAGCAACCCTTTCACTTGTCTTACCAGGCCCTCCGAGGGTTGGTTCCTGCCTCTTTATTCATACTTATCTTGTCCATCTCCACTTTATAGTCCACACTGCAGCTTCACAGAATTTCTGGACCCACTCTCTTGCCTCAGAGGACTTGCATATACTGCTCTCTCTGTCCAGAACACTCTTAATTTCACTCTTCCCCTGGTTATCCCTGCTGATTTTCCAAATGTGCTTCTTCCAGGCCTTTTCTGGCCCACTGGAATTTGTTGGCTATTCCTGCGGTTGCACTAGTGTTACTAGACTTGCCACTACTCTCATCTCCCTTTACTGTAATTACTTGTTTAAGTATCCATTTCCTGTCTAGCTTATAAGCTCCATGAGGGCAGAAGCCCTGTCTGCCTTATTCCCTGTGTATTCGCACACCTAGTATAGTGTCTGGTATACAATGGATACTCATTCTTATTTGCTGAATGAATAAATAGAATAAATTCATTATTGCAGTAAGCTATGATGATGTCACTGCACTCTAGCCAGGGTGACAGAGACCCTGTCTCAAAAAAAATAAAAAATAAACTCATTCTGCTCTTATTATTTTTTGTTTTTGGATTGATGTTACAGACTGTTTGTGTCCTCCCCCAAATTCATATATTGAAGCCCTAACACCCGGGGTGGCTGTATTTGGACATGGGGTCTCTATGAAAGTAATTAAGGTTAAATGAGGTCATAATGGTGGGGTCCTGTCTGATGGGATTAGTGTCCTTACATGAAGAGGCACCAGAAAGCTTGATTTCTCTCTGCATGTTCACCAAGGAAGGGTCATGTGAGGACACAGGGAGAAAGCTGACATCTACAAGCTAGGAAGAGAGTGCTCACCAAAAACTGATTTGCCAGCACCTTGATCATGGATTTCCAGCTTCTGTGAGAAAACAAATTTTTGTTATTCAAGCCACCTAGTCTGCGGTATTTTGTTATAGGAGCCCAGGCAGACTCCTATTTATGTCTTGTCTTCCTGAGGAAAGGGCCAAATCTTATATTTCTCTATATTGTTCTTTGAAAAGCATCACATGATGCTTAAACAATAATTGAGTGATTAACGTGGAAGCCTTTATGCATATTACTCCTTCTTCCTAAAATATTTTTCCCTTACTCTTTTTATTTTATTTATTTTTTGAGACAGAGTCTCACTCTGTTGCCTGGGCTAGAGTACCATGGTGTCAGACTAACTCACAGCAACCTCAAAATCCTGGGCTCAAGCAATCCTCCTGCCTCAGTGTCCCGAGTAGCTGGGACTACATACAGGCGAATACCACCACACTAGGCTAATTTTTTCTATTTTTAGTAGAGACGGGGGTCTCGCTCTTGCTCAGGCTGGTCTCAAACTCCTGAGCTCAAGCAATCCTCCCACCTCGGCCTCCCAGAATGCTAGGATTACAGGCGTGAGCCACCGCACCCTGGCCCTCTCTTACTCTTTGACCAGCTAAATTCTACTCATCCTTCAAGCCTTAGCCTCAATATCACATCCTCAGGATATTCCCTGTCCTACATAATCTAAATTATCAGCATCTTTGCTCTTTTCTTTCATAGCATGTATGGTAATTTTTATTATATTTCTTTAATACTAACATAAGCTCCATGAAGGTAGGGACCTTGGCTTACCATGATGTCCCTATCACCTAGCACAGTGCCTTGTACAAATATTATAAATATATTAAAATATTATAAATATATAAATCTTTTTGGAATATTTTATTGAATGACTTGACCACTTAATTTTATCTCATTGATCTAAACTTGATGCTTTTTGACTTCCCCTTTCTAGACCCAGAGAACATACTGGTCTTGCCTATAAGTCTTTAAGGGATTTATTTTGGGGTTTTTTTGTGTTTTCTTTTTTAGTTCTTCTTTTTTTCTCTTTTGTTTTTTGCTTTCTTTTTTAGTCCTTCAGGGATTTACAGTGTTAGAAGTTTTGATGCTAACCAGAAAACACATCTTGGTCTCTTGGTTGAGAGATCTGAGGTGTGCTAAACGGCCTGTGGCTAGGAGGGCCAGGACTGACTCAAAGACACAGAGAAAGAAACTACCTGGGTGCCAACTAATGGTGGTTCCACTGACAATTTTTTGTCTTTCCCATGCTGTGAAAGCCATGTAAATTCAGTATAAATTGTACTTTGAGTACTCAAACAACCTTTTTATTTTTCACTTTCAGTACAGTATTTAATAAATTACATGAGATATTCAATATTTTATTATAAAATAGACTTTGCATTAAATGGTTTTGCCCAACTGTAGGCTAAGTGTCCTGAGCATGTTTAAGATAGGCTTGGCTAAGCTATGATGTTCAATAGGTTAGTTGTATTTTTTTTTTGAGACAGAGTCTCACTCTGTTGCCCGGACTAGAATGCCGTGGCATCAGCCTAGCGCACAGCAACCTCAAACTTCTGGGCTCAAGCGATCCTCCTGCCTCAGCCTCCCGAGTAGCTGGGACTACAGGCATGGGCCACCATGCCTGGCTAATTTTTTTCTGTATATTTTTAGTTGTCCAGATAATTTCCTTCTATTTTTAGTAGAGATGGGGTCTCGAACTCCTGAGCTCAAACGATCCGCCCGCCTCAGCCTCCCAGAGTGCTAGGATTACAGGCGCAAGCAGGTTAGGTGTATTAAATGCATTTTTGACTTATGATATTTTTAACTTATGATGGTTTATTGGGAGGCTAGGAGCTCCTGTGGTAAAGGCAGGGACTATATGCAAATTAGCTTGCTTGCAGTAGTGGCTGAGTATGCTTGGTTGAAATGGTGGTGTTGGGAGAACTGATAAAAACCTCTGGGTTCCAGGCTGATAACTTTAGATTTGACAAAATAGACCCAAGGAACTGCTGGTGATGATTGAGCTGGGGAGTTACTCATGAGGATGGAATTTGAGAAAGATTATGCTAACAGCTGAGGATTATGTGAATTGGAAGAGAGAGAGACTAGGGGCTGGGAATGCAGCAGAGAGGCTGTTAGGGAGTCTGGGCAGCTCTAAATTTCCATTATTCTAGGATCCTAGATGGTTGAATCTGAAAAAAAAGATAGAAAATTAAAATAGTTCTGAGCTACTAATTTAAAATAAGAAATATTATTATCCGATTCCTTCTCCTGAAGGCATTGAGATTCTAACCTGAAGGCTGCTTGCTAAATACAGACTTAGAACCAAAAGAGTAAATTGAATGATCTTACTGGCTGTTGTCTCTTTTTCCTCAGAAAGAACATATATGCCTGACTGCTAGATAAAAGCATATCTGTAGCATCTTGAGTGGATGCTCACCAAAGAAGAGGTTCTTTGTTTCTCCCTTTTCTAGCTAGGTTCTAGGCGGATGTTCATTCTTTTCTAGATAAGTTGCAGAGCAATTTGATTAAACTTGATTATATGCTAGTATTGAGTATGCACCATAGTTGCCTTGGACAGACTTTGTTATTTGTTTGTATGTGTTACAAGTACAATCTGGGAGATAGAGGATGTGCAAAACAGCCCATGGCCTGGGTTTACTTAGATGAGAAATGTCCAAAGGTCAGCTGAACATGTGAAGCTTGAACAATTTGAGAAAGAACTTGGGACTGGAAATATAGATTTTTTTTTTTTTTTTTTGAGACAGAGTCTCACTCTGTTGCCCTGGCTAGAGTGCCGTGGCATCAGCCTAGCTCACAGCAACCTCAAACTCCTGGGCTCAAGCAATCCTCCTGCCTCAGCCTCCCGAGTAGCTGGGACTACAGGCATGCGCCACCATGCCCGGCTAATTTTTTCTATATATACGTTTAGCTTTCCATATAATTTCTTTCTATTTTTTAGTAGAGACGGGGTCTCGCTCTTGCTCAGGCTGGTCTCGAACTCCTGAGCTCAAACAATCCGCCCGCCTCGGCCTCCCAGAGTGCTAGCATTACAGGCGTGAGCCACCTCGCCCGGCCTGGAAATATAGATTTTTCAGGCAGAAGTAAATACATTCTTTTTTGTTTATGTAATGCCTTGTAAAATCTTTGCGAGACTATTCAGCATCATATTAAAATTATGTATTTATATATTTGCATCCTCCACACCTAGACAGTGAGCTCCTTGGGACCAGGCATGGCCTCTTATTCATCTTAGTAAAAGTACCTGCATACTGTAGGTGCTCAATAAGTGTTAGTTGAACAAACGAATGAGAGTAATCTGGATAAAGGAGATAAAGGAGAGGAGGGTAAGTGGCAGAATTTTGTTGTTATAAGTACAGTGGAGAAGGCCCAGAGAGAAGAACCCTGGATCTAGCCACAGGGAGGTCACTGGTGTTGTGCTAGGGAGGAAGTCAGAATTCAAGAAGTAAAAGAGGAAGGTGGCGGAAAGGGAAACCGAGAAAAGAGAAGCATCTTTAGCATTAAAAACACATCCTCAAATGCTGAGAAAAAGTGCCTGCTAAGGCTTTGCGTCTCTTTTTGCTTAATGAGAGCTACCCGTGCTGGGGTGGCAGGCCATCTCTTTCACTGATGCCTCCTTGGGGGCCAGGCTACTCCCTGAGAGAACCCCTCTCAGCCCTACCAGCTCCCACTGTTGCCTTGGAGTAGCGTCCTGGGTTCTAGTCTTAGGTCTGCCATGACTCACAGTGCAACCTTGTGCAAGTCACCCCCTTCTCTCTGGGCCTCTAAAGTCCCTTGCAGCTGTCAGCATATCGGGGACAATGTAGTCTGGATGACTGGTGAGGATTCTAACTTGCTCTCTGCTGCTTTGCAACTATTAATCTCTTTGCCAAACACCAGCTGTCCTGCCCTCTGCTTTAGACCCTTAGGCGGATTCTAACCCACCTGTCGTGGGGCCCCCTCCCACTGTCCTCTTCACAGAATTCAGTTCACAGGTATGTTACTAGGCGGCACTGCCTTGATTGCAGCACAGAAATGAATTTCAACCATTTAAACTGACTTGAGTGATTAGGCCAAACATGTAGAATTCTCTACCTATGCTAAAGCAGCCGAGGAAATGAAGTTTGAGGGCTAGTTTTACTGTGGTCCATGAAATTGAATTTTAGACACCTTTCCCTTCCTTTTCTGCCTTCATCTTTGGTGTTCTGGACCTTAAGGGTCTTTGAGCCTTCAGGTTATTCATTGCTTTATTCCTCTCTCTTTTGTGGGAAGGAATCATATTATACACACACACACACACACACACACACACACTGGGTTGATCATTCTCCAGATTTATGGCCTTATTTCCATGTAAGATCTCTCTTTTTTAATTGCTTATTTGTTCTTTTTTGTCTCATTGCTCTATCCATCCAAACCACAGCCACCATGGGCAATCATTGGATATTTTTAATGTGTGTTTTTTTGCTTGTGTGTGTTCTTGAATAATGGAAAATGCTTCCAGTAGGCATATAGTTTAAAATTTTTTAATAATATTTAACCCAAGACACCCAAAATGTTATCATCTCAACTTGTAACCAATGTAAAAAATTACTGAGATATATTACATTCTTTTTTTGTACTTCAAAATCTAGTGCATATTTTATTCTTATACCATATCTCAGTTGTGATGCTAAATTTTTATCAGAAATACTTAATGTATATTTAGATTTCATAAAATTCACAGTTTAAAAAGTAGAGTCAGCCAGGCATGGTAGCACGTGCCTGTAGTCCCAGCTACTCAGGAGGCTGAGGCAGGACGATCCCTTGAGCTCAGGAGTTCGAGGCTGCAGCGAACTATGATCACCCCACTGCACTACAGCCTGGACAGCCTGGGTGACAGAGTGAGATCCCCCTAAAAAAAAAAAAAAAAGTAAAAAGAGAAAGTAGATTCATATACCTAAGTTGTTCCAAACATACTTTAAAGTTTTCCAATAACTCAAGTGCCAAAACAATTTTTTCCTTTAATATTTACATGAAATTGACAAAACTGCTTCATTTATTTTAGAAGAATTGACTTGACTTTGAAGCAAAAGCATATCAGTTTCGAAACTACATCTGCCCTAGTTAAGAAAATTCACTGACTGTTGTGTCAACTCAGTATTATTGAACTGATAAGAACAGAAACTACACTTGATCTTAGCCAAAAAGCCAAGAAGCAATAACTCAGTATTATTAACATGAAATTCAAAGGGGTAATGTATAAGCTGAAAAAGCTACTCTAAATTTATTTCAACAAAATAAATATCCAAACATTCTTTAAACTTTTCTTGTTATTTTTGCAGCCAATTTACATAGTGCTGTTGATTACAATTAAAATCTCCTACATACTTACCTCAGAAGAATGTGCATTGATTTGCCTTACGAAAGGTTTCAATTTTAGCATAAATTCTTGTACCTGTCTAGCTGAGATGCATATAAGTGTTTTCTTTCCTTGGAGCTTTTATTTTAGCTCATTCGTATGCAGTGAGATTATATGTGTGTCTTAATTTATGGAGATGTTATTGTGCTATATATCTCAGTTTGCTACTCATCATGATGTTTCTCCCGTGTGCACATCTGATTCTTTGCTTCTAACTGCTACACACTCCTTCATGGTGCAGGCTCACATCTTATCTAGGAATTCTTCCAGAGATGGAGCTCCAGATCGCATCTAATCCTTACCACCACAAATCATGCTGCAGTGAACATTCTTATTCATGTCCCTTACAAACTCACATGAGATTTATTTCAGCTATATATTTAGCTTGATTGCCCTTCTAGACCAGTAGGCATTTTTACTTCTATTCTCCGTATCTCTTAGCTTTCTTTTATATAGTTTCTATTTTTTTGCCTTTATCTCCCCCCACCCCCTTTCTGGGAGATATTTTCTCTCTCTCTCTCTCTCTCTCTCTCTCTCTTTTCCTAGCCACTAGACAACCAGGGAGATAGTCTCTCTTTTGTCTTTCAGTTCCCTAATTTGTTTCACAGCTGTGTCTGTTCTCATACTTTTCAGATAAATTGTGTGCTCTATTTTAGCGATTCATTTTTCATACCTAACATATGTGCTTGTTTTTGTAAAGCTTTTTTTTTTTTATTTCAACTGTAACACTTTTCAAATAGTTGGTATTTTTGTATGGTTCTTTATGTTTTCTTTTTCTCATGTCATATTGGTAATATTTTCCTTTATCTATTGGCATGCGTATTAGGCTACTTTTTAAATCTTGGTCTGTCTGTTGTATTTCTATTTAAGGTACAATCTGTAGTCAAGTAAATTGTATCTTTTTGAATTAGTTGTGCTCCTCACCTTTCGTTATTTTGTCCTTGGGCATATAGTTTGCTCCGTCCAGCAGTGCCTACCAGTGCCACTGAGCTCAGAGATTGAGGGTGGGAGTGAATGAGCCCCCAAACTGAGAACCACAGGCACCAAAACTCCAAAGTCCGTCAGGCCCAACCACAAAATAGCTCCTTATGTCAGGGTTTCACCCTTTCCCCACCAGGGAGAAGCAGCCTTAGGGGGAGGCACTTTTTAGATTATAGTTCACTTGCCCTGAATTAGAGGAGTGAGGAAGGGAAATATCTGTCTGAAGTTAGGTTGCCCCCTCTCCCCCCACCGCCTGTTTTTATCAGCTCCTCACAAGCACCGGGCATCTTCAGTGCCCCGCTGTTACCCTTACCAACACCTGGACCACAGTTTGCTCACATCACAGCAGGTGAGGAAGTAGCACTGTTTGTTCCAAGACAGTGGTGGAGGAAAAGAGAGATCAGAACCCTCCCCAACTTTTCTTTTTTTAAATCATTCCACAGCTGTGCCTGGCTACCTCCTGGCCCTAATTAAAGCCACCTTTCACACACGCACACACCCCAATTCAAAACAAGGCCCTCCCCTTCACCCAAGGAGTTTCTCACAGTTTTCTTCATTTCTTGGTATTTTCTCTTAGTAATTCTTTTGAGATTAGCCTTGGGAAAGGGAGCAATGGTCATACTAGTTCATTCAAACAGGATCCAAGCTTAAGGACTTTGAGCACTTGCTCTGTGCTATAAGCATTGCCACTTGTATTAACTCATTTACTCCTCATAACCACCCTATGTAGTTATATTAGCAGCCCTATTTTACAGATGAGAAAACTGAGGCATAAAGAAGTTAACTAGGCTGGGTGCAGTGGCTCACGCCTGTAATCCTAGCACTCTGGGAGGCCGAGGCGGGCAGATCATTTGGGGTCAGGAGTTCGAGACCAGCCTGAGCAAGAGCGAGACTCCGTCTCTACTAAAAATAGAAAGAAATTAACTGGACAACTAAAAATATATAGAAAAAATTAGCCGGGCATGGTGGCACATGCCTATAGTCCCAGCTACTCGGGAGACTGAGGCAGAAGGATGGCTTGAGCCCAGGAGTTTGAGGTTGCTGTGAGCGAGGCCGATGCCACGGCACTCTAGCCTGGGCAACAGAGTGAGACTGTCTCAAAAAAAGAAAAACAAAAAACAAAACATTAAGAAGTTAACTGAATTGCCCAAGGAATTAACTGAGTCAGGACTCTAACCCAGGCAGTCTGGCTCTTGAATGGGCCTTTTTAACCTCTGCATTGCAGTGAAGTCCAGATTACCCAGTGCTCTCTGTAGGGATAGATTAACATAGTGTTGGCCAGGGCATTGCCCCATGATGCCAGGCTAATGAGACATTGGCCAGAAGAGAGG
>CM052441.1:134436619-134459076 GCA_028533085.1 Varecia variegata
CAGGCCTCAGGTTCCCACGTGTGAAACAGGATGGGGTGAGATGATCTCTGAGGGCCCTTTGGCTCTGAAAGGAATGATCTGGGCCGTGGAGCCTGTGGTTAGGAAGCCGGGAAATGGGCACACGTGGGCTCCGAGTCTTCTGTAGTCCAGCAATCTTGCTTTGTAGGTAAGGAAACTGGGCCTAGAAAGGCAGTGACCTTTCTGCTTCTCCCAGCTTTATTCCTCTTTTTAACTGTAGAGTCTAAAGATTCAGCTCAAAGCAGATTTGTGTAGTGGATAAAAAACTTCCGAAGTTTTTTATAAAAACAGTACATGCTCGTTATAAAAATTTCCATTAATATAGGAAGTGAAAAAAGTAAAACACTACAAATGGCTGTCATCCTCCTGCCCTCACCCCACAGGTCCCCAAGGGTGTCTCCTGTTCACAGTTTAGTGCGGCTCCATCCTGACCTTTCTGATGAGCACACAAACACGAATGCCTCCCTGACAAAGGGTTACTGTGTAAATTATTCCAGCATGAACTTTAGAATCAGACACACCTAGGGTCTAATCCCAGCTCATAGGTAGTTATTTAAGTGACCTTGGCCAAGTAATTCAAACACTTTTAGTCTCAATTTCCCTGTGTGTAAAACAGAGTAATAATAGTATGTACCTTATAGGATTTTGTAAAGATTGAATGAGATTTTATATGAATAGCGCTTAACAGTGCCTGGTACTAAATCCATAGTAAGCACCACACACACACACACACACACACACACACACACACACACACAGAATGAGTTAGAGGTAGAGTGAAAATGAGACCCCAAGTTTTCTGACCTCCAATGTCCTCAACTTTTTGCGACACCTCTCTGCCTCTCACCCAGGCCCCCTAAGGTGCATGTTAAGTGTTCGATACCTGTTGAATGAATGATTGAGGTATGTTGGGGGGGGGGGGTGGGTGGATCCCTCTGGGATTTCAGATCTGTGGAGTTCCTGGGATGCCTGCCCTGGAGAATGGAGGGTTTCAGTCTCTGGGACGGCGTGGGTTGGCTGGACCAGCTGTTGCTTCAGGGCTCCATGCCGGGAGAGTTGAGCCTCTGGGCAGAGTTGAGGGCCCAGAGTGGCTCTCAGCTTAAGGGATCTTGGCTTAAAAGGAATGTGCAGTGGGCTGCCTCTGTTCAGGAGGGGCTAAAAAAAGCCTCACCCTCCCCTGGGCTTTGTGTGAGGGTTATCAACTGCTCAAGTCAGCTCATCTCTCTGGCTGCTCTGGCATTTTTGAGAGGGTCTGTTTTCCTGGCCCCTCTAGGTTTCCGCCCAGTGGCAGGAAGGGGTCAGCCTGTCCTAGAGGTGGAGGCCGAGAGGAGTGAGGTGTGGGGCGAGGGGGAGGGGGCTGGTAGCCCCAAACCTGGTGACAATACACAGTTGTCAGCTGTACCCTGCTGGTGTTTCTTCCTTTTATAGTCAGCAGCAGTTGCTCTTGCTCTCACCCAGCCCCTCTGTGGGGGCTCCTGCTCAGGATAAAAGGGGAGGGAGGCCGCCCTGTCTCCTATCTCATCTCCCAGGCACCACGTCTCTTGGTTTCTTCTTAGATCACTCCTCCACCGAAGATCCCAACAAGACAACATGCCTCCCAAGAAGCCTGAGCCTAAGAAGGACGCGGCCAAGCCAGCCCCAGCGCCAGCCCCTGTGCCAGCCCCGGCTCCAGCCCCTGAGGCCCCCAAGGAACCTGCTTTTGACCCCAAGAGTGTAAAGGTGAGTGAGGCTCAGCCATCAGGATGGGGGTGGGGATGACATTCAGGATCCTGTTTGCCCTGGAGCTTAGAGAACTACTTCATGTAGGCTGGACTGGGATGAGGGCTGGGGCATCACAGACCCATGGGACAGTGGAATGGGCATCGGGGCTGACAAGGGGCATCTCCGGTCATAGGCCTTTTCCCTTAAGAACAAGTTGCTGCTCTGTTCGAGGAAGCCCTGCTCTGCCACCCTAGAGTCGCCCAGCAGCGTTGGCAATGGTGGGAGGTACAACCACCCAATCATCTACCCTTTTTAAGGCACTTTGAGGACCATCACAGCAAAGTAAAGGAGACCAACCTTTTCCACGCAGGTAGTGTGACAGCTTTATGGAGAACAGATACATAATGACAGCTGCCAGTGCAGCTTGGAGTCAGTGATGTAAACAGTCGGGGAGCATACTCCCTGTGCACTGGGGCCTGGGAAAGGCTTCACTCACACACACCCTCATCCTGGGTGACAGAGGGTGGGAAGGGAGGCTGCAGTTAGGGTAAGAGAAGCCTGGGTCCCCCTCTTCCTCTTTCCCTACCCGGATGGGCCCCTCCTTCTGGGGCTATAGCCTGGGCTCCTGTCTGCATTATGCAGAGGACTGGCCCTATCCAGGCTGAGACCCTCTCTCTGACCTGGTAAGGGAGCTGGGCCTGGTTCCCCTGCCCCATCCCGCTCTCCTCACACGGGAACATTCCTCTCCCTGGAGCTGGTGTAGGCCCTGCATGCTGACTCAGTCATTTTAGACCTCCCAGCTATCTGGCCCAGCTGCTGAAGGAATGGAACCGAGAGAGGGTGGGCCGAAGAGGGAGGGGTTCAGAGGCCTCCGGAGAGGAGCAGTTTTAAGCCCTGGCACCAGAATGGACAGGTCAAGTGGCTCCTGGTGTGAAGAGCTATTAATAACATGCGGGGAGTGGTGAGCCCCTGGGAATCTCAGCCTCAGGGCAGGGATGGGGGTTGTGAGAATCGGGTCAAAATAAGAGCACAGGACCAGGTTCTGCGACAAGTAGGCAGGGAAATTAAAACCCAGGGCTCTGATCATATGACCCTCCCTGGCCCTCTCAGGATTCCTCCCAGCACCCGCAGCAGGGATACCCTACAGTTCTTGCGCCAAGGACCCTGGGGTTGACCAGGTAATCCCCACAAGGGGCAGCGGTCGGGCAGAACTGCTTGGCCAAGAGATGGTGGCTATTGCTTCGTTCCTGGGCTTGCTTAGGGCTCACTCTGGGAAACTGAGGCCAGTGTAAGTCCTTGAAAGGACCATACATCACTTCCTCCCTGGGCTGAGCAAGACAAGGTGACCAGCTCCTCAGGATCCCTCCTTGCTTTTATTTCTGATTTGTTCTGATAAGGCGCCATACCTATGGGCGTGTCGCCAGCCGGGTTCCTGGCGTCTGGGCAACAGCTGCCTAGTGGCACGAGACGGGTATCCTTCCCTTGGCCTATCACTTCCCTCCATCCACACACCTCTCCCAGTTTCTCAGCCCTGTTTTCCATGTCTGCGTCTTCCAATCCTGGGGGTTGTTGAAGTTGCTTTAAAGTAGGAAAAAAAAAAGGTAGATTCTTTTCATGGGAGCCATTTTCTCTGTTATTGCACTTACCCAGTTCTTTTGTGTAGGAGAGTCTTTGCTCAAAGATAGAGCAAAAGTAAACTTAAGCCCAATATATGTGGTTATGACCATTTATTCAGTTTTTTTTTAAATCAGCTGAATTTAAGATTCAAGGTTTTGTGTTTTTATACTACTTTCTGTTACATGTTTTCTCCTGGGGTTTAAAACATTGCAAAGTAAGGCAAACTGTACCTTTCCTTAGAGAGTTAGTGCAGAACATCCTTTACCACATCCTTTAACTTCCTGACTACCCTCTGCTTTTGGCAAAGTCCATTCCTGGACACAGATAGTTTCCTTCCCAACCCAGTTTAACCACTCCCCACACCCTATCCCCCACTGGCTCATGCAGCCACCTCCAGGGGTCCTCATTAATGGAGTCTGTTCAGGCCAGGCACAGTGGCTCACATCTGTAATTCTAGCACTTTGGAAGGCTGAGGCAGAAGGATCACTTGAGGCCAGGAGTTTGAGACCAGCCTGGGCAACATAGCAAGACCCCATCTCTACAAAAGATAAAAAATTAACTGAGTGCAGTGGCACACACCTGTGGTCCCAGCTACTCAGGAGGTTGAGGCAGAGAGATTGCTTGAGCCCAGGAGTTTGAGGTTGCTGTGAGCTATGATGATACGACTGCATTCCAGCCTGGGTGACAGAGCAAGACACTGTCTTGGAAAAAAAAATGGAGGTCAGTTCGGGGAGACAAGGAGATAGGCTGGGTACAGCTCAAGCAGCAGCAGAATTAGGACTGGGAATGGTGGCACATGAAGAGGACCTCTAGGGGATGGGACAGGATGGGGTGGGGTGGATAAAGACCATGAAGTAATATACAAGATCTTAAATTAACATGATGACTCATGCTTGGTCATTGTCATTCATTTTCAGAGCCTCCCACTTTCCCCTTCTGTACTCAGCATTGAGTTATTACATATTATCAGAGGGAATCCAAAATTTATTCCTTCATTCAACAAATATTTTTTGAGTCTCTACTACGTAGTTCTGTGAACAATAACAAAAATCCCTGCCCTGAGGTACTCTTGGCTCCAAGGAAGCAGAGTGCACATAGAGGCACGGGTAGAAAACACTTGCAAAGGGTGGAGGGGCCGTGCAAATCTTCTCTTGCTGTCCCAGAGTGCCTAAGAGGGTACCAAAAGACAAAATTACAATAAATTTGGTTTAAAGATCTCAATCGGCTTTCATCGGTGATTCTAGAATCTGGCATCACCTCATTTTGTAAACTAGAATGAGTATACTGATGAGCTGAGCAGAGGAGGTTGGTGTTGCAGACAGAAAAGGGCTGAGGAAAGCAGAAACAGAAAACGAAATGCAGATTGGTGGTTTCAAAGTTACTTTTCTTGCAAAGGTTAAAGCGGAGGGGACTTCCTCACCATGCTTCTGGCTAAAACTGGTCTGTTTGGGGATTTGGCTTCTATCTCTCACTTTCCTGATTTCTTAGAAGGTCAGAAATAGCTGAGTTTCGTCTTGGTGACGTGGCATTCAGCATGGCTGACTCCATTTTTGTTAGATCTCTTAGGCCTCGTGCAGGAGCTCGGTCCAAACCAATGGCCTCCTATACATTTTATTTAACGATGGACATGTGCTGCAGGAGGGGTTGGAGTGGAATGGGGTGTGGGAAGGCTGAAGGAGGTGGATTGAAGGTCAGCATCAAGTAGGAAAAGGAGTCCTAGTGTAGGGAGTGGGGGCGCTCAAAGGGGGAGGAAGTGCAGACTGTCAGAGGAGTGTGGACTCGGGAGAGACTGAAGGGGTGAAACTGAGGACAGTTTATGTCTGGCTAGGATGAGGAATTTACCTTTGACCCAAAGGAATTACAATAGGGAGGCAGTGTAGGTTCTAGAGTTATCCAGAGTATTTCTCTTTCTCTCCTTCTCTCTTACCTGGAGCCATAACTTAACAAATGGTGTTGAGAGAGCTTTGGAGGCTACATTACAGCCACCCCTCGGTATCTGAAGGTGATTGGTTCCAGGGCCCCGGTGGATACCAAAATCCAGGGATGCTCAAGTCCCTGAAATAAAGTAGCGTAGTATTTTCATATAACTACATGCATCCTCCCGTATACTTTATTTATTTTTGAGATAGGGCCTTGCTCTGTTGCCCCGGCTAGTGTGCAGTGGCATTATCATGGCTCACTGCAGCCTTGAACTCATGGGCTCAAGCGATCCTCCTGCCTCAGTCTCCTAAGTGGCTGGAACTACAGGCATGCGCCACCATCCTTGGCTAATTTTTAAATTTTTTGTAATGATAGGGTCTCGCTATTGCCCAGGCCAGTCTTGAACTCCTGGGCTCAAGCAATTCTCCTACCTTGGCCTCTCAAAGTACTAGGATTACAGGTGTGAGCCACCGTGCCTAGCCTACTTTAAATCATCTCTAGATGACTTATAATACCTAATGCAATGTAAATGCTATGTAAATACTTATGCTGTGTTGTTTTTTATTTGTATTGTTTTTTATTGTTGTGTTGTTAGTTTTTATTGTTTTTTATTTTTTCCTTCCTAATATTTTTGATCTGCAGTTGGTTGAACTTAGGGATGAGGAACCCGTGGATACAGAGGGCCAAGTGTATTTCATAGCCTGTCTGTTGTGGCTCATTCATCAGAGGACTGGTGTTTACACTTAGCCAGTAGTCTTCCCTCCTCATCAGTGGCCTACTGGAGGTGACCAGACTGTGGTGGAAGCCACTTCTGCTTCCCATGGGAAGCCTTCGGTAATCCCAACCCTCACTCCTCTGTTTCCCTCCCCACAGATTGACTTCAGTGCTGACCAGATCGAAGGTAAGTATGAACAACCCCACCTCCCCCTCTTTGCACTTTCCTGGAGAAGGAGAAAGAGGAAGAGAAGGAGTAGTTGTCCTCATGGTAATAGTAATCATCATCATCATCATAGTAAACCTGTACTGAACACCTAGCATGTGTTAGGCACAATCCTAAGCACTTTACGTGGATTAACTAGTTCAAGTCTCATAACAATCCTATGAGGCAGCGATATTACCACCCCCATTTTACAGGTGATAAAACTGAGGCACAGAGAGGTTGGGTGGCTTGTAGAGTCTCACACAGCAGTCAGTGGTGGAGCTAGGATTCAAACTCAGGCAATCTGATTCCAGACCCGTGCTCTCAAGTGCTCTGCCAGACTGCTTGGAATGTAACAGATGCTCAACATATGTTAGTGCCGTTTTTCTTCACCCCCAAAATACATCTAAGATATTTGGAAGCGTTCATTTCTGTTCCTGTTATTGGAAAACGTTCCTTAGGTTACCAGCTCCCCCTCCCCGCATCATGAAGTCTGCCAAGATGCTCACCCACTAATGGTGGCAGAGCCCATGGTGACTCAGGGGTGCCCTAGTCCACTTGTGGTCTCCATCAACAACTCTTCTCCATCTTTGTGGAGATGATTTATGTTTTCTCAGTCTCATAGAAAGTGTTATTAAATGCAGCTTCAAGACAAGCCTCGAGATCTCCCAGCCTCCAGGCTGATTGTCACTCTTTAGCCTCTCTTTTGTAGGAGTCTGGTGTTTTGAGAATGAAATGTTTCACCATGTGATAGCTACCGTGTCCCCAGCTGTAAAACAGGGCTCACTGTCATTGCAGCTTATCCCTCTGCTTCCCCCAGCAAATGCCTCCAAGACATAAAATCACAGGAGTTGGAAGGGACCTTGAAAGATCATTTGATCCAGCCCTGTCATTTTAAGCACATACTGTATTTTAAAACTTAAACTAAGGCCAGGCGCGGTGGCTCACGCCTGTAATCCTAGCACTCTGGGAGGCCGAGGCGGGTGGATCGCTCAAGGTCAGGAGTTCGAGACCAGCCTGAGCAAGAGCGAGACCCTGTCTCTACTAAAAAATAGAAACAAATTATCTGGCCAACTAAAAATATATATACAAAAAATTAGCCAGGCATGGTGGCACATGCCTGTAGTCCCAGCTACTCGAGAGGCTGAGGCAGTAGGATTGCTTAAGCCCAGGAGTTTGAGGTTGCTGTGAGCAAGGCTGACGCCACGGCACTCTAGCTCGGGCAACAAATCGAGACTCTGTCTCAAAAAAAAAAAAAAAAAACTTAAACTAATACATGATAAAACAACAACAACAAAACAAAAATCAAACATATACTACTTAAAAGTAAATAAAAAATAAAAGTATTTTTTTATGTTGATTCCTTTCCCAAAGACAACTGCTATTAACAGGTGTTTATGTATCCTTTGAGAAAAACATAGTGACAGACAAGTATGTATGTATGTATATAAAGTTTACACAAATTGAGCCCTATGATACATACTGGCCTGTGCCTTTTATTAAATATATATTTGGATTTAAGAATATATATTATCTAATAATATACAATATTTGGATATCTTTTCATAATTAACACAAACAGTTCTATTTCATTCTTTTAAATAATTATATATAGAGAGTCTCACACATGGATGCACCTTTTTTATTTAATCAGGACTACGCTGATAGGCCTTCAGGTTGTTTCCAGTTGGAGGACATTGGCATGTTTTTCCCAGGTGACCTTCCTAGCAGTGGGTCAAAGGATGTGTGCATTTTACATTGTAATGGTTATTGCCAAATTGCTCTCCAAACAAGTGACACCAGTTTACCCACAAATAGAACACGAGAGCTGGCACAGGCATGTTGGAAACTAGTGAATTGTTTCACTGTTTTTGTAATGCCTGGTAAGATACTTTCAGTCAGCAGTTTTGGGGGTGCTGTGAAATTCTTAATTTTGATGCATTCTAGTTAAATATATACTTACGTGCCTATACAAATGCAGTGGCATGAGTGAAGACTGGAAAATCAACTAATGTTCAAAATTTTTAATTTTCCTAATGGGAATCATGGTCAAAGCCAACTGAAACAGCTGGTTGCTTCTTTTCTCCTGAACATTTTCAGTGGCAGAAGTAGGGCTAATACGAAAGCCTCCTGATTCCATTCCGATCTTTTATCCCTCTGACCTTGAAGACATGTTTCTTTGTGTTGCATCAGAATTGTTTCTCCTTAATTTTGCCCCAGTTATCTCTTTATTTGCTCTTTGGTGAAGCTGATGATGGTTTTCTCATGTTATAGTGGGAAGAACATTATTTGGAATCAGGAGGCTTTTGTATTTGCCCTAATTCTGCCACTATTGGCCAAGTGACTTCTTCAAATCTTACTTTTCTTATCTGCAAGGTGAAGGTATTTGGTTCTTTTCAATTCAGAAATTCTGTGACTCTATTCAGCATCTGCTACATACCCTCCATCTATCCAGAGATAGTTTTCAAATCCCTTCTTAGATTTATATTCTCCTGGTGATATGGCCCCAATTTCTGATATGCTTTTTTTCTCCTAGGTACTAGCTTTTAACCATTGGCTTCCCTCTCTGGTCCCTCTCCAGATTTTCATATCCTTCTAGAAAGGGGTTACCACCGTTGAACTCATTGCTCTAGTAAGCAGCTGACTACACTACTGCAGGCTATTGAGGAAGGGCCTCTTCTGCGCCCATGAACATCACGTCAAAGTCGCACTGGCTTTGTTTTTTCCTAGTAGTAATCTTAAACTTTCCTGTTTGGTTTTTATGTGCATACCAGGATTCCCAGAAGGCCAGTAACAGGTTGGAGCATTAGCGGGTACAACAAGGTCTCTCCCTCTTCCTTCCTACCATTTCCTTGGTTTAATAGTTGATCAGCAGCCACATCTACATTGGATTATAGATGAGGATAATAATACCTCTAGCATAAGGGTTTTTTGCTAAAGATTAATGAGGTAATCCATGCAAAATTATCAGCTCAGAGCCTGGTCCGTGGTAAGCATTCAAATCATTGTTCTTATTACTTTTCTCCTCATGTTTCAGCCTCCTATTAAATATTATTATATCTTGTTTTTTCCCCCATTATATCTTCTTTTATGAGGAGACTCCCTCTTTTGTTAAACCTGGCCTCACTCTTCTGAGCAAACTAGGAGAAGATCAAAAAGTCTTGAATTCAGATTCAACTAACAAATACATATTTATTGAGCACTGAGGGATGCTAATTGCCTTAAAGATTAAAAAAATTAAATCCTCATAACAAGGCTGTGAGATAGGTGTTATTTTCTTTTTATAAGAGGAGGAAACCAAGGTTCAGCGAGGTCAAGATCACACAGTTAAGTGATAAAATTGGGATTAAACTCAGTAAGATAATACTAACAGCATTGTTTGAACATTTATTATGTGGTGGACATTGTGTTAAGATTTTTTACATACATTATTGTATTTACATAAATTATTATATTAATTTGAATATAATTTAATGTAAGGACCCTACGAGGTAGGTGCCATTTATAGAAGAGAAGAGGTTTATCGAGGTTAAATATTTACTTCCCCAAGGTCAAGTAAGCAATGGAAATGGAATTTGAACTCAGTTATTCAGTAATGTGAAAGACATGTGGTTTTATATCTTTTAAATTTGTAGAAAGCCTAATCAAGAGTTGCAAGTAAGGGTTTGGGGGAATCTTCTTTGATATGTGGAATGAATTGTAAATAATCCACATGCAGCCTCGAGGGAAATAAGTACTTAAGGAGTAAGTATTAAAACCAGTTTTTCTCCTAGAAAGTTCACAAATTCTTTTTTGGCTTAATCTGTTAATCTGCTTAGTGAAACACTTCCCTGTGGATAGTATAAAGTAACCTCAATGGTACTCCCAGACCAAATTATCTCCACTAGTGAATTGGTTGAATCCAAATCAGTGAAGAATTAAGGTTCGTAGAAAAGGGACCAGGAGCACCTTTGTAATTCAGCCTTGCCCCTGGGATACCTGCCCTGCCACCTTCAGGGAGTCCAGTCCCTGTGGTTCTGAGCTGGATCCAGACTAGGAAATAGCAATAACCACAAGTTGTCAATTTCCCTTTCCATGTGCTGGACACTGCTTGGCGTGCTTTGTGATCCCCCAACAAACTTACTCAGGTGGACATTGTATCCCCACAAGAGCTAAGAAAATGAGCCAAGAAACAGAGGTTACTAGTTTGCCCAAAGCCATGTACGGGTCAGTGGCAGAGCTGGGGTGGTCTGACTGTTGCTACAACGTCCCCTCGTCTGGCCTGGGAGCCCCCTTTCAGCCTGGAACAGGCAGTAATGATAATAGCAGGCTTTCCAACAGGTCTTACCACTTTGCAAAGTGCCTCCACATACTGCCACCTGCTCTGACTCTCACAGTAACAGGAAGGGGGGGTGCAGCCGTTATGCCCTTTGTGTGTGCAAGGAAACTGAGACCCAGCCTGGTTTATCCTGTGCTGTGAAGTGGAGCCAAGATGAGAACCCAGGAGTCCTCACTTCTCTGCCATGTTCAACAGTCAGGAGCCTTACCTACACCAGGGAAGGGTGAGTGGGTGGGAGGGGTGAGGCGGAGAGACAGCCACATCATGTAACAACTGAATGATAGACAGGTTCCCAGGCCCAGTGCTGGAAGGGGTCGTGGAGGTACCAGGCTCCCTCTTTAGTTGTCAGAGGATGGGATGGGGACAGGTTCCAGGGAGGGTCTGGGGTGATGGCCGAAGGGAGATATTTGAATATTTTAACAACCACATCGCCCTGCTCTTCAGCCTGGGGCGAGGCTGATCACGCTCCTGCCACAGCCTTCACTTGGGGCCGGGGGGGATGTAGCTGGATCTTCTCTTTGCAGAGTTCAAAGAGGCCTTTTCGTTGTTTGACCGGACCCCGGCTGGAGAGATGAAGATCACCTACGGGCAGTGCGGGGATGTGCTTCGGGCCCTGGGCCAGAACCCCACCAACGCCGAGGTGCTGCGTGTCCTGGGCAAGCCCAAGCCCGAAGGTCAGCGCAGGCCGAGTGGCTGACCTCTCCCCATGTCTGCCTCGCAGCCCCGGGGCTCCTCGTCCAGATCTGTCTCCTGTCAGCCACGGTCTCTCTTGTCCCCCTTTAGCCCTTCAGGACCAAGCTCCCCTACCAGGTTACCCTAGTCCCATTGCAGGAATTATCTAGAAGCCCCCACACTTAGTTGACCCTTGAAGAATGTAGCCTGGGCTTGTTCTTTTTCCCTCAGGAAGTTGGGAGCTCCTGGGGGGCAGGAGTGACATTCTGTTGCTTCAGGGTGCTGGGGACACAGTCATGGCCAATAGCCCCCACTCCCCAACCCTGTAGCTCTCAGTCAAGGTGTCTGTCACACGCTGAGATATTCTCTGACCGGTGTGAGTTGTATCACAAATAACTTGTTTCTAATAACAATTAGAGCACTGAAGTTTGCAAATTATTCATTTAATATAAATTAGAGCAGATTCGAGATTAGCTCTGTGATGCCTCTCTCACTCATTTGCATTCCGATAGGTTTTGGTGAGTGAGAGGTTAGAAAGTGGTGCAAGGGAGTGAGTCTTATTTGTGAATGTCATCTGTCATGTGTGCCAGTAAAGCTAACAGCAGCCCTAAAACACACACATCCTTCTCAGAGGTGTAGGCACTGGGGGTGGGGGAGGCAACCCTGGGCAGGAGTCTCCCCCTCCCTTGGTTCTCCCCTCTCCCCTTTTCTTGCTGAAGATACCAGTGGGGGGTGAAGGATTCGGGCAGGAAAGGGCCAGAGGCTAAAAGCTTGCCCATGTCAGTGGAGCTTCTTAGAGGTTAAAAGCCTCTTCCATTTTGGGAGGTTCCCAAGTGATTATAAAAGAAAGAAATGCCAAAATTTGTGGTCTTTGAAAATGGTTCACATCTATTAAATTCAAGCTTTTAACACACTACAATGTGGGAGAAGTGTGCTATTCACAAGAGAATTGCAAATGTATAAAAATTGTTGATTCAGAGTAGCTCCAGGCCGTGTGATCTAGTGATGGGACCCCACGTAGAGTTACACAGCACTTTCTTGTTACAATCCTTTTGGTTACTTCTGTGACTGTATGTGTGTCACATGTGAAAAGTCTAGACTGTGAGTGTGAGGCCTGGGCTGTATGGCCCTTTGGGCCCCTCACATCCTGCTGCTGCCACCCTCCGCTCCCCTGCCTATCTGGCCACACGGTGCTCAGAGGTCTGGGTGGAGTCACGGTTCCTTTTTCCTTACATCCTGCTCCTTTACTGAGAAAAGAGTGCCCTGGGCCCAAGTCTCCCGAGCCCCAAGTCTCCTCCCTTGCTCCGGTGGGCAGCTCTGTGCCCTCCAGGAGCACTGACTGGGAGCCCCATCCAGAAGCGGCTACAGCCCAAGCCCCGGGTGCTGCCCGAGCTGGGGTGAGGCCCCCTCTTGACCCTCTGCTCCCCTGAGTATCTGCTCATTTTGCATTCCCTTTCCTTCCCCTGCCCGCTGAAGAGATGAATGCCAAGATGCTGGACTTCGAGACGTTCTTGCCCATCCTGCAGCACATTTCCCGCAACAAGGAGCAGGGCACCTACGAGGACTTTGTGGAGGGGCTGCGTGTCTTCGACAAGGAGAGCAACGGCACGGTCATGGGCGCTGAGCTTCGGCATGTCCTTGCCACCCTGGGTATGCCAGCTGAGCAGAGACAAAGTCTAAGTGGGAGGAATGGAGGGGTGGGAGTTGCCAAGGTGGCATATGTGGGGGGTACACAAGGTCCCTGGGCCCCTGCATCCTGAGGATCACATCCCAGTCCAGGCCCTGCCTCCTGGGCTCTACAGAAACAACCTTCCCCATCTGGGTTGCTGAGCAGGTACCAGGGTTTGGAAGAGGAGCTGAGAGCAGGTTGGCAGAGCAGGGGTTACTACTGAGGCCTGAGAGGTGGGACCCAGGGCATCTGTCCTTGTCTTTGCCTTAGATGCTGGGGCCCTGGCAGCTGTAAGGCAGAGGAAGAGGCTTCAGGGACTAGGCAGGGCCTTGAGACCCTTGGCCCCACCTTCCAAAGCCTTTGGGGGAGCTCAGTATGAACCACTTCCCAGATCCAGGGAGTCCCTCCTTTGCTGTCTGTAATTAAGAGCCCACTTCCTCCCAACCCTCACTGCAGGAGAGAAGTTAACTGAGGCTGAAGTGGAGCAACTATTGGCTGGGCAAGAGGATGCCAATGGCTGCATCAACTACGAAGGTATTAGGTCATGCTTTGCTTCCCAGGGTACCCAGGGATGGGTAGGTGGGTACAGCTTGGGCTAGGTGGGTCCAGGGGCTGGAGGGAAGATGTGTCACATGGGCTTTGGTGGACTCCCCAGTGGATGTTGTTCTTTTCCATCCTGGGCGTGAATGTCCTGGTGTAATGGAAGAAGCATGGATTTTGGAGATAGCTCTGTGATATACTGGCTGTGTGGCCTAGATCAAGTCACTTGCCTTCTCTGAGCCTCAGTTTTCTCATTTGAGGAGCAAGAGTGGTTCTGGCACCTTTCTCAAGGTTGTGGGGATTTGGAGAAATAATGCAGCTCATTTCCTCTGTGTTGAGCATCACCACAGAGTGGGCACCAAGCAGAACTTCTCTCTCTGCCCTACCCACCAACTCCCAAATAAGAGAAGGAATTACAGTTTGGAGAAAGGGGAGCAGGAAGGTTGGGAGCCAGGCAGAGTAGGAAGGGGCCAAGAGGGAAATGAAAGGCTGGGAGGGGCCAACTCCGGAGGCTGATTTTCACCTTCTTTCCTAGCCTTCGTCAAGCACATCATGTCCGGGTGAAGCAGATTCCTCCAGGTGAGTGCAGCCTCTCCCTCCTGGTCCCTTCTGCGGTCACACAGGGGCTTAGGAGCAACACCACATGCCCTAGAGGTTTTCTGCCCCAGCCCCGGCCCCTTAAGGGGAAACTCCTTAGGATCAGGAGGTGAGAGCAGCCCAGCGACCACCGTCTCCCCTGCTCCTGGTGCTCATCTCCTGACCTCTTCCCTTCTTGCCCTCCTCTCTTCCTGCCAACCTCCCACCCTCCCTCGTCCTTTCCCCCTGTCCTGACTGTCATCAGTCACGTCCTCCTGCCTCTCCCAGCATCTCTCAAGGCAAGACTGTGCCCTGAAGCCTGGGCCCTTCTGTGTAGGATCCTGGGGGCGAGAGAGTTGGATCCCAGTGGGAGACAGGGTCTCTGGCCTGTGCTCTTAACCCTGTCCCTTTTCACTTTCTGGCCTCCACCCCTGGCCTCCCTTGGGGTCCCCCTGGGGCCTGGTGCCATCCAGATAGTGAAATGGGGTCTGCATAGGGGCTGGGGTGTGGGAGGGTGAAATGCCCTTTCCAGCTGGTGCTTCCTTTCAGGTGCCTGCCCTTGGCCTTAGCCGTACCAGGATGAGTTAGTGAGAGGACCAGAGTGACTGTGCTGAGATGAAGTCCTGGACTGTTGCGCCACAGCCCCAGGTCCTCCCAGGCCACTCCCCTCCCTGTGAATAAACGCTCCAGCAAGGCTGGGCCAAGGTCCCTGGCTTTGACCAATCTCTGGGTTGTCTTTTAAAACTAATCAATCAAATCGGGTTTTGTGTGTGTGAGTGTGTGATAATGTCGCCTGAGGCTTCATGTGTACTCAGAGAAATGAAGAGTATCTGGCAGCTGGGAGCCAAGGGCAAAAGCTGGTGGATCCAGAAATATTGGGGTCTGACCCACGAGCGGGAGCTGTGATTAGGAGTTTCGCTGCCTTCCAGGGCTCACACTCTACCTATTGCACCTCCTGGGGGCAGAGGAAGCGGCGCCAGGGCTGAGCTGGGGACTCCTCAAATGGTCCTTGCTGCTGCTGCTGCTGCTGCTTTTTAATAAAATCGTGGTAAAATGCACATAACACAAAATTTACCATCTTAACCATTGTAAGCATACAATTCGGTAGTGTTAAGTATATTCACACTGCTGTGCAACCCATCGGCAAAACTGTTTTATCTTCTCAAGCTGAAACTCTGTATCCATTAAACATCAACCCCCCATTCCCTCCTCCCCCGCCCCTGGCAATCAGCATTCTACTTTCTGTTTCTGTGAATGTGACCACTCCAGATAAGTGAAATCAGATAGTATTTCACTCAGCATAATGTCCTCGAGGCTCATCCATCCCGTAGCATGTGTCAGAGTTGCCTTCCTTCCTTAAGGCTGAATAACATTCCACTGAATGGCTAGATCGCTGTGGTTTTGGTCCTTGCTTCTCCATGTGGGCCTTTTGGTGCCTCTTCCTCTGGGAGGAAAGCCCCCGTACCCGATTCAGCCCTGCACGTGCTCATCGACTCCAGACCGGGACTCCAGCTCAGAGATCATGGACCTCAGGCTGGGAGGGCCGGGGAGGCGGAGGGGCAAGTGGGAAAAGAAGAGTGACAAGAAAACCAGGGATTGGGAAGACAGAGAAGGATGATGTGAAGTTAAAGACACACGTGAATGAGTAGAAATACTTATATTGGAGCTCAGGGCCCACGCACCCCAGAAAGGAGGTCTCAACACCCCTGAGAACTCCCTAAGCTGGAGTGGATACTTCCCACAGCCTTCCTACTGGCCTGTCAGGGTATCCGCCACAGAACTTTGTGGAAGATCAGTGAATCCAGCCAAAGCTATCCGCCTGTCATGGGAAGTTGAGCCCAGATTTGCCTTTCTCAGAATTCACAGCCTGGCTGGGGAGATGAGACCAAGGCCCATGCGCACACCCTCTCTCCTTCGAGGAGGGGTTCCAGCTGTGGGAGTTGAATCCTAAAACCAGAGATCGTTATACAGCCGGAAGGGGGCATTACTGAGTCCAGTGGTTCTCAAACTTAGTTTTAGCCCCATAGCATTTTGCCAAAACCAAATTTTGCTGGGAAGTGGAAGCGTGAAGCTGAAGGGAGCACAGCTTCTCTGGCTGAGGAGGGTTGGAGTTCAGCTCCCCGGAGCAGCACCAGATCACCGATTTCATTAGACCTTCTAATTGTGAAAATAAGGACGCAGATGCTTAGAGGTAAAAGGCCGTACCCAAGCTCACAGCTAATGGAAGTTAAGCCCAGGTTCCCTGAATTCCTCATTTTTCTGTTTTTCAACACCGCAACCTGCCTTTGGAATTTTTCCAAGCTTGGCTCCTGGGACTCTTCTCTCTCATTTGTTCCCGTCCTCGCAGACTTACTTATTGCTCCTTTTCTTCAGCCGTGCTCCAACATTTCTCCTTAGTGCTGGGGCCTTGTCAGGTGTCCCTCCCTCCCTCTCTTTCTTCCTTCAACAAGCATTTAGTATCCACTGTATGCATTTATGAGGAGTTGGAGTTAAGGCTCCCAATGATTAAAAAACTGAAAGTGAGTTTTTCCTGCCAAGTAGCGTACAGTGCAGTTAAGCAAGAGCATGAGGGTGCGAGGGCTAAGTAGAGAGTGACCCCGATTAGCATAAGGGTAACTCTGTCTATGTAACATTCAGTTTGGGTTCCGAGGGACCAACAGGGGCAGGAACCAGGAGGAAGTGAGGTGCAGCAGGGAAGATTTTCCTCAGGAGATGAGCTTTAAGTGAGACCTTAAAGGAAAAGATGCCCCAGTGTTGGTGCTTAGGCCCAGGGAGCAGAAGGGCATGAACAAGGTCATTATTCGCTCTCTAATTCGACAGACACTCACTGAGTACCTGCTCTGTGCAGGACACTGGCTTGGGCCTTGGGGATGTGCTGAACCACACAGGCAGGGCCCTGCCCCACGGAGCTTACAGTCTAGTGGGAAGACAGACATTAGTTATAATCATGTGATGACATCAGCCAACATTTATTGAACATAGTATCAGTTATTATTACATTCGTGAGCTATGGAGACCAAAAAACCAGTGGTTTAAAAGAAACAGAAGTGCATTTCTCCCTCCCACTGCAGTCCAGAGGTTAGCAGGCCAGGATTGGCAGGGCCATCACTCCATAGTCTTCAGGGACCCAGGCTCCTTTTAGCTGTGGCATCAGTGTGTGACCTGTATTCATGGTCTAAGATGGCTGCTCCGGCTCAGCCATCACTTCCAGTGAGGGAAGAGCTCAGGAAGAATGTCCTGCTTGGTGAACCACCTCGGGAACCAGCATGACTCATTTATCACCTCTGTGGTGTTGGGCTTCTTCATCTGAAGACAGAAGAAACTCCTCTGCTCTTAGTCATTTCTTCCCTCCCCCCAGCCCCCTCCCTCCCTGGCCCATCAGTAAGGCTTAGCACATGCCCCACCTGGGAGCAGATGTGGGTAAAAGGTGGCTAAAAGGTGACTTTATTTCTTAGATTTCCTTTGGCTACACTGACTTCCACTATCTCAAACCCAGATCCAGACTGTGCATAGTGGACTCTCGAACAGCGTGCGTTTGAACTGCATAGGTCCACTTATATGCAGATTTTTTTCAGTAAAAGTTACACCAGGTGTGCCTGCCTCTCCTGCCTCCCCTACCACCTCCTCCACCTCTTCCACCTCTGCCACCTCTGAGACAGCAAGACCAACCCCCCTCTTCTCCTCCCCCTGAGCCTACTCAACGTGAAGATAACAAGGGTGAAGACCTTTACGATGACCCACTTCCACTTAATGAATAGTATCCTTTGGATTTTCTTAATAACATTTTCTTTTCTCTAGCTTACTTTATTGTAAGAATACAGCATATACCAATATTAATAGGACTGAGTCTGCTGGGATTTCTTCCACCGCCCTGAGGGGTGCCTGAGAGGTGGCACCTCAGGCATGACAGTCAAGTGAGAGTGAGTGGGGTGGGAGGAGGAAGGGAAGGGGTTTCCCAGCTCTGGGGAAGATTTAAGAAGGGCCCTGGCCTGGAGCCAGCAATGGTACTGTCCTGACGGGATGATGGCAAGTGATGGAACCTGGGACAGCTGCTTGTGTGGAAGGAAGAATATGACTGTGCCCCAAAGGCCAGGTTCTCTGCCTCCCTGTGGACAGATGCTGGGGACAAAGTGGCCCAGAAAGTTGTCAGAGAGCATAAGTAGCTTCATGGAAAGTTCCCACTGTCAGAGCCAAGGCAGGGAGCAGGGAGGAGACTCAGAGGAGGCCCCTGCTCACCCCCTCTCCCTCTACTCCTGAAGGTTGCTGGGTGTGTCTGGGGGCCCAAGCACCTGATTGAGCCCAGAGCCTCTGTTACCCGCTGGAGATAGAATGGGCAACGCAGTCACTAGAGCTAAGGTGATCATGACATGGGGTCTCCTGATGTCAAAGGCCAATTTCAGAGAGATGATAAGGGGCATTATCAACTTACTGAACACCTACCATGTGCCGGGTGCTGTGCTAAGCACTTCTCATACTATTCTCTCATAGCAGCTTAGGAGGTAGGAGTTATTATCCCCACTTAAGAATTTTAAAATATCATCCTCGTTAGTATAGTGGTGAGTAAAAAAAAAGAATTTAAAAGTAGCATATGGGAAGAATAATAACAAACTCAACTCATAATTCTTTTGGTATCCCCCCTCCAGTTAAAGGCAGTAGCATGTCATATTACTATTTCTAAAACACCATTTCCAGCAATTTTTTTCCCCAATTAGGACTTTAAAAACTCCCTATGGCTTACTGGGTCATTTCCAAACCTTCCTATCTGGTTTCCGAGGCCCCCCTCTTTTTGCCCCTAATCTCCTAGGAGCACCACTTGCTGCAGCCAGTTGACCTCCTTCCTCTTGGTTAGCTACCCTGTGCCGCCTGCCCTCTCCTCACCCCACGACCTCTTGATTCATCTCGTTCCTCCCTCGTGGTGTGTACTCCTTTCTGCACATTCTAATTATTCCCACCATTCAAGATTCAAGTCAGCCTCATCCCTTCCCTAGAGATTCCCCCACTGCCACAAGCAAGCACCCTCCTTGAACAAAAGTCTGTACTAATTAGTGATGGTCACCGTTTAGTCTCCTTAACACAGTTGCCAGATTGGAACTGAAGATGTTAGAGCTACAGGAGACCCTAAAGACTTCTAGCAGAGTGTAATCACTTGAGGGCCCGGGTTAGCACAGTGCGATCATGTGTTTGGCATGCTATAAAAGCTGATTACTAGGGCTTTTTAAGGTAGACTTGAGTGTGGGTGGAAATGGCTGGCAGTGCAATGTCCACCTCCCACCACTAGATGGCACGATCACAACAGCCTGCTTCCGACCGGACGCCGGAGTTTGAGATCACACACGTTCCTCAGAATTAGAGAAAAACTGATTCCCAGCCTGGGCTAGAAGGAAACTTCAGAAGTCACTTAGTCCACCTCTGTGCCTTCAGACAAATGGAGTTTTTGTTTACTTTTAAAGACTCACAGCAATTAGTTAGCTTGCTTCGGTACCCCCGCCTCCCGCAAAGGTTTTGCAATGAAGGGTCATAGAGAGGACACTGTTGAGGACATGTGGAGACCTGGCATCTAGCCCGGTTGGGCTAAGTCACAGCCCCACTCAGCCTTAGTTCCACAGGTTGCAAATGAGGAGCTGATTAGATCATCTTTAATGTCCCTTCCAGCTCTCCCGATGCTGATTATTTAGAACTCAACTAACTCCCTCTTGCTATATTCAGCCTTAGTCCACTTGTTTTATTTTTATCCTTATTGTATATATTTAGATCCTATAAGTGGTGGAAAGCATTCATTCAAAATAATTGTGGAGTGCACACTAGTAGGTGCTTTAGGAGATAAAAAACAAAGTCGCCCATGGTCTCCCCCTCCATGAGTTTATACTCTACTTGAGGAAAAATGATATACATATACAGTTAAACTATGCTAAAAGACAAAATAGAAGAAATGACACTAGGCAGTATATGTCCAAGGAGCAAAGGAGAGATGGGGGACCAGAACACTAGGAGCTCAGAAGAGGAAGAGTGGTCAGGGAGGGCTTCAAGGAAGAGAGGTGTGGCAAGCTCAGATGGGGTTTAAATAGATTCAAACCCAGGGAGAGGAATTCCAGTCAGGAGGCACAGGTGCTTTCCTCTTTGCCAATATAACCACAGTTCCTGCCTTTTAGAATTTGGGTAAAAAAATAAAGAAAATAAAAGAAGAGTGAGAAATAGAACTGGAGACTGGGACATGAGGCAAGGAGAAAGGAAGAAAGACAGAGAGTGGCAGGTGAGCAGCAGTTCACTCTGGAGTGATGTGCACCAGTGCAGAGAGAGAGAAGCAAAGTTAAAAAAATCTGAGGATGGGCCAGGTGTGGTGGCTCACGCCTATAATCCCAGCACTTTGGGAGGCCAACGAGGGAGGATTGTTTGAGCCCAGGAGTTTGAGACCAGCCTGGGTAACATAGTGAGACCCTGTCTCCACAAAAAGTTTAAAAATTAGCTGGACATGGTGGTGCGCACCTGTATTCCCAGCTACTCAGGAGGCTGAGGTGGGAGGATGACTTGGGCCCAGGAGTTTGAGGCTGTGGTGAACTAGGATTGGGTCACTGCACTCCAGCCTAGGTGACAGAGTGAGACCCCATCTCAAAAAAAAAAAAAAAAAAAAAAAAGAGCTGGGAAAGGAAGCACTCATTCTTTTCTCCCCTAATCTTGCAGAACCACAGAATCATAAGCTTTCAGGGTTGGAAGAGACTTTAGTTCCCTTCCGTAAAAGCCCTATGGAATGGTTGTCAATGTTCACTTGAATACCTACCATGACATGGGGCTCACTAGTTCCCGAGGTAGACCATTCCATTCAGGAAAAACTCTAATTGATATTACATTTTTCCTAGTAGGGATCTCACGTCTACATTCCTGAGATTTTCATCCACTGGTCCTGGATTTGTCTTCCAAAGTGACACAAAAAAGTTCTAAGACAATTCTCCAAGACAGAAGTTGGTGTTTCCTCTTTTCTCAGCCAAGTACCTTTTCCAGCAGGTGCTTGTTCTAGGCCAAGATTCTTGAATCCATTTAATGTGGCCAGTTGTTCTCAAATTTTTTCTATCTTGGGTCTCAGTACCCTTGATGCAAGGTATTTCCACACTTTAGGGTCAAAAATTAATCTTCTTGACAGAAACAATGGAACCGAGGTCACAAGAGAGGTTGGGAAGTTCTGCTAAGGTCACACTGCTTGCAAAAGGACTCTTATTCTTGCTCTGAACATAGGTAAAACATATTTTTGTTGGTTTTAAGATTAAAAAATTTTCATTTCATTTTGGACTTGTGCCTTCTTAGCCTTGTTCTCACAGTGCCACGCCATGACTCTGTGTCCATCAGTGGCTCTGGGCTCCCCCTCCGCCTGCACATTATATGTGAGAACCCCCAGAACTCTTTCCTCAGCTCCAACTGCCTCATTGCATCCCTTTCCTCACTTGTGTCCTCATTTGGTTGTTTTTGATTGCACTGTTAGAATTTCACTTGCAAGTACAATTCATGCCTTTTACGATAGAAACAGAGGTTCTTAACCATAAATGTCCCTCGTAGGCATATTTATGCTCTTTTTCCAAGAAGAGGATTTGTATTTTCATTATATTTTCAAAGGAGTCAGAGATCCAAAAAAGGTTAAGAACTGATGTTTCAGAGCCTTTGTGGGTTTCTGTTTATCTTTCCCCTGGATGTGCGACATTTGTATTGCATCTGGTGTGGCCAGTCTTCCTCCCCGGCTACCATGAGCTCTACGATAGCTCATCTCCTTCTCCCAGGACTCTCCTCACTTCCACCTCTCTTCCGCCATTCCTTGGGTCACACTTCAGTTTAGAGAGGCCGTTCCTCTTATTATTTATTACTTTCACTTCTGCTGAGGGCCCACTTTGAGCTGTGTAAGCATCCCCACCAAGTTCCTCTGAATCTTGTTCCAGACCGTGCTGGATCTGCACAGGGCACAGATCCCCCAGCTGGCGCTGAGGGAGCACAGGCTCACACGTCACCGTGGTCACTTCTTCCCTCTTCCTTTATCAGGTTCCGATGGTCTGCGCTGGGCTTCCTCCCGCAGATGGGGGGGTTCCCTGTGGGTGGGAATCTTCCTAATGGTCCGCACTCACATGCCCCCTTCCCTACCAGTGTCATTTTTCTTTAGAATGGAGTCCATCGTGAAATGGAAATGATTCCCATCTCACCAATTTTTGGTCAGACCGAAGAGAGTATGCACATTTTCTAAGAAATTTTAGTCATTTTGCACTTATGTAAATTTTCTATGGTGTTAGTTATTGGGGACAGAAGCGTCATTTTGTAACTGAGGGCCGTGGTGGGGGTGTCCACGTCTCGGTTTTCTTTGTGAGGTGTGAGACTTTGGTCTTGGCATCTGAGAACTTAAAACTGCACATCTGGCCATGCTGGTCTCAACTTTCTGGCCCTGGGGCTTCAAAGGAGATTCAGATAATGGCCTCCTTGGCCTTTCCCTCTTCCATTCCATTCCCACCCACACCCTTCAGCTCTCAACTCAGCCC
>CM052441.1:134459576-134494220 GCA_028533085.1 Varecia variegata
AAGGAAAATGAGTGTAGAGAGGATTTGGACACCTTTTGAGGGTCATGTAAGTAGCAAAAGGTGGGGCCAGGACCTGAATCCAGATCTTCTGAGTCCTTGTACAAAGGGGGATGGAGCATGACCTTGAAGGTAGGAGGTCCAAAAAATGGCCACAACCCTGGCCACAAAATTTATAGTGGTGACAATGAAGAACTGAATAGGAGTAGGGACTGCCCAGTGGGGCCAGGCTATTGATGAAAAATAGGGAAAGAATACCTATTTTGGTGTCAGCTTGGCCACAGTTGGGCAAGGGACTAGATAATGTGATTCTTGCCTCTTAAATGGATCTTGGGAAGCTCTTCCACCTGTCATGCATCCCTCCATGGTCCTATTTGCTGGGGAGCATGGCACTTAGGCAAATCAAAGAACAGACATTCAGATCTCCTGATATCTTTGCTGGATAAACAGTTTGTTAAAATTAACTATCAAGGACTGCTGAAAACGTTAAAAAAAAAAAAAAAGAAGAGATTCTTCTATTTATGGAGGGCTTGCTAGGGAATATAAAAATAAGTCTCTGTATTCAAAGCATCTCACTGTCCAGTACTGGTGGAAGAGGTGGAGGTAAGTAAATAAGTAATGACAAAACCTTTGTTTCTGGCTATGGCAAAGTGACTGGTATAGGACTTTTCCAAAGTAAACAACAATATATTTCGAAAAATATTTGAGGAGCTGCTTTTAGGGCCCGAACGATAGGTAGAGCAGAAATATAATCCTTGAGGGAAGAGAAACACATGAAGTGAATCCTGTATCTGCCCGGTTTTCTTCATGGGGGCACTTTCTGGACTGCAGTACAGGAAGGCGGAGCCTAAGAATCGCGTGCTGGGCTCACTGAACATAAGAGGAATAGATTCCAGTTCAGGGCTACTAAGGAAGCTGCAATTTGCAGAGAAGGGTTTTAGAGAGGAAGGAACTGAGCAGAGCGGTGTCCCCATAAGTCTGCGTGTGTGTTCCCCATTGTGTTTGGATGAGGGCTGCACGTGCACAGGGTGAGCCTCCCCGAGACCTACCAGACAGCAGCTGAGAGCTGAGCAGAACACTGGCGATTTCACATGGCTTGGAGATGTTGGAGTTTCAGCCTAGCCAGAGTGCAGAGACCTCACTGAGCAGCTCACGTACTTAGAAGACACCCCGAAGTCCGTACCTGAGGAGTGAGGACCATGTCCTATAGTAAAAACCCATATTCTGAAGATAAACAGATGGCAAACAAGCATATGAGAAGATGTTCCACATCATATGTCATCAGGGAAAAGCAAACTAAAACAACAAGTCTCAGTGGTCTGTGGAACAACATCAAGTAATCTGTCTCAAAAAAAAGGCAACTAGTTGTTTAAAACAAAAATTAAAAAAATTATATTGTGAGTTACTGTGTATTTAGAAGTAAAATATATGACAATAACAGCATAGAGGATGGGGTTGTGTTCCCAGAATTATATTGTATAATTCTTACATTTTACATGAAATGGTATAATATTAATTCAAAGTAGACTATGTATGATAAACTTAAGAGGCATATTATTATAATCCCTAGAGCACACACACATACACCCTGCACAAAGAAGAGATGTAGCTAGAAACTCAGGAGAGGAAAAAAAGAATTATCCCAAAAGAAAGCAGAAAAGGAGAAACAGAGAAACCAAAAAGATGGGACAAACAACAAGGGGTAGATGTAAACACAACCATCAATTATTATACTAAATGTAAATGGACTAGTCCCTTCCCTTGTCCTAGGTATGGGAGCTCAGCAGGGACAGGACTCTCTTGCATGGTGGCAGCATGTTTGCCAGGGCTTGGGCTAGAGCTAGGACTTAGTATATTTTCTGGGGCCAGTGCCCACCCCAAGTAAGTGGTTCGCACCAGCAGAGCTAGGCTGAGGAAACACCTAGGTCGTTGGAGATTGGTTATAAATACGGGAATTGAGCAAATAAGTAAATATACAGGCACAGATGAAAACAGGTTGTGTGACCTGGACTTTGCTCCAAGGCAATGACAATACTGTTATTAATAAAATATCTCTGGCCTAAAAGCCCTCTGCGGGCAGGGGAGATAGGTGGAGTCAGAGTATCAAAGCCCAGGTCAGAGGGCCTAGTCACCCTTTGTAGTGCTGGCTCTTCCCCTGACCCCTTGCAAATTGCTAGTGACACTTCTGCTGAAGTGTGCTGCTATAAAGTGTATTCTAGTGTTTGGGAGATTGAAGGAGAGAGTGCCCATCTTGGCAGAGGTAGGGCTGGAGGAGGGGGGCTGTCAGACAAAATTACATGGAAGAAATGACATCTGAGATGTTTTGAAAGATAAGTGGAATTTTCCAAGTGGAAAAAGGAAGGAAGATCAGTCAGACAGAAAGGCATGGAGCATTTGGGAATGACAAATGATAGGGTGGGCGATATGGCTGGAGAGATGGGTCAGGGCCGGTTGTCAGGCATCTTGTGCGTTTCAGGAGAGGGTGGGCACACCGAGAGGCCACAGGAAAGCCCATGGGCAGGGCTTTTTCACTGTAAGGGTGAAAGACCTATGGAAGCCCAGGAGCTAGAGGGATTTTCAGCTGTCTCAAAACTGACACCTCAGGCCTTGTTTATCAGCATCGCAGCTACCCATCTAGGCAGGCTGCATCACCCAGCCACTTCCTGGTGGCCTCTTGCTCACAGCCCTCGTATAATATTTTGCCTCCCTGAGCTTCCAGAAGTTTCCAGTCTGGGAGAGACCCAGGGACCTAGAGGAAGGACTAGGGTGAGGGTTGAGTGTTCAGGCAGCAGGCAGGAGGCCTTTGAGGTAATTAAGTTAAAGCTCCAAAACCTGTGAGTTTGAGTTTGAAGGCAATTTGCTGTGTTCGGAAAGGTCCATCAGACACCTGCACGGTGCAAGAGGTACTTGCAGAGAGAGGCCCTTCCTGGACCTATCCCTGCTTTATGCCAGCTTGAGGTGTGGTCTTGTCCTCAAGAGGCTTACAGTCTACCAGAAGACTAAACTAACCCAAGGAAAAAAAATTAGTGACTAATAAAGGACTGAACAGGTTCAGAGAAGGCATTCAATAGATGTCTGTCAGTTAAATGAATGAAAGTGTGAATGAATGAAACCGGAGGTACTGAGGGAAAATGAGCCGAGAATCCAGGTGAAACAGAGAGCTCTGTGGGTGTCTCCGAGGAGGTGGAACTGGAAGGGTCCAGGCAGGGGCCACAGGCTTCTGGCCTTTCTGAGCATACCGAGTGCCCAGACGGGGACCCCGGGACCGGGATGCACTGGCGGCCCGGCCTCGCCTCGCCGGCTCGCAGGCGGATCCCCGTGGGCGGAGGCGAGGCGCTGAGAGGAGTCGCGGTTTCCCACCGCTCCCTCTCCGGCGCAGGGTCCAGAAAAGGGCCCGAGGGGAGGAAGCGCGAGTCCGCGGCCCGCCCCGTTGCGTCCCACCCACCGCGTCCCCTCCCCTCCCGCTGCGGGAAAAGCGACCGCGGCCGCGCTGCTTGCCGTGGGGCGGGCGGAGCGCGGCGGGCGGCGGACGAGATGCGAGCGCGGCCGCAGCCCGGGCGGCTCTGGGCGGCTCTGCTGGCGCTGGGGGCGCTGGCGGGCGTCGGCGTCGGAGGTGAGTGAGGCTCCCGCGCCGCGGGGACGCGGCTCTCCCGGGTTCCGCATCGCCGTCCAGTTTGCAGACTTGGAGCCGCCAACCCCGCGCGGGCGGGTCCCGCGGCTCTGCGCTCGGCGTGCTGGGGACCTTCCCGGCCCCGCGGTGGAGGGGCTGAGAGGCGCGCGGTGCCCGGGGGCGGGTCCTCCCGGACTCCGGAGCTGTCAGCCAGGCTGGGCGCCTTCCCGCGGCGGTCGGCGCGCGCGGTGCGCTGGGCGCGCCTCTGAGCCCCGCGTTCGGCTCCAGTGCGCGCGTCGCGGGTGGTCCCCACCGGGCTCAGGAAGACTGGCCCAAGACTGGCCCGGGTAGCCGAGGCGAGGTGGGGCTTCCCGGGGCTGTTCCCGCGCGTTGGCTGAGGGACGCATCTGTAGCTTCTGCAGTGAGAGAGTGAGCGCGCGGGTTTGCCAGTTACTCGACATTTCCTTTTTCTCCGAGTGTTACCCTTTCTTCCAAGTTTTTTTTTTTTTTTTTAACTTGGTGGCTCCCTACAGGAATGTTTTGGAGCAGGATGAGGGCTCTGCCTCCTCCAGTGTCCCCCGGTGGCAGCGGTGCCTCTGCTTCCGGCACAGATCTTGCACCCCCAAATCTCTAGTGTATGCGGGGAGCCACAGCAAGGCTCCCTTGGACTGGCTTGCATCCCTGCCTTTGTCTCCCTTGCTGCTGCGCACACCATCAGCCGCCGGGGCAGGCAGGCATTCGGCCTCCTTGTTGCTGGGGTCAGGGATGGAGGGATAGAGCGGGCACAACCCTGGGCTGAAGCCCGTCATCTTTCCGGAGCCCTTGGGGATCTTGCTTGGCGGGGGCTCTGGTTCCTGGTTCCCTGGGGCCGCTCCCTTCTGAGGACGCCACAAGAGTGCATATGTATACTTTTAATGTACTCATAAAGCACTCATAAAGTACTCATAAAACAATTTAGACCCTGCAGAAGGAATTGTTTTCAAGGTTAAGATTTATTGGTAAGTCCATTTTAAAGATAAACTATTCTAAAATACTTTGACGATCGCCCTCAAGAATCTTATACGTATGTACAGGCAGATACGAGACAGGGTAAGGATATCTTGGAAGAGTTGCAGTCGATGTATATGGAGCTGTTCAAGTTGTTATTGTTGAACTTCCCATGTGATGGAGACTAAAACAGATCACCTGGTATCTTTAGCTTGCAGGGAGCAGCCTGATGACCTTTGCTCGGAAATTGAGTCTCCAGCACTTTGCCCTGGGAGATGTGAGAGCCTTTGGTCAGATCCAGGGCCACTCAGCTTCCTCCTGCAGAGATGCCGGCTTCCATGAACTTAAAACAATTTTTGCTTTCATTTAAAAAATTTTTACATCCACAGTTTTCTAAGTTCAATTCTGAGTGTAATCATTCTATTTTCTTACAGTTTTAGCATAAATGAGGTAACATAAGATAGTGCCTAGCTGGTGCTTGGCCTGATGTTAGTGAAGATGAAGAGTGTATATATTATTTTGGTGTCTCCCTCCCTATCCTCAACTTCTCTGGAGCCTCAATATATGTTATGTTGGTCTGGTTCACACAGTTATAATGACCCATGTAGGATTCTACTGCACTGACATACTTAAGTTTGCATTAAAGATCATTTAGGAGATCCGCTCACAGATTTATCTTGTGATGGGAGCGATTCCAGGAGTGGTGATGGGTTGTACTGCACTAGCCCCAGACCCCCTCTGAGAGGCAGGGTAGAGTAGTGTTTAAGAGCAGGGGCTGTAGAAACAGACTTCCAGAGTAATAACCACCCCAACCCCCAAGCAAATTCTATCATTTTTACATCCGCTATCCCAATGTTGGTAGCAGGGTTGCAGATATCATTAGATCCTTGGGGAAGCAGATTGTGGGATGAGTGTGGAATTGTGTTGGGACACAAAGTGTTGAAGGGACACAGAAAGAACTGGATGGGGTTGGGAAGGGCACAGAGAGGCTGTCCTAGAGTAGGAGAGTCTGGTATGGGTAGAAGAAAGGTTGTTGGGAATAGCATTAAGTTTTTTTGATTTTACGTACAAAGAGAATCTTTTTAGCTTCACCCAAGAAGTACTGGGTTTTGTGGCTTCCCCATATTTAGGTTTTTATTCTAACTTGTTTAATTCTGAGCTGAGGTGCTTATTTCTCTTCTGGACTTTAATATCTTAGAAATTCTCGAGTTGAAACCCTCTGCTGGAATACTCAGGTCTTAGAAAAATATGAGAGGAAGGCTTGTTGGCTGGGGAAAGGGAGAGCTATGGTTTAAAGCCAGTCGGATGTAGGTTTGATTCTTGACTTTGCTGCTCACTGGCTGTGTGACCTTAAGTTACCTAATCTCTTGGCTCCTCAGTTTCCTCATCTGTAAAGTGGAGAAAACAATACCTCTGTGATTATACTGATTACATGAGACAAAGACACAAAATAAATATTCAGTAAACAGCAACTACTGTTGTAATTATTCTTCCCATCCATGCGATCTCCTGTGTTTTGGAGGCAAGAGCTGTTACTGCTTCATGCATAAGCACTAACCAGGCTCCCAAAGTGAGACTGATGGGGTCCTTTTGCCCACACCTCTGTGGGAGGGACCCTTGTTATTTCAACCCATTTCTTGGTGGTAGTTTGGCGTACTTCAGCCAATCTGACCCAACAAGAATCCGCAGAAGAGGCCAAGGAGTAGAGAGGCTCTATCTATGAGAAAACCTCAAGCCCTGTCTCTGGGAAAGGAGGAAGGTAAAAGTCATCTGCAAGATTTCCAGTTACAGAAGAGGGACATGTCTGTTTTGTTCAAAAACTCTATGCCCAGTGCCTGGCACATAGGCAGCAAAATAAATATCTATGGGATGGTATGAAGGGCATCTGGAGGTGATGTGCCAAACCTCAAGAAAGCCAATGTTTGAATATTTGCATTTATTCAGTAAAGATCCTCAGGTGCTCCGTCAGAATGTTCTGGAGGGTACACGAAGTACAGCCGAGATCATGCGTTCTTTGGGCATTTGGACCCCTGTACTGTGGCACCATTTGCACCTCTGATGTGAGGGTGCTGGAAACTCAAGGGATCCTCTGTGAAGTGTCTGCCTTTTTTTCCTTCTGGGAGGAGCCCTCAGGAGGGCAACATTCTCCTTTATTGTAAGGGCAAAGGTGAAGAGTGGAGGAGGTCTCCTGGGGAGACCATAAGATGGGCAAGGAGGTGACAGTAAGGAGGGGGAGTCTGGGTAGGACTCTAGAATTTCCTAATAGAAATTCCTCTTCTGCAGCTCCCCACCCCACTTGGGATCTCTGGTTATCATCCCCTTCCAGCCCCAAGAATCCTTCTGCCCTCATTGGCAGGAATGGCCAGGAAGCGTGCCCACAAGAACCACAACTCATGAATCAGACAGATAATTAATCGGGAGAGTGACTGAGCTGCTTTGGGGACAAACCACGTGGCTCTACCCAGCCCTTGCTCTGCCCACAGAGCGGGCCTGCAGCTTAACCCCATCACCTCGTCTCCCTTTCCCTGAACCTTGGCTCTTCCGGAGTGGGAAGATCATTATGCCTGATGGAGCTCCGGCCACTAGTGGAAATGAAGGTGGGAGCAGGGAAATGACACTGTTTAGGGAAACTGCCTATTCCCCCTATGTAAACTGTTGGCATTTATTAAAATGTGAAATTCTCCAGCAGAAAAATGACAAAATCTGCCTTTCTTTCCATGCACACAGTCTTACCAGAAACATTTTTTTAAAGTTAGGTTGTTGAAATATTGTTTATGTACAATAAAATTCATCCTATTTAGGTGTGGAGTTCTATGAATTTTTACAAATGCATATGTTCAAGTAACCATCACCATAATCAAGATACAAAATATTTCCATTGCTCCCCCAAATTCCCTCAAGGTCTTTTGTAATCAATTTCGTACCTCCATCCCTAGTCCCTGGCAACCACTGGTCTGTTTCCTGTTCCTACAGTTCCATGTTTCACAGAATGTCATGTAAATGAAATCATACAGTGTGTAGCCTTTCAGTCTGGCTTCTTTCATTTATCATAATGTATTTGGGATGTATTGATCCATGTTGCATATATCGATAACTCTAAGAGGCTGCCTGAGGCTACTCCGTAATCTTCAAGTGTTGAAACATTACCCTGAAAGCAGTGGGGCTGGATCCATGATCCTTTATGCCCTGGAGATGCCATCCAGCTTTCAATTTCTAAATTGTCTTTTTTCTTTTTCTTATTTTGGAGTCAGGGTCTTGCTCTGTTGCCTGGGCTAGAGTGCAGTGATGTCATCATAGCTCACTGCAGCCTCAAACTCCTGGGCTTAAGTGATCCTCCTGTCTCAGCCTCCTGAGTAGCTACGGGCATGTGCCACCACGCCTGGCTAATTTTTTCTCTTTTTATTAGAGACAGGTTCTCACTCTTGTTCAGACTGGTCTTGAACTCCTGACCTCAAGTGATCCTCCCGCCTTGGCCTCCCAGAGTACTAGGATTAGAGGCACGAGCCACTGCTCCTGGCCCAATTTCTAAATTTTCTTATTGGATAGATGCATTCGTTGTATATAGTCCAGTAGATTTTCCAAGTGCTAAGTAGTTAAAGACACCAGGATATTGGATAGGATTTTGTACCAAGCAACACTTTTATTATTCTTGGTCCTAAGATCAATAGATATTTTGTGGCCAAATATGGTATGTCACAAGCCTTGGAGCCAGAAGCTGTTCAGTAAACCTGGGGCTATTCTACCTTCTTTTATTTTGGGTAGCATCTCTGATGAAACAACCCATTAGAAGTCTTCCTTTCTGTTTTTCTGTCATGTTCCTACAAAAAAGACTACTTATTCACCCCCTCCCTGTTTCTTAGTTCAGTTAGTTCAGTTTCTTAGTTCAGCTAGTGAAGACGTTTAAACATTCAAGGAGAGAAAGAATGAGCTGATTCATGCTCATCATGAGAAAGTCAAACGTTGGAGAGTAAAAGTGCTGATTCCCTTCTACTTCTACTCCCCATCATGTCTACTATGAATCAGGTGGTGCGTTGTACTCAGACATTTTCCCCATGTATATATAATTCTGGTGTGTGTGTGCGTGTGTGTGTGTACCTAAACTTGTATTATGTGCTACTTCCTTTTATATAGGAAAAAAAAAAAAAAAACTCAGTGTGAAAAGAACTGTGGGTCCGCATATAAGAAACCTACATCCGATTCACGGTTCTGCAGGCTTTCTCATCAACTTGCTGGGTGACTTTGAACAGGCATCTTACCTCTGGGACTCATCTCTTGGTGCCTCAGGGGCTGCAGAGCCTGCGAAGGGTAAGATGAAGGGAGAGACCAAGGTGTGCTCCTGCCCCTCCCCACCTTCAACTGAAGTTTCTCCTTTGACTAATTAACAACTTGGAATTTCATGCAAGGATTTCTTTGAGAATAAAACGGAGGTCCTGCTATTACAATCAAGCCTGAAAACCTTTGCACTAGAAGAGAGCTCCAGAAGTTTGGCAAAAGAAACATTCAGTAGCCACTTTAAAAGTCCCTGTAGTCAACCCTAAATCTCTTTGCTAAGGGAATTTTTGGATAGAGAAAACCTGGTCTGTGATATCCACTCATGGTTCCAAACCCCTATTTTAGCCACGACACATGATAAACTCCAGATGAAACCTTTACTGGAGCCGCCTCGAGGAGCATGTTTGACCAGCTCCCCAGGGGAGGGGAGCGTAGTGTCTCCTTCCTGGGACTTCCACAAGTTGAGAACAGACCACACTGTGGCCTGGGTAGTTCTTGAAGGCTAGTGGGGCTGGACAAAGTTTATTATTATTTTTTCGTTCTCTTTTATTATTATTATTAATTTTTTTAAATTGAAAAATAAAATTTTTATATATTTATGGTGTACATGATGTTTTGAAATATGTACACATTGTGGAATGGCTAAAATCAAGTTAATTAACATATGTGTTACCTCGCATACTTATCAATTATTTGTGGCGAGAACACCCACAATCTACTCTCTTAGGAATTTTCAGGTGGATGATACATTGTTATTAACTATACTCACCATGTTGTGCAGTAGATCTCTTGAACTTATTCCTCCTGCCTAACTGAAGTTTCATATCCTTTGACCAGCATCTCCGCATCCACCCCAGATCCCAAAGTTTATTCTTGTGTTCCTGCCGAGCTTTGGGGTTCCAAGAGGTTTTGATACTGATGGAACAGTTTGTAGAAGATTCTGGACAGCATATGTTTAAATAAATGCAAATGCAGAAAGGCAGGCAGAATAGAGGACATTTAAAATTAGCTTTAATTTTCTTTTTGCTTAAAACAGTAATTCAGCTTGCAGTAAAAAAAAAAAAAGTCAGAAATATAATAATGTAAGAAGTACAAGTTCCTTGTAGTCTTGTCCTTAAAGATAACCACTGTTGACAGAGTTTTTTTTTTCCTATGTATATGTCAACATATATAATTATTTATCATTATTGTTGTTTCTCAAACAGGATCATCCACAATAAGATCATTGCCATTTAATAATATGCCCTAGGCAACTTTTTATATCGGTTTGTGGCTTTCCATTATTTATCTCAAGAGCTATAAGACATACTGTTATGTAGCTGTATCAGAATTTACATGAACAATTCCCTGTTGGCAGACATTGGAGTCATTCCTAATTATTTGCTACTACAAATAAAGCTACAGGGGATATCCTTATTCACTTACTACACATCTTTGTTCAAGTGTTTCTACAGACTAAATTTCTTGAACTTAAGTTGCTGGGTCAAAGGGCGTGAATATTTTAAATTTAAATTCTAATAGTTTTCACCAATTTGTCCTCTAAATGGTTGAACCAAGTTGCCTTCCTGCCAAGATGGGCTGCCTGCTGTCTACACCCACAAGACATGAGCTGGGGGAGGGAGGCAGCAGAACTGGACTGCTGGATGCCAAGGAGGTCACCAACAGGGCGCTGTTGGGCTGGTCCTCCAACGTAGCTTGGTACAGGCCTGCCTCTTCTATACTGAATGAGTCAGATGGGAGGTGGGGTTGGTGTGCGTAAAATTTTCCAGAACTTTGAGATGCAGCATTTCAGTGAAACACTAGTTAGGCCACTAGGAAGAAATGGCGACTTGTGCATTGTTTGAGGGGTCTTGGGCCCTGGGATGCTGGGCCTCCTAGAGTACTAATCATCCTGATGATGCTTTCTGGCTGGAAGAGTAGATACTTCCAGGTCTGGCAGCACCTTGAAGATCATCTAACTGGACAGTATTCATTTTACAGAAAAGCAAAAAGGCAGTTCCTAAGAGGTGAAGTGATTTGCCCAAGGTCACACAACTAGCTTAGTGGCATTGGTGGGGTCTAGCTGTGTGGACTCCTCTCTCCCAGCCAGACTGATTTCTTTACTATATCGTATCAGAGACAAAGGGCCCTCTCATATCTGACCCTGAGGTGGAGGGGAGGGGCACGGGCATTCCTGGGGTAGGAAATGACTAGGTGAAGGTGAGGGGGAAGGAAATGAACATTTATTGAGAATCCACTATAGATGTTTCTTTTATGTAGGTTACGTCATTTAATCCTAACAACTTGGGAGCATGGGGGAAAGGAAGAAGTTGTTTGGGGTCTCTAGTACATGGCTGATGTGGCCGGGTTAAACCTGTTAAATACTAGGGAGCAGTTATAAATTCTTGAATAGGGCTGTGACATAGAGTCAAAGAGGCACTGGCCTTATAGACAGTACAAGAGATGAAGGGATGTGCTTGAGGCCATATGGCCAGTGGAATGGCAAGGGTGACTTTGGCCTTGAGTTCTCCTGCCAATGTGCATACTTCCCCTACCACCGGGTCCATTGGTTTACTGTCCCTGCCTCACCAAGTTTCCCAGGGGCTGGGTGTTAATGGGCTTTATGCTGTCTTCAGCACATGGCTACCTAATTAACCCAGTTGGAGAAGATAACCAGACAAGATCTGGCTTCATTTATAATGCAGGACCTACTGGCTGAGGGGTCATTGAAAGGGTATGACCAGTGGTTGAAACATCTGAGCTTTGTCCAAAGAGAATCCACTTGCTCAGGCCAAAATCCTTCCTGTCGTTCCCTTCTGAACAAACTTCTCTGAAAAAGAATTTGGATGAAAGAGACTTTATTCCATTGAACAGTTTGCAAACCTGGGAGATGCAACGTTCCTTGGGTATAAAACCAAGGTGCATTCTAGAGAACGAAGGGAGTTAGGGGTTTTATAGTGACAGTTCCGTACAGGTTCCCAATCAGGTTCATTTATGCAAATTAGGGATTCAAACTCACTTGGTTCCGATTGGTCGATACAGCTGAGCCCTGATTGGTCAAGGCAGCTGAGCCAATTGGTTGGTTCAGGTGGGCTCTGGAAGTCCCAAAGTTGAAGAGAGATGCAGGTTTTCAGGGAACTCAGAGTACGTGTGGGAACTCTAGTCAGCAAATGGCTGTTTGTCTGTATTTAAAATTTAGGTCCAGTTAGTCGTATCTTGAAGGATCGGCTTTTTCAGGTTCACATCTGTTCACACCTTCATGCCCACATACCATCCATTAGCAAGTCTTTGGAATATATCTAGAGTCTGACCACATCACTGACATTGCTACCATCCGAATCCAAACCGCTGCCATCTGTTGCCTGGATTATTTTAATAAGTGCCTAATTAGTCTCTCTCCCTCTTGCTTCCCTCCTGTCTGTCCTCCCCTCAGCGGCCAGGGTTATCTTTTTTTGTTCACTTCTGCTCAAATTCCTCTAGTGGCTTCCTACCACGTGGAGAATGGAAACCGCATTCCCTACCATGGCTATAGCTTTCTAGCGTTCTGGGTCCCTAACTGCTTCTCCAGTCTCTGTGCCTCTCTCCTCTTCCTTCCTCTCTCTTCCTGATATTTCTCTAACAGGCTGAGGTCCATCCAGCTCTCATCTTGGGTTCTTTCTGGAATGCTTGTGCCCTAGATCTTCCCATGATTCACTCCAAAACATCATTTTGAAATGTCAGCCCTGCAGACTTTTCCTGACCATGTTCGTTAAAGGAGACTCCTTTCCCTCATTGCTTGCTATTCCTTTATCCTGCTTTATCTTCTTACAGCATTTGCCACTGTTTGAAATTGTGCTTTTTTTTGTTGTGTATGTTTTTGTTATCATCTTGCTCACTAAAATTTAAATTTCACAAGAGTAGGGGCTTTGTTGAGTTCAACAATGTGTCTCCAGTGCCTAGGAGGGTGCCTGGCACAGGCAGATGCTCAATGGATATTTGTTGAGTAAATGAACAAATGAATGAATGCTGATACCATTGATATCTATTGGTAAGAAAGAATAAAGCTAAAATAACTACTTTTCCAACCTTATCTACATGTGGATGAAACATAGCACAATTTTCATTCCAGGCTGGCATTTTTCAGTCGTGCAAAGTATTTCAGGACAAATGTTCCTCAAAATCATGTCATATAAACTATGGAAATGCAAATTCATTTTTATTAGTTTCTTAGGGCAGCTGTAGCAAAGTACCACAAACTGGGTGGCTTAAAACAACAGAAATTTATTCTTATTTATTTATTTATTTTGATATGGGTCTTGCTACGTTGCCCAGGCTGGTCTCCAAAGTGATCCTCCTGCTTCAACCTTCCAAGTACCTGGGATTACAGGCACACACCAGCATACCCTGCTCAGAAATTTATTCTTGCTGGAGGGTAGAAAACTTGAAATCAAGGCATCAGCAGGGCCAGGCTCCCTCTGAGGCTCTGGGAAGAACCCTTCCTTGCCTCTTCCTAGCTTCTGGTGGTGGCTGGCACTTCTTGGTGTTCCTTAACTTCCAGCTGCATCACTCCATTCTCTGCCTGTCACCACATGACATTCTCTCTGTCTTCATGTGATGTTTTCCTCTTCTTGTAACGACATAAGTCATATTGGATTAGGGCCCTCTCTAATGACCTCATCTTGATTACATCTGCAAAGACCCTATTTCCATGTAAGGTAATAATCACAGGTACTGGGGGTTAGGACTTCAACATATCCTTTTTAGGGACACAAGTCAATCTGTAACACATTTTAATATTGGTGGAGGCAAATTATATCCAAATGTTTTCCATTGTTAAATATCATATGTAATTGGCTCTGATACACTTTTAGAATCTCTGCAATCAGGAAATATCCTACATCCATAGTCTTAGATTTGATGAAATACAGTAGCTGGGATTTGCTACTGCTTTGGACAATGCTTGTTGGAGATTTTTGCTCAGAACACAGAGGTGTATGTTATCTTGAACTCCACCTTCTTTTTCCCTTACCCCTCCTTGGGTTACTTAGCTGCTGCTATGTTTAAGGAAGAAACAAAAGTAAAATAAACTTTCTTAGAAACTTGCTCTAGAGAAACCACTTGCACATACATAGGGCAGTTAGCATGAGATGTTTTGTTCTTCAGTGAGTCACCCAGCCAGGTGACTACAATGGAAGATCAGGCACCATCTGAGTCACCCGTTGTCCCCCTGGACCTAATTGGGAAGTGATCAGTCAAAGGTCAGTAGCTGGGCAGGGGACCCAGGCTGGAACTCCTCTCTGGCAGACAGTAAGAGAGATGTTCATAGTGTTTGCAGTACAATTCGTCCTCCCTTCCCGCTAAACACCTCTCACTCTGACTTAGCCTTCTCCTAAAGTCCCGTGGACTCATTAGGGTGGCCTGTTCCTGCATTCTGACATCCTGTCTCATTGGACAACATGTCCTCAAAATAGCCCCCATTGACGCATTATGACTTCCATGGGTTCCAACTCCCTTCCTTGTTTCCTTTTTTCCCTCTATTTTTCCCACCCTTTGTCTTTCTTTCTTCTGGTTCTGTGATTCAGGCTGATGTGCCAAACCACAGCCTTCTATGTCTACTTTCCAGGCAAACGTCTTGGCTGCCCTTGTGTATCTTTTCTCATTGGCCTTTCCTTCTTGGCCATCCTTCCTAAATTGGATTTTTGAACACTAATATTCGTAACTCCATTTAGAAGCCAGATCTGACAATTGATCATTCTTCCCTAGCCTGATACTTTCTGGCTCTGCGCTCTCCCCGTCCCCCTTCCAGTTTAGGGCATGCTTAGCTCTGTGTCCAGTGTCCTGCAGAATGGTGTCTTCAAAGAAAAAAAAAAAGTAAAACACTCTCCTGCCCTAAACAACTTGAGACTCAGGATAAAAACAGTAACAATAAAAACAAGGGCAGCTGCAGCAGCAGCAGCAGCATTGATGGAGGGCTTTCTGTGCATCAGCTGTTGTGACCAAAGTGTTCAGGGATTGGTTTATTTCAACTTTACAACCACCCTGTGAGGATCAGGGCCAATTCACTTTTTTTCCTGCCTCTGGCTAAACTGTCAGTGGAAAGGGGCAGTCAGAGTTGTTCATTCTTTTGGTGACATCCTGGTGAAGAACCCCAGTTCTGCAGCGGGGCTGAGTCTGGGCCCCAGAGGCTGAGCAGGAACATTGGCTTTGTGAATGACTAGAAACAGAGGCCCAAACTCCTTCCACATGTTCAGGGGGGAGGGGTGGCCTGGGAGCAACCGCTCATTGAATCCGCATGGGCCCAGTGCAGGGAATTCTGATGAGTCAGTCACTTTTAACCACTGCATTCCAGGGAGCCTGTGCTGGTAGCAGGACTTGGTTGGGGGTATCATGGGGTGCGGGGGATCATTGGTTCTCATGAAATCAACCTGTGATTCATTAAAAAGAGGGGGTGAGGGGAACTGGATAACCATGACTCCCCAGGCATGACTTTCTAAAGGACAAATCCTGGCAGCCCATTTCATCCTCTGGGGTCAGGGACCTCCATTCACTTGGGAGGGGCCTGCTGTTATTTATTTTGTGTCTGGCAGGGCTTTCTATTGTGGCTACAAGACAAGGACTCATAAGGAAATGCTAATTTGAGAATGAATGGATGGTTAAGTGGGTAGACTGGGAAAAGTCTTTAAAAATAATTTGACAGTGCCCCTATCTCCCACGGTCCTTGTCCCTCTTCTGACTCTTCCTGAGGGCTCCTGCTGCTTCTGTCCTGGTGAAAATCAATGGTATTTATGTCCAGAATCACCCCCCGGATGCCAATTCCAGTGGAAACTCCAAAAAGGAAGGGAGATACCTATTAATAAAATAGTTCAGGCTCCTTTCAGAACTCTCTGATGGGGCAATAAAGAGAGAGACTGTGTTCACATCTGCCTGGGGAGAGAGCAATTATAAGGCTAAGGGAGGGCCAGCCAACCCTTGCAGGGAGAAGCCTTGGCTTGCATTGTTTGTTACGGACATTCACACATTTTGAATCTAGCGGCTACTTTTCTTCCGTTACAGACATTGAGTGGCTCGGGGCTGCCCCACCTCAGAGGTGACCTTGATGCTTTAGGGCCAGGCCTGGAACCAACATCATAATTCCCACTCCACAGTCCTCACGTTCACGTGCTAAAGTTGTCGTCAAGTCAGAGGGTGGAGCCCCGGAGGTTGCTTATGGGCTTATAGTGGCCTCCTACTCGTAGAATTTTTTAGAGTTGAGCAAGGCCTTTGAAGTTAGAAAACCTGGGGCTTCCAGGAGGTGCTTCAAGGATTCCACACATAATCTAGTGTTTTGGGGAGAAAAATGAAAGTTTAAATTGTCTGAGGAAACGTTGCAACGCATTTACACGTTCTATATTGGAATTCTGTGCATAATTTTGAGAAATGAGCTCAGTTGCTTAACAAAACAAAACAAAACCAAACCTGATCTAGTCTACTACCTTTCACTTTGCTCTGAGCATATTTACTGAGCATCTTCTTTGGACAGCAACTTGAGCTGGGCTGGTAGGACAGAGCAGGCCTCCAGGAACTTAAAATATATTGGGTGTTAAGGGAGATAGAGAAATAGTTACCATATGGTAGGAATATTAGGATTGAAGAAACTGAGGCTAAGAGGAGTTAAATGACTCACCCAAGGCCAGCTATTACTGGGTGACTCAATTAGGACCACAGTCTACTGATTTTTACTGATTGTGTGTGTGCTCATTCTGTTAGACCTCTCTGCCCCCTAGTAAGGCTCTGAAATGGATACTGTCAAAGTATAATTTTCAAAGAGTTAAAAGTATGATTCCCATAATGAATATAAAATGAACATGTGTCAAAGATTTTATTCAACTTAATGAGGAGCCAGTAAGATGTTAGGACTAGTTCAAAAGAGAATCCAAAGAAGGGAGAGTTATAGTTGGTTGGTTAGTCAAAGGAATGCTAGAATGAATTAGCTAATAGATTCAAAACTGGTTAATGCCTGTTCTATAAGGCAATAAACCTTAACCTTTGTGGGTTACCTTTTCTACCAAACAGAAATCATTGGCATCATTGTTGCATAAGAATCACAAGCATTGTTTTCATTAAGAATCATTTCCATTGCTACTGGTTTTCTACAAGTTAACCTCTACTCTTACAGTGTTGTAAATATCCTAATGAGTAAAAGTTAAACCAAGGTACATATTCCTAGAAAATCAGATAATCTATAAGCATGGTGGGTCTACTAGTCAACACCTTGCATTACATTGAAGGGACACTCAGTATTACCTTTGCTTATTTCCACATTTTATATAATTTTTCTTAATACCCTGTGTGTGTTTGTATGTGTGTGTGTGTATGTATGTATACACCATTTTCTGAGTATGTTTTTGTCCAGGTGTGGGGAGGGAGAGAATTCAGTCACATTATGATAAGATGGACTGAGAACTTAGCTCAGTGAGAAGTTTTGGGGACACTGGGAAAACATCCGAATGGTCAGGATGATTTCTCCAAAAATAGATTTGCTGGTCTCACTAGCTGGGGGCAAATGGGCCCCTTTAGATAACTGCATAAAAGAGCTGTCAGGATGCTGGGTCACGAGGAAATGGATCTCCCATGTTCTGCCCCTTGCATTGGACAAGGCTCCCTGGGGCACTGTGGGAAGAGGGGTTTACCTGGCTGAGGTAGGAAAACTGAGCTGGGGAAGCAGAGAGGACAGTGGCTTCTGTCCAAGCACAGCCTGGGTTTGGCTTCTCCGCTGAGCTTCTCAGGGCTATTTTGGTTCCCCTGGTTGTCCCTGCTCCTCCCCGCAGTCTTTTCTCTGTCCTTTGCCAGTATGAGGACCGTTCACATTTGAACGACACCATGTAACATACCAAGTGCTTCCCTTTAACTCACCGAAGTCTTGCACAAATCCTGTGAGATAGATACTGTCATTTCATACAGCTTAGCTGAGTTGCCTAAGATCATGCCACAGCTAGTTAAGAAGAGCATTCAGAATCCAACCACACGCCTTCCAACTCCCAAATTCCACGTTCTTCCAGTTTCTATCCATCAGCCTTTTCTAACATTTCTGTAGTTCCTCCTGCAGCATTTTATACTTGGATTCCAAGATATGTGAATTGGGAAACTTGAGAAGATTTCAGATTTGCTTCCCCTAACAGTCCAGAGGAACACTGCCACTGAGGTCACCCTGCCCTCTCCACACTGGCCATATTTAAGCTATGTGTTAATGTCAGTGCCTCTGGGCCTTGGAGCCCCTGTGTAGTTAGTGGCTGTGAACATCACTAGAATAATTGAAGAGAGGACATACTGCCATTTCTCTCGGCCTCAGATTTTTATTTGCACAGTAATGCAGGTGTCAAGCCAATAGTTAATTAAAGCCTTTCCCTCAGTTATGATCTGACACTTGGGTTCATGGCTTAGCCTTGCCCATCACTGGCTATCACTGTGGCCTCATTAACAGAGTGTGGTGATGAGTTTCTCCCAATCTTCCTCATTCTCTTTCTTTACCAGTAGCCTGCATTTGGTAAATGTCTGTGGTATGGTTAGAGCATATTTGTGTGCATCTGACAGCTATAAACCTGGGCGTTGGGGAAAGTTGGGAAGGATAGGGCAGGCCAGTACCTTCACTGAGCCAGATCAGGTGCTAATGCCTTTGCCTCTCTCTTGCAGGGCCCAACATCTGTAGCACACGAGGTGTCAGCTCCTGCCAGCAGTGTCTGGCTGTGAGTCCCATGTGTGCCTGGTGCTCGGATGAGGTAAGGAGCAGACACCTTGTTTCTTCCCAGACTTAGCTGCTTTTGTGTAAGAACAGACACATGAGGTTATCCCCTCCCTCCTAAATACGTAAGCCTCTTGTCCCTTCTGAGCAAAACTAGGATGAATCCTTTCCACTGGTGGATGGTGACGAGCTGTCGGGCTGTTGGGGGATGTTGCTGGAAAGATCATCCCCAGTCTACCGCGTAGCCTCCGGTTTGGTTGGGCCTTCTGGTCTCATCGTAACACTTGCCACCCCTTACCACACTATACTTGCTTTTGTTGGGGCAGAACATCCCAGGGAAGCAGGGCCTCAGGTCTCCAAAGGAGAGGCAGCACAGGTATCGATATGGAGCGGGTGCTGGTTACTTTTTCCTAGAATCTTTTTCTTAATTTTTTTTTTTTTTTTTTTTTTGAGACAGAGTCTCACTCTGTTGCCCAGGCTAGAGTGCCGTGGCGTCACCCTAGCTCACAGCAACCTCCAACTCCTGGGCTCAAGCAATCCTCCTGCCTCAGCCTCCTGAGTGGCTGGGACTACAGGCATGCACCACCATGCCTGGCTAATTTTTTCTATATATGCTTTTAGCTGTCCAGATAATTTCTATCTATTTTTAGTAGAGAAAGGGTCTCGCTCTTGCTCAGATTGGTCTCGAACTCCTGAGCTCAAACAATCCGCCCGCCTCAGCCTCCCAGAGTGCTAGGATTACAGGCGTGAACTATCACACCCGGCCCTTACCTAGAGTCTTAAAAAAAGGCAAATAGAAGAGGAATCTTGCATTTGTGTGTGGGGACATTTAGTCAGAGGACTCTTTCTCTTCCCTTCTCTCTGATGACTGGGCCCCATGGCTTTACCCTTTCCTCTCTGTTTCTCTTCTTTCCCTCCTTCCTTCCCTCTCCCAGGTGTCAATGAGGGAAGGAGCTGGGCCACTTGGTGAGGATGGGAGGGTGACAGGAAAGGGTTAGCTGTGTCTAGGCAGAGAGTTTGTTGTGTCTGGGGCCCTAGGGAATGAGTGTGTCTGAGGGAATGGCTGTGTTTGTGGCTGGGGTGGAAATTTGGAGCTGTGAGGGTGGTGGGGGTGGGGCGAAGGTGGCTGGAGAGATTCCCAGTGATTACAGTGTGAGGCTGAGTCATGCCGTCCATGGCAGGTGGTTACCTGAGCTCCTGGGCTGGCTGCTTCTTGGCTACCTGAGGTGTCCTGTCTGTCACACAGCAAGTCCCTGCCCTCTACAGTTTTATGATTGCTTCAACCGGCCCTCACTCTCTCTGTCTGCTTCTGAGTTTCCTAAAAAGGCAACCTTCCTGGCAGGCTGGGGGAGGAGAGGGAGCTGGGAGGGTGTGTTTAGCGCTGGCCAGAAGGGCTGCCAGAGCAGCAGAGGCCGGCTCAACACGCGGCTTTGGCCTCTGTGCTGTTCGGCACGAGAACTGCTTCCAGAGGCAGCTGCCCAACATCTGGGCCACATTGACTTCATTTAGCAAATGAAACATTCCCTGGGGCTGGGGGTGGGGGTTGAGGGGAGATGGGTGAGTCCCTCTCTCCCCCAAACCCCCACCTGCAGGTTCTCCTCCCCTTGTGGGCTGAACTGACTGCCCAAGTGTGATGTAGCCTCCTCCCTTCTCATCTGCTGTATCCTCCTTCCTTTGGCCGCCATTATGATATCATTGAGGTTCTTTTACAGGGAAGTTGCAATTCTGCAACTGAATCCTGGAAGAAGGGAGAGCTGGATGCGGAGGGTGCCCGGTTTGACTTGGATGGCCTGACGCCTGCTGGAGCGGAGGGCAGCCAGGGCAGAAACTCTAGTGTCACACAGAGGGTGCTTCCCCCCTCCTTCCCTACCCCAGAAAGTCTGGGGCAAAAGGAAACATTCTTGGAGAGTCTGTCCTGTTCCCCCTGCCCCCTGCTATTCTTCACCCCTCTTGATCTGCCGTGTAGCTGAGATGGGCTGAGATCTGACCAGACAAAGCTCCTAGGTCAGGTGGCCAGATTTCTACCATGCAGATGTAGAATATTTATGGGTGACTGGTGAATCTTGTCCCCAGGGATAGGCCAGGGGAGGGCAGAGGGAAAGGTGCAGGGTAGGGTCAGAGGCATGAGGTAGGACCAGCCTAGGAATGGAGGGTAGAGTCAGTGAGGAAATGGGCGCAGCTAGGACCAAAGAAAACTAATGAAGGGAGATGGAAAGTCCAATGAGACATTCCCTGAGAGAATGGCATGTAAACATGAAGGTAGCGATAACTAGCCAGGAGCAGTGGCTCACGCCTGTCATCCCAGCACTTTGGGAGACTGAGGCCAGAGGATCACTTGAGCCCAGGAGTTTGAGAAGGGCCTGGGCAATATAGCGAGACCCCATCTCTACAAAAAATTTTTAAAAAAATTAGCTGGGTGTGGTGGTGCACTCCTGTAGTCCCAGGTACTTGGGAGGCTGAGGCTATGATCGGGCCACTGCACTCTAGCCTGGGCAACAGAGCGAGACCTCATCTCTTAAAAAAAAAAGAAAGAAAGAAAGAAAGAAAGAAACAAAGTAAGTAGGAGCAGCCAAAGGGTTAGTGAATGAGCACAACTATCCCTAAGCAAGAGGGAGGAGGGAGAGGAGGAGCCCAGTGTGGGGCAAAATGTGTTGACCAGGGAGGGATGAGAGGTGGGAATCCCAGAGTGTACATAGCTGCTGTTCTTTTCCTGAAGGAATCGGGGCTTCCCCTGCACAGGCCAAGTGTAACTGCTAAAAGCACTTTGGCCATTGACTTAAAAAAACTAAAGGTCTGCTATCTGGTCCATTTTGCATATAATCTGTAGAATAATCAAACCCGGGAGAGCCCTCTGTACTTCTGGTCCCCTGCCTTGGCAGTTCCAGGCAGGCTGGCAGTGCCTGGAAAAACAACTGGTTGGGCTCAGCTTTCCCTTGGTCCTAGAGGACAGCAGCTCTTGGGTGTGTATAGCGAGCGCTTGGCTGGGTAATAGGAAAACGTAGCCAACGTGGATGAGCACGGAGCTTTGGGCCCATCTGCGTGGGGTGTGTTCTTGGAGGGTTGGATACTGACACACGTTGGGGTGGCGTGCTGTCTCTGGTCTGTAAATCTAGCCAACAGGCCGGCTTCATATAGAGATTCAACTTGTGGTCTTGGTCCCAGCGGCACCATGCTGGAGTCTAGAACCTTCCAAACTCATCTGGTGGTGAGAAGTGCCTGGGCTGCTTGTTGAAATTAAAGGCTCCCAGGATGGACCCTGGATCCATTGTATCAGAATGGGTTGTTATGATAGCAAGTTTGACAAACATTGCTAAGCTAAGGGAAGGCCTGTTGGAATTGAGGCGGGTGGAGATGAAGTTAAGCTTGCCAGATAAATACAGAACATCTGGCTGGAGCCTGTAGACCTGGCTACTCAGGAGGCTGAGGCAAGAGGATCCTTTGAGCCCAGGAATTGGAGGCTGTAGTGCATTATGATTGTGCCTGTGAATAGCCACTGCACTCCAGCCTGGGCAACATAGCGGGACACCCTGTCTCTAAAAAATTAAAAGATAAAAATAAAAAAATCTAAACTATAGAACATCTAGTTAAATTTGAATTAAACAACAAATAATTTTTAGTATAAGTGTGTCCCAAATATTTGCTAAATTTATCAACTGTAAAGTGGAGGAAAATACTAGAAATTCTTTTTTTTTTTTTTTGGAGACAAAGTCTTGCTCTGTCACCTGGGTTAGAATGCTGTGGCATCAGCCTAGCTCACAGCAACCTGAAATTCCTGGGCTTAAACAATCCTCCTGCCTCAGCCTCCTGAGTAGCTGGGACTACAAGTGTGCACCACCATGCCCAGTTAATTTTTTCTATTTTTAGTAGAGATGGGGTCTCGCTCTTGTTCAGGCTGATCTCGAACTCCTGACCTCAAGCGATCCTCCTGCCTTGGCCTCCCAGAGTGCTAGTATCACAGGTGTGAGCCACTGCGCCCAGCCTAGAAATTCTTATGTAAGCCTGAGTGCACATTGGAGGTGGACCAGCTCCCTCTTAGCCTGATATTCAAGGGTGAAAAAGGAAGAAGGGATTTGAGTATAACAAAGTAGAGAAAGACTCCAATAGAATTTCCTTCTCATTTTCTTCTCTACAGCTGCAGGGGAGGGGTATAGGCCAGTATTTATATTTCTTTTTAGTCACTAACATAATTTCATTCTCACTTTTGCAGTGCAGTGGGGTGATCATAGCTCACTGGAACCTCGAACTTCTAGGCTCCAGGGATTCTTCTGCCTCAGCCTCCTGGGTAGCTAGGACTACAGGTGCTAGAACTAATTTTTAAAAATTTTTTGTAGATGCCTGGCAATTTTTTTATTTTTTGAGACAGAGTCTTGCTCTGTTGCCCGGGCTAGAGTGAGTGCCGTGGCGTCAGCCTAGCTCACAGCAACCTCAAACTCCTGGGCTCAAGCGATCCTTCCGCCTCAGCCTCCCAAGTAGCTGGGACTACAGGCATGCGCCACCATGCCCGGCTAATTTTTCTCTCTCTATATATTTTTAGCTGTCCATATAATTTCTTTCTAATTTTTTAGTAGAGACGGGGTCTCGCTCTTGCTCAGGCTGGTCTCGAACTCCTGAGCTCAAACAATCCGCCCGCCTCGGCCTCCCAGAGTGCTAGGATTACAGGCGTGAGCCACCGCGCCCGGCCAATTTTTTTATTTTTTGTAGAGACAGGGTCACTGTTGCCCAGGCTGGTCTCAAACTCCTGGAGTCAAGGGATCTTCTCACCTTGGCCTTCCAAAGTGCGAGATTACAGGCATGAGCCGCTGCACCCAACCTCTACTTATTTTTAATTTAGAAGATAAATGTCCATCTTCAGAGTTTTGCTCCAACTTATTGTAAAAAAAAAAGTATAATATTAAAAGCACTCCTCTCCTTGTAAACAATGAAGTATGAATAGCAACAACTGTAAACTAAAATGCTTTCCTTTTCCTGTCATCCTTCTTTCTGTCCCCTCCATACTTCTCTCTGTGCACGTTCGAGTGATTTCTTGTCCTCACAGGATGAGTCATTCAGGACAACAATGTTAATTTGTTTCGATTGGAGGTATTTTGGTGGCACTGTGGGGTAAAAAAAAATACTAGGGCATATTGACCCTTGCTCTTCAAGAAAAGAGGATGCAATAATAGTAGTAGTTATCATGGTAATTGTAGAATAGAGTCACCTTACATTTGCATTTATTTGTTTATGCCATATCCAAAAGAATTTCAGTATATTTGACTCACATTGAGATTTTTCTATTTTGAAAGCATGTGACACTCACAATCTTACTTTATGCCCTGACCAACCCTGTGAGACAGGCAGGATAATGATAAGTATTCATGCTGTACTTTCCCAGTTTCCAAAATGGGGTTAATGGAGACTGGTACTGAAAGCATGTGTCACTCTCCCTGGAGAGGGACAAGCTCACAGCATGGGGCTGGAACCTCCCACCTCTGTGCCCAGGACCTTCCCCTGAGTCTTGGCTATTTTTACCCTTTTTATGTAACATCCGGTTTCACTGGGGACTGGACCTTTAATAGCCACCCCTGCCCCCAGCTTACTCTCTGAGTAACCTGGAAACATTCCTTCTACCTTTTCAGCCTGGGTTATTATTAATAAGAAAGGGAATGTTGCCCAAGTGAGTTGAGGTCACTGCCTTGGTGTCCCCCGGGACAGGCAGCGCTCAGCTGATGAGCAAGCCTGTGAAGTTCCTGACCTCTGATGTCGCTGACCACAAAAGGAGGGAGGGAGGCAGTTTTTGTTTTTCAATGTTTAATTTTTCTAAGGAAACTCATAACAAACCATAAGGCCTGTCAGCACATCTTATAACTTCAAACCCTCTTCTGATTAGGACTGCCAGGGGAGAAACTGGGAGTCAGGAAACCCCCCTTTAAAATCCACCCTCCCTTTGCTGATGCAGCCAGAAGATGCACGATGGCCTTGCTGTTTGCATTCAGCCTCCTGGTCTCCCCCGGCTCTGAGCATCTGTCTCTGTCCTGGAAAGGATCAGCTCCTCCCCGCGTCTTCGTCTATCCAATCATTGCCTTTTTTGGAAGGTTTTCTCCCTGGGGCTTTGTGGGCAGCTGCAATCAGCGATGGGGGCTGGGGGTTTTTTGAGCAAGAAAGAGGCTGCTTCCTGAGGGACAACGAGTGGGAGAGATGGGCAGGGACAACAAGAGGAGTCTGGGCACAAAACCTGAAGTGCCCATGAGTTTTCCCCATGGCCATTCTGTCCTCGCCAGAGCTGGGTGCCAGGGAGGAGATGCTCATCTTCCTCAAAGCGGTGGAGGGTCTGTGATGTCCCTGTTGGAGTATTTGCCACCAGGAAGGTTAAGCCTTACTCACTGGGTCCCATTGCTGAGGCCGTTGCTCTGCCTGCCTACCTGGGAGGCCGAGGCAGGAGGAAGGAAGCTGCTTGCTTCCAGAAGCTCTTCTCGTTTCTGCCTGGGCCAGGGAGGTCCCCACGCCAGTGGTGTTGCTCCCGTTCCCGTCCACGTGGGGAAGCCCTTCTGCCTATCAGAGGGGGACTGGGCCGAGGAAGGTGACAGACTTGGAGCATTGGTAAGGGTTTTGGGCTAGAGAGTTTTTGGGTATGGATGGCTCCTTGTGGCCCAGTCCCTCTCCTGGTATTATGGCCACCAGATCACATGAGGGGCCTGGGGAGGTAGGACATTGTCCATCCATCTCCACACCTCTCACATCCCCATCTTGCGTCCTGTTCTCTACCTGGGACATTGTCCGCGGTGGCTCTTCCTGGGACCATCCCCTTCCACGCTCCTGCTCTTAGCCTTGACTCTGGCTCGACAGAATGTAATAACGCTTATTTTATGAGGATAATTACAGTCTGGCAATCTAGTTGACACTGAGTACTGTCATTTCCTAGCTCTGCAACTTTGGGCAAGTTCTCTAACTTCTTCACGCCTCGGGGTCCTTACCTGTAAGATTGGGTTCCCCATTTGTGAAGCCTCCAAGCCTCAGGTTCCTCACTTGGGAAATAGTAATAGTTCCAGCATTACAAAACTGTCAGGAGGACTGCAGTAATTCCTGCAAAGTGCTCCTCACAGTGCCCAACATACAGTAAGTGCCCAATAAATGTTAACACTAGTTGTTCTGGGATGTTGGCGTGAGTACCCAGCTGGCTTTTGGAAGTTGTGAGGTTGTGAGGGACAGTAGCAGTAGGTGTGAGGGGACAGCCTGAAGGCCCAGACGTTGTGAATAGGCCCAGGAAGGGGTTTTCCAGCTTTCGGGCCAGTCCCCTCAACCTGGCAAGGAGCCCTTATGTTCATATGCCCACACAGTGCTGGCTAAATATGCTGAGTGTCAGAGCAGGAAGGGACTGAAGACACCATGTCATCTAACCACCTTATCGAACAGGTGAGGAAACTGAGGCTCGAAGTGACTGATTTGAGGTCACATGGCTCGTTAGCGGCAGACCTAGGATTTTCCTGATTTCCGGTGTTCTTTCCAGTATAGTACGCCCCCTGTTCAATACTCAGGCATGAGCACATAGAACCCCAGAGGCCCCTCACACACATGCCAGGTTTTTTGAATAGGTGCCCAATTTGTTACTGGTCCATGATGAAGGAGGAAGCTGAAGTGATAGGATAGGCTCCGGTCAGGTGCCTGGCCAGCATCATGGTGTTTTACCAAGCTTGTGGAGTTTATTCATAATTAATTTGTCCAGGAAGTATTTCTCCAGCATCTCGTAAGAATCGCTAACATTTATGGAGTGCTTACTCCACGCCAGGCACCGTGCTATGCATTTCCTGTGCACTGTCTTCTTTAGCCCTGTGCGGCGGCATCCTGTGAGGGAGGGATGCCATTATTATCATTTTTTTTAGTAATTTTTATTGTGGTAAAATACATATAACAGAGAATTTGACCATCTAAACCATTTTTTGTTTTGTTTTGTTTTGTTTTGTGAGACAGGGTCTTGCTCTGTTGCCCAGACTAGAGTGTAGTGGCATCAGCATAGCTCACAGCAGCCTCAAACTCCTGGGCTCAAGCAATTCTCCTGCCTCAGCCTTTGAGTAGCTGGGACTACAGGTGCATGCCAACATGCCTGGCTAATTTTTAAAATTTTTTTGTAGAGCTGAGTGTCTCGCTGTGTTGCTCGGGCTGGTCTTGAACTCCTGGCCTCAAGTGATCCTCCTCTTTCAGCCTCCCAAAGTGCTAGTATTACAGGCATAAGCCACTAACCATTTTTAACTGCACAGTTGAGTGGTATTAAATACATTCATAATGTTGTGAAGCCATCACCACCCTCTATCTCCATAACTCTTCATCCTGTAAAACTAAAGCTCTATACCCATTAAACAATAATTTCCCATTCCTCCCTCTCCCCAGACCCTGGCAACCACCATTCTACACTGTCTCTATGATTTTGACTACTCGTAAGTACCCAGGGAGGGGCTATTATCATTTTCATGTTGCAGCTGAGGAAACTAGGCTTGGAGAACTTGGGTGACTGGCCCTAGCAAGAAGTTGTAAGTGGCAGTGCTGAGATTCAGTCTTGGCCAATCTACTCCTGTGCTCTTGGCCCTTTCTCTCTACTGCCTCCTACACTGCCTTCCCCCATCACCTTTGTGGCAAGTCCTGCGCTGGGTGCTGGGAATAGAGAGGGAACAAGACACACACAGTCCCTGCCTTCATGGATCTCAGAGCCAGGCTCTAACACCGCAGCTTCCAAACCGTTTTGACCCTGACCTACAGAATCACATGGTATGGTATGTCATTATTTATTACACACGTTAGACCCCAGTCCCCAATACATAAAAGTTGCATAAAACAACACTTAATTTTTCTACTTACATGCTTACATTTCCTATTCTCTTCTATTCTATTCTATTCCATTTTATTTAATAAAATGATGGTTGAGACTTGTTAAATTGATTTTGGCACCCACAAATGAGTTGCATTTCACAGTTTGAAAAACTCTGGTCTAACAGTCATCTTACTGCACAGGCCCACTTCCTGGCTACCCATCCACGAACAGGCCTTTCTGATACCTCACCTTCCCCTTTCTGTACAGTGGTCCTAGGGAGAACCTAGGAAGGACCACACCAATTTATTTATGCTGGTTTAGCTGCAAAGTGCTGGGTAAACTCTAAGCCACTGGGAAGCGGCAGGGCCTGTGGGAGGCAGAGAGCCGCCATAGCTTCCCCTTGGGCTCTTGTCTTACAGGCCCTGCCTCTGGGCTCGCCCCGCTGTGACCTGAAGGAGAATCTGCTGAAGGATAACTGTGCCCCGGAGTCCATCGAGTTCCCGGTCAGTGAGGCCCGAGTACTAGAGGCCAGGCCCCTCAGCGACAAGGGCTCTGGAGACAGCTCCCAGGTTACTCAAGTCAGTCCCCAGAGGATTGCGCTCCGGCTTCGGCCAGGTAGGATGGGACTTGTTAAGGTAGAGACCTGGGGCAGGTGGGCGTAGAGCACAAGGTGGAGGTCGAAGCATGAAATCTTGGACAAGTAGCTCAGAATGGAGGTGGGGACGGAAGGGAAGGATGTGGGGGGAGGTGTGGACAGGAGAATGGATGAAAATAAAAGGTGTCAGTGCTGAAATAATAAAAAAAAAAGAAAAGAAAAGGTGTTAGGACCTGAGTCAGAAGATCTGAGTTTGAATCTTGACTCCACCATATATTAGCTACTGGGCAAGTTACTCAACCCTTCCGGCATAGTAGTGCCTCAAAAAAATGTTTGTTTCTTCTTTCCCCCAATTCCTGTTTTACCTAGCTCATAGCTTTGTGTTGGGGTGCAAATGAAATATAAGATAAAAGAGCAATTTGTAAGCTCCCTTTCCACAGAGCGCTGGGGAAGGAGGGTCACGAGATTGGAAGACTAACAGGATTGTAAGGGAAGAGGAGAAGGGAGCAGGGCTTTCAAGTTTGGTTTGATCAAGCAGTTACTTAGTCTCACTGTGTCCAAATCTACTTGTACAGTCTTACAGGGAGAGGAGGAGAAAAACTAATATCTTTCTGCCTTCTAGATGATTCGAAGAGTTTCTCCATCCAAGTACGGCAGGTGGAGGATTACCCCGTGGACATCTACTACTTGATGGACCTGTCTTACTCCATGAAGGACGACCTGTGGAACATCCAGACCCTGGGCACCAAGCTGGCCTCCGAGATGCGCAAGCTCACCAGTAACCTGCGGATTGGCTTCGGGGCCTTTGTAGACAAGCCTGTGTCACCGTACATGTACATCTCCCCACCAGAGGCCCTCAGAAACCCCTGCTATGAGTAAGTCCCTCCTCCAGAAGGCAGGACAGCACCCCTCACTTTGCCCCAGGCAGGTCCAAGTCCTGGTTCCCATTTCTAGCTCTAGGGTAGCCTTGTTGGCTGCCTTCTGGCCAAACCATAGCTCCCCTCTCTCGGTCTCCCTGTCTGGCAAACGGGCCAGCCTTTGATCTGGAGTGTTGTGTCCATAGAGCCCAAGGCTGTGGGGAGACTAGGAAGAGAATTCATCCGCTTCTTGTCTTGGTCACAAATAAATGGGAGGTAAGAGAGAATGGGAGGGCAATGAGATCAAAAGTACAGAGAAATTTATGGATAAGTAAACAGAGAAATTACGATTTCGGAAGGATTGATTCCATTGTTTGTCCTTATCATCAAGGCTGTGCAATCTGCAGGGTTAATATAATAAATTACATCCTAGAAGAACACAAAAGAGTGGAAATGACACTTATTGAACCCTTTAATAGCCTGTAAATTGATAACTTATACCTGTGTTTGACACTTTGGCCTACGAGTGAGTGGCTTATTTATTTAATTGGTGGATGCAAATCAATGTATTATAATAATTTAAAATGATGATTACTGAGTCAGACAAGATATGAATTTACTTTTTAGTTTTCCAAGTTACATGATGTGGCTTTTAACCTTCTATCTGAGTTGTAAGGTTCCCCAGTGAAGATATCAGCTATCAATTAAATACGTAAACTATTAGTCTGGGGACAGACATGCTCCTGTCTGGCATGATCTATCAATTTATTAATGGTTCAGGGACTTTAACTTACTGATGGACTTTTGCTTCATTGTTTCTTTAGAGAAGTGTTAAGCATAAAGTGATAGCAACAACTGGAGCCTCCCTCTGGTCTAAGTACTGTGTGTGTGTTAACTCACTCAAGCCTCTCAGTTACTCCTATGATAGGTGTGATCATGTTCTCGTTTTCATAGGTTAGGTTCAGAGAGGCTTGTTGAAGGTCCCATGACTAGTATAATAACGGGGGAGCTGGGGTTTGAACCCAGGCAGTCTAGTTTCACAGCTCACTCTCTTATCCTCTAGGCTAGCTGGAGATAAGGTTGATGTGATGCCACAGGTAATTTGAGGGGTTGCAGTCTGAACTGTCTGGGTAATTGTGGTTGTATGGAACTGGCCTTGGCATACCGCTATCTACATTTGTCCCCCTCTCTTTCCCTCTTGGTCCCCATGCTGCCTTTTCCATCAGAGCGTCTGCTTAAATTATCTCGCCTCCCTCCCCAGTATGAAGAGCACCTGTTTACCCATGTTTGGATACAAACATGTGCTGACACTAACTGACCAGGTGACCCGCTTCAATGAGGAGGTGAAGAAGCAGAGTGTGTCACGGAACCGAGATGCCCCAGAGGGTGGCTTTGATGCCATCATGCAGGCTACAGTCTGTGATGTGAGTTTGGAGGGCATGGAGTGCCAGGTGTGGTTGGCACAGATCAAAATGGGGAAGGAAGTGGCCCTACGCTGGGGATTTCTGGTGTGAAATAAGAGATAAGAACTAAGCAGAGCTTCGTGCAGCGTGAGTAATACCCAGTTGCTCTTGGTATGCAGCACCTGCTTATATCCACTCTCTGGCCAGAGCTGACATTTCCTTGAACCTCAGTGGTCCCAGATATTCCTTGGGAAGAGCATCTTCCCACTTTCTTTGGAATTATTTCAGAGTCAAGTCTGGATTAACTTAACCTTAGAAAAGTGGGCAGATGTTCAGATGAGATTTCTTCCAGCCCACCCAGTCCTGTGGATGCAGGTCAGTTGCTAGATGGGCAATGTGATTATCACTGGCAGAGTTATGTTTGGAGTTGAAGAAGGTATCATTCAGCTGCTTGAACTAACCAGCTGTGATGCTGTTTTCCTAAGACAACAGAAACCCCTGGATTGGAAAGCTCCAGCTTGGGTTCTAAGGACTGAGACTGAGGCTCTTGTTCAAGCCAACTTGTCCAGTCCTTTATCCAGGGAGGGCCTTGGATCTTTGTTCTCTACCAATGACATGGCTGAAGTTGGTTTGTCTTCTCTGCCTTTTTTTTTCGACAGGAAAAGATTGGCTGGAGGAATGATGCATCCCACTTGCTGGTGTTTACCACTGATGCTAAGACTCACATAGCACTGGATGGAAGGCTGGCAGGCATTGTCCAGCCCAATGATGGGCAGTGTCATGTTGGCAGTGACAACCATTATTCTGCCTCCACTACTATGGTGAGATCTCTGGCACCCTCTGTGGTCCCTATTCACTATGGCCAGTGCTGCTCTAACCCAGGCAGAATCTTTGTGTGGATATGAAAATGGCAGCCCTTCCTCTGGGCAGAGTGCAGTGCTTGGTTTCAGCCTGCCCCTGACCCCTACCAACTGGACACCCTCATCCAGGGTACAACCTGCACAACCATTAGTGATGGCCCTGACAGTGTTGTCACTTCCTTCACTGTCACCAGCAGCAGCAGCAGCATGACATCCAGAATGGACTCAAAGGACTTCCATAGGTCCAGCTGGAAAGCACTCCTTCCTTCCTACTCTGATTAGCCCCTTCTTGGAATACCATGCCCACTTGTGGTTATTGGAAAAAGAGAAAGACCATCAAAAGCATGGAGAGCAGGTCCTATGAGGAAAGGTTAAAGGGCTCAGAGAGTCACTTAGCTTAGGGAAAGAAGGCTAAGGGATGACTTGGCTGATGCATGAGAAGAATTATTATAAGTTGTTTTATATGGCTGTAGAAGGTTAAATAAGAGGAAAGGAGTTTAAATTGAAAGCAGGAGAGATTTCTGTAGCCATAAGAGAAATGTGCTGATGCCCAGGATGCTGAAGCTCTAGGTATCTGGGGGAGGTGTGAACTCTTCATCTCCTAAAGATGATACAGCAACTCCCTTGTCTATGTGGCTTAAAGGGACACCTGTGTAAAAGCAGGAGCCTGAGCTGGAGGACTCATAAGCTCCCTGCAAGGTCTCAGATCCCATGGACATGTTCATGATATGCCACTGTCCCCTGTATCCTTTTTTTTTTTTTTTTTTTTGAGACAGAGTCTCACTTTGTTGCCCAGGCTAGAGTGCCGTGGCGTCCTCCTAGCTCACAGCAACCTCAAACTCCTGGGCTCAAGCAATCCTACTGCCTCAGCCTCCCAAGTAGCTGGGACTACAGGCATGCGCCACCATGCCTGGCTAATTTTTTTTTCTATATATATTTTTAGTTGGCCAGATAATTTCTTTCTATTTTCAGTAGAGACGGGGTCTCGCTCTTGCTCAGGCTGGTCTCGAACTCCTGAGCTCAAACGATCCACCCGCCTTGGCCTCCCAAGTGCTAGGATTACAGGCGTGAGCCACCGCGCCCGGCCCCCTGTATCCTTGAGTTCCTTGGTGTCAGCCATATCCAAGCTGAGCACTAAGTTGAGCGCTAATCTACACAAGGCACTGGATCAGCGGCTTAGGGAGGTAAAGAGACTCTGTACAGTTCTACCCTGAGAGAGTTTTTGGTTTAGTTGGGGAGAAAGGATATATGTATTTACTAATAACACAAGATCATGATTAGTGCTGAATGGGCAGCACAGTCAACAAGAGCTTTTGGTACCCGAGGGAGGAAAGGTCATCGTGAGCTGGGATGGTCAAGGAAGGCCTCCTGAAGAAGGCAGGGCTTGAGCTGGGTCCTAGGGAGGGAGGAGGATTACCTAAAAGAAGGCCACTCCAGGTGGGAGAAAGAGAGTGGGCCACTCAGTGCTGAGTGGAAGAGGGAGAGCAGTGAGTGATATTTGGAAAGAAAGGCTGAGACTACATGGTAGAGGACCATGAGGGCCAGGCCAAGGCACTAGTCAGGAGCTCTAAAACAAGGAGGCTAACCCGGTGCCTGGCCCCTGCAAGCCACGCCGCGGTATTCATGCACTGACTTTGAGTAGGAACAGAGGGGCTTAGTGTTGACACCACCGGCCTGCACCTCTCCATCTTTCCCTGGAGTTCACAGCTACGTCTGTGCCGTTACTTACCCTTCTTGCCTCTCTTTCACCATGGGGTGGAAGGGTTTAAGCACCAGAACTGTCTGAGCCGCAGCCCAAATCAGCCGAGTTCTAAGGCTCAGAGTCTAGGGCCGTATGTGAGACTTCAGTAACTCTGTACCCTTCATTTTTGCAGGATTATCCCTCTTTGGGGCTGATGACTGAGAAGCTGTCCCAGAAAAACATCAATTTGATCTTTGCAGTGACTAAAAATGTAGTCAACCTCTATCAGGTGACTATGTCTTCGGGCTTCCTGGAGTAGGCCCTGTGATGGAGCACCTGCCCCAGGGAGCCAGCGTTGGCCGTGGTCCCCAGCCAGAACAGACCTTCCTCTGGCCCACTCCCCAGGAGCTAGATCCCTTTTTGGGGCTTTCTCCTCCAACCTCAAACTTATTAGGAAGAATGTGTGGTGGTGGAGGAGAGGTAATTCAGAGGCGTGAGGGGTATGAGAGGTTTCCTATACCTTTGCTCAGGGCTAAAAGCCTGCTAGATTTATTCCTGGCAGTGACAAGTGAAATATCCCACTTTCCTTCAGTGAGCCCTGGAATCTTTGTCTTCCTTTCTAGAACTACAGTGAGCTCATCCCAGGGACCACAGTGGGGGTTCTCTCCACCGATTCCAGCAACGTCCTCCAGCTCATTGTTGATGCTTATGGGGTAAGTGTCTTGCGCAGGGAACGGGCCTGCTGGGAGTTCACCTCACCTAGCGTACGCAGCAGGGCTCAGATGTGGGCGTCCTGGCTGCCAGTCCACCACGCTTAGTGCTTTCCTCCTGTGCTCCCAGGGGCCAGGCAATGGCCAGCCCTGGGAGGGATGCAACCTTCTGGGGAATGGTGCAGAAAAGACTGCCAGAGAGCAGCAGAGACAATGAGTGGAGAGCTTAGAAGAGGGGGATGGGGATGGTGATCGATGCAGAAGGAGCAGAGCCTTGAAATTGTAGGGGGCAAAGCGAGGGGGAGCTGGGCTCCAACAGCAGAGAAACGAGGGAGCTGAGCCGTGGGGAAGGTGAGGATGACTACAAATTAGGTGGAAAGTGCTGCTACCCACGGTGACCAGTATGGGCATTCCCATTGCACACCCTGGGGCCTGCAGGAGGGTGTAGCTGGTAGATTTTACCTAGACTCACCTAGACATAAGTGGGGACAGAAAGAGGGACCAGGTTCCTGGGCAGGAAACAGAGCAAGAAACATGCCCCTAGGGGTGCTCTAGCAGCTTCCAGGCAAACCTCAGCATCTGGCACTGCCAGGATGAGTCCGGGGCTACCTGGTAGATTTTGCTTGGGATGGAATTGGCTCTTGCTATTTAGCTCATTTCCTTACTTTCTTTTGCCATTTTTTGCTCAGAAAATCCGCTCTAAAGTAGAGCTGGAAGTGCGTGACCTCCCTGAGGAGTTGTCTCTGTCCTTCAACGCCACCTGCCTCAACAATGAGGTCATCCCAGGCCTCAAGTCCTGTGTGGGACTCAAGATTGGAGACACGGTGAGCTGGGCTGGGCAGGGGCCGAAGCTGCACCTCCACCCCTGGCCTGTGCCCTGGAGCATCTGTGGGCACCTCACCCCCTTCCTTCCTTGTACTTTCCTCCTGAAGGTCATTACAAGTTAGATGTAATGGAGCTGCCAATCTTTTTCTCTGAGGCTTGTCGCCTAAGCCATTTCTATGTGTTAAGTGAACTTCACTATCAGGATTTTTAAAAACTTGCATTTTGGTTGCCCCTGTTTTTGTATGCACAGTTGATTGCAAATGAAAATATTTCTTTTTTTTTTTTTTTTTTTTTGAACTCACTCTGTTCCCCGGGCTAGAGTGAGTGCCGTGGCGTCCTCCTAGCTCACAGCAACCTCAAACTCCTGGACTCAAGCAATCCTACTGCCTCAG
>CM052441.1:134494320-134505990 GCA_028533085.1 Varecia variegata
TGGAATTTAAGAATGTAAATGTTCCTTTTGCCCCTCCAGTCCCTCCATGGGTTTCCTTATTGGTTGGTTCTTCTCTGCTGCTGCCTAAGGGGAGATGGGCTGGTGGAGGGCCAGGGAGGAAGGAAGCAAAATCGATTTTTTGATCCATTTATCCTTTCTATTGACCTGTCTATTGATCTACTTATCTTCTAGGCACATGTGCACACACCCCATATAAGAAATATTGGCCTGAAACATGCTTGACTGCATGAGTAATGAAATGTTATGTGGAAGTTGAACAATAGATCCTGAGCTTATGGTTGACCACCACGTATCATGTGGTGCAAAATAGTGTGTTGTATTAATACATCTTGCTGATATTATGTAATCAGTCCAGCCAGCTTAGCTGATCAGAGAAGAGTGTTCACAAGCTCACAGGTTCTGTTCAGTTTGAGCTAGTTTATTTTACATGTGGAATAAAAACCAACCTTCTACTTCTTGACTATAAGCCATGTCTCTGTATCCAGCTAGATAAGTCACAAAGGCACAACTATCCCAGTGTTCTTATCTTTGCTTTGTAGACCTTGCTAGTGGGAAGGCCAAGGAACTCCAGATTGAAGGAAGATAAGACACCCAGTTTGGGTATTCCTTGGCAGGGCAGGGAATGACTCTGGAGAAAAAACTCCAGAGCTGGAGTGTTAACTGGGTCCAGCTGTGTCTGAATGCGATCTTGCTTTCCATCCAGGTGAGCTTCAGCATTGAGGCCAAGGTACGCGGCTGCCCCAAGGAGAAGGAGAAGTCCTTCACCATCAAGCCTGTGGGCTTCAAGGACAGCCTCACCATTCAGGTCACCTTCGACTGCGACTGTGCCTGCCAGGCCCAGGCTGAGCCTCACAGCCGCCGCTGCAACAACGGCAATGGGACCTTTGAGTGTGGGGTGTGCCGCTGCGGGCCTGGCTGGCTGGGGTCCCAGTGCGAATGCTCAGAGGAGGACTACCGCCCCTCCCAGCAGGATGAGTGCAGCCCCCGGGAGGGCCAGCCCATCTGTAGCCAGCGGGGCGAGTGCCTCTGTGGTCAGTGTGTCTGCCACAGCAGTGACTTTGGCAAGATCACCGGCAAGTACTGCGAGTGCGATGACTTCTCCTGTGTCCGCTACAAGGGGGAGATGTGCTCAGGTGAGTAGACCTTCAGGCCCCTCCATCTGGGAACCCACATACCCTCACACAACTGCAGCCTCTGCAAACACAGGTGAGGGCTGGAGGTGGGCAAAGACAGGCAGAGCTGTAAGTCAATGATTCCTACTCTTTTTGAGTGTAAGGACCAACTCCCTTTTCAGGTTAAAAAAATTACTAGTAAATGGCAATTAAATTTTTAGTATTTAAAGACTTAGAAAACATATGATGTCAGAATATATAATAAAGTTAGTATTCATTTTACATGAATTTATGTTTTTATCCCAAGAGGCTTGGAAAATAGCAGTATACATGCAAGACATTGAAGCACACTTAATGAACATAGAATATGTTCTTAATATACTTAGAACAATGTCTGGAAAATGGTATGATGCTCTTATTAAATGTTAGCACTATTTTGTTCTCACTGTTACTGCTATTGGTACTGTTATTACTTTTGGGCTTCTAGATCTGTGCTGTCCAATATGGTAGCCATTAGCCACATGTGGCTATTTAATCAAAATCAAAAAAATAAAAAGTTCAGTTCTTCAATTGACCAGTAGCCACATGTGGCTAGGGGCTGCCATATCGGACAGCACAGAACATTGAAGCATGACAGAAAGTTCTGTTGGGTAGTGCTGCCACAGAGAGTCCCTGCCTACAGACTGGGGATTATGATTTCGAGTCCTTCTACCTGCAGGGTGCTGAGTTTCCTTCTCATTACAAAATGCAGCGAAATCTCAAGGCCCACTGATAATCTCAAACTGGTGTCTCCTTTCCCCCAAAACCATTCCTGGGGCACCTCCCCAGCTAGAAGTCGAACTAATGCTAATGTTAATGTAGTCTTTATCTGCAGACACACTGCCCATGGTCTTGCATGGCAAATAGGCAGTCTGGGGTGTTTCTGGGGCACTAGGGACAGGTTTTGCTGAGCCACAATCGCTGTGGCTTAATCCCTCTTGCCACAGACAGGTTGCAGACACTTGCAAGGTCGCTGGGACTGGGTTATGGGTGTATTGTGTGGCCAGTTGAATGGAAAGATTATAATTGTTTTCTGTTATGACCCATGATGTAGATTGGCTACATGTGCGGTTCTAACAAGCTCAGCAGATGTTCACTTTAACACTGACATTAGCCTTTTAAAAAGCTCATTTGAAAGGTAAACCTGTGTCATTCTAAAGCCTGCCCAAGTAACATAAAAATGACTCCTTTTTTATTATCGACAACATTGTTTCCTTTACTCATGCTTGACAAAATTTTCGAGAGAGTTTGGAGAAAAGTGGTACAGAGATTAGGGGAGAGATCAGGCCCACAGAGAAGAACACACCCCAACAGCAGCAGTTTGAATTACGGGGTGAGGCAGGAATTTCAATTCATTTTCATATTTGACAGTATTTACATCTAATTCAGAGTACCAAAGGAAATGGGTAGGTTTGACGTGGGAGACCCAGAGGAGGAGGGACTGAGGGGAGCGGGTTGCCCTAGGAGGGCCGCAGATGGCCTACCCCTCTGCTTCTCCGCGCCGACTGTTCCTGGTCTGCAGTGAGGCAGTGTGGGAGGACCCAGCCACAGTGTGTTTCCTTTGGCTGCCGGCCACACTGAAGCCACAAAACAAAGCTGACGGGTCAGTAGCCCTGGTTCCTGCCTCCCACCCGTGCAAGAACAACTCGTCCTCGGTGCTAATCCGTGAGGGAACCGCGGGCAGCCACTGACGCCGCGGCCTCCCTCCACCACCTCTTGCCAGGCTGTCAGGTGCTCGGCTGGCCTCAGGTCTGGACTCTTGGTGCCATTCTCACATGCTCCAGAGGCAGGTACTCAGGGACACATGTTCCTTGAGCACCTGCTCTGTGCCAGCATTTGGTCCCTATGAGTAAACAGGGGTCATGTGTGATTTCTGACCTCTCAGAGCTTGTAGCCCGGGTCCCCATTGTCCCTCAGCAGAGCTGCTGGCCCTGTGGTCTGTTCTTTGCCACTCTTGGCCTCTAAGCCTGGTGGCAGGTTCCTTGGCCGCCCCTTTGTCCCCTCCCTACTTTAGGCATGGTCTCCATGGTTGCACGTTATCAGCACCTCTGCCTCAAACATCAGGCAGCGCATCCTTGTCCTCAAGGGCTTTTCCTCCCGCCACGCCCACAGACAGAGACTGACCAGGCACCCTCTGTGAGCCGGTTCTGTGCTGTAGTGGGACAGGGGGACACGAAGAAGACAGTTTGCCCTTTCATTAACTTACCTAAGGAGTTAGGTAATTCATGGGCAGAACCTGACCGATCTCAGAGCCTAGAGGTGAGGGGTCCTCAGGGAGTGTCACAGGAGCCCACTGGAGAGAGACTCGTGGACAGCGGAGGCCTGGGAGGCTTCATGGAGGAGGTGGGATGTCTCATGGGTCTCAAAGGAAGGGCTGGTCATACTGGAGGGGGATGGAGCTGTGCATCGGCCTGGAAGGGCCAGCTGTGTGGGGACAGCGGTCAGCCCAGAGTGTCTAGCTGTGTAGGGAGAGGGATCGATCACTCACGTTCCCTCTGGCCTGAAATCCCTGCTCCTCCATCCCTCCCTCCCTTCTCTTCCACTCTTTCTCTTCACTCCTCACCCCTCTCCTCTGACTTTCCTCCGAACCCAGGCTCAGCCTCCCTCTTGCCGGAGGGGTGCCATTTCTGTGACATTACCACACTGTGGCTTCCTTTTAAGGGCTGACCCTGCCAGGGCTTGGGGTCAGCCTGCTGGCTCTGGCCTGCCACTTCCACTCCCAACCTCACTCCCTGACTGGCCCATCTTGTCAAAGATCACTTTGTTTAGCCTCACAAAGGAAACGCTATGGCACAAGGGTTTCTGAGGCGGCTGAGGCCTCTGAGTGCTGCCAGGCCTGTGTGGTGTCGGTCTTTCCCCAATCCAGAAGCCGTGGTCAAACGCAGGGTGTAGTGGGTGCCGTGGGGCCAGGCTCTGCCGGCTGGCACACCCCTCCCCCAGCTGCTGTGAGGGTTGGCTGATGACAGCTCACAGCTGCCCCTTCTCTGGAGGACTGCCCTCGGCTGACGGGAGCTGCCTTGCCCCCAGATGTTGGCCAATGACTTAGGGACAATGGGTTACACAAGGCCAGTCCCTTTGCCCCAGGGTGGGCCTAGCCCTGTGGTGCCATTCATGCTCCTGAGCCCATGTGGGATCAGGCTGAAGGTGTCGCTGGCTGAGACCACATTCCTGCCAGCTTTGAGTCTCGCCCTATCCTGCTCCCTCCTTCCTCTCCACTTCCCCAGTGAGTCACCTGAACAACAGTCCTCACCGCAAGCTGTACTTCCAGGGACCCCAACCTCAGGACACAGAGCCTTTCTGCTCTCCCCACCAGCATGGCATCCCTGCTCTCCAGATGTGCTCAGCAGCTGGAGTTATGTTCCCCATCCTTCCCAGGAAACAGACATTTCTTTCCAAGGCAGTGAAGGTGTGTCTGAGTCTTGAATGCTGGCGTGGTTACTAGAGGATGGTGCTGGGGACATAGCAGAGGTCCCCACAGAGGCTGTGAGACACAGGTCAGACCACCATCCAGCTCCTCTTTCAGCCTGGCCATGTACTACCCGCCCCTCTGCCTCCTGGGGGCCCATCTACTCACAGTGACATGGTTTCCAGACAATTCAGGATACTTCCTCTTTACTCTCTGCCTTTCCTCTGATTAACAATCAGATTTTTATTACTCATCCACTTCCTCCTGATTCAGAATCCTGGAGAATGAGTCACCTTTCTGCAGGGTTTAGGAGTCAACTTTTAAAGCCTTATTAAATGAATATTAGGGGGGTCCAGCATTGGGAGTTCATGCCTGCCTTTAAGCAGACTAACCCTCCACCCCGTCTCCTCCCAGTCCTACACTGATAATAGAGTGAATAGGTCTTTCCGCTAGGGCTGATGGCTCGTTGTGATACTGTAATAGTATAACACAGGGCACACATTGGTGAATGTGTGTACGTTTTCTGGGAATTTAACTAGGTTGTAAACTCCACCATAGTAGGAACCTTGTCTGTCTTGTTCACTGCTGAATCTCTAGTGCCCAGCATGGGGTATGAGCTCAATAAATATTTGTCGAATGAATGGATAAGTGAATAAACATTAATTCTATGTCTGCTCTTTAGCAGATTTCATGCTGGTCACTGCTGATGAAAAAAAAATTTTTTTTTTGAGACAGGGTCTTTGTTCTGTTGCCTGAGCTAGAGTGCAGTGGCATCATCATAGCTCACTGCAACCTCAAACTCCTGGGCTCAAGTGATCCTTCTGCCTCAGCCTCGCAATTAGCTAGGACTATGGGCACGTGCCATCATGCCTGGCTAATTTTTAAATTTTCTATAGAGATGGGGTCGTGCTATGTTGCTCAGGCTGATCTCGAACTCCTGGCCTCAGTGATCTTCCCACCTCAGCCTCCCAAAGTGCTAGGATTATAGGAGTGAGTGTCCACACTCAGCCTAATGGAAAAATTAATGTGACATGTTCTCTCCCATCAAGGAGCTTACAATCTAGAAAAAGAAATAGGCAAGCAAATGACCATAAAATAAGGGTAGAAATAGAGGTAGAATAAAGTCCTTGAAGAACACGTGAACAAACAGTTGATTCTGCCTAGGAATATCAGTAAAAGTTACAGTAAGGAAGGAACATTTGATTTAGGCTTTAAAGGGTGAATAGGAGTTTGGTAGCAGTCACAGAATACAAAGGCATTTTGCGTAGAGGGAACAGCATGAACAGAAACAAGAATATAAGGATAGTTCAGAATCATTCGATGTGGTAGCTAATGTGTGGCAATGTGAAGTAGGTGATGAGATGTAAAGCTGGCAGGAGACTGAGCCCCTTGTGAAGGGCTCAAAGCTTTGCCAAAGACTCAGACTTAATTCTTTAGGCAGTATGGAGTCTCTGTAGGTTTTTAAGCAGGTAAGTGGCATGGTCAAGTTGATTGGTGTTCTAAAACAGTGGTTCTCAACTGGGAGGAAGGAGCTATTTTGTCTCCCAGGGGACATTTGGCAATATCTGGTGACATTTTTGATTGTCACAACTAGAAAGGTGCTACAGATATCTAGTGGGTCGAGCCCAAGGATGCTGCTAAACATTCTATAATGTACAAGCCCCCACAACAAAGAATCATCTGGCCCCAAATGTCAAAAAGTACCAAGTTTGAGAAACCATGCTTTAAAAAGAGAATCCTGGCTGCAGAGGGATTGACAATAAACTGGAGAACAGAGATGATTTAGTTGTCTGGGGACAGGACCAGGTTGGGGGCAGGGGATGGAAATGTCTACAATGAGGCCCAGAAACTCAGCAGTCAGAAACTCCCTTTCTGTCCCCTCCACTCGATTAGTTCAGTATATTTGAATTCTTAAAATGTTCTTGAAATTTCTCATTGGTGTCAAGCTTCGTTACTGGACTTTCTGTGATTCCCTTGTTCCTACTTTAATCCTCTTTCTTCCACGGGTCTGGCCTTATCTTCTACTGGCTAAGCCTGTTTTCTCTGTAAGTTACACAAATGTCTGGAAAGACCATATTAGTCTAAATAGGGAAAAGCATTGTTTACAATACTGCATAGAGGCTAAGCAACTGGGATCTGAAGTCACAGGGACTTCAGTTTGAGCCCTGACCCTGACATTTATAAACTGTGTGGCCTTGGGAAAATTACTTAACCTCTCTGACCTCACAGGGTTATTATAAGAAATGAACAGAATAACATACCAAAGAACCTGGCACAGTGCTTGCAATGTATTAAATGCTCAACAACTGTTTGTGGCCATTATTATCGTGGTTGTGGTTATTGTTGGCACCCCCTTCCATGGGACATATTCACCTCCTTGGTTGATTTGCAAAATAGATGCAGTTCTGTTCTCTAAATGCTTTCCAAGTCTGTTCCACTACACTCCTACGGTCACATAGGATATAATGAGGCTGGATGGAGAAGAGAACCACGACAAGAAAAACAGGTTGTGTTGGTGAGGCTGGAGACAGTTGAACTGTGTCTGTAACTTAAAAATAATTAATTAATTAATTTTTCAATGTTTAGTTGTGGTAAATGTTCCTGCAACTTTTGAGTGCAGAGGCAGGACAGAGGATGAGCCAACAGAGGCCTCTGGGCTACGTGAGGTCATTGCTAGCTATTGTCTCTACTGTAATTCACCTTAGAAATCTCTCTGTCTTTTTTTTTGTTTGTTTTCTTCATTTAGCTTCTCTTATTTTCTGACTTCTTTTCTCTGTAGCATTCATGGGATTTATTTAACCATACTGACCCTCAGCAACCTGTGAGGTAGGATATATTTGTTCTCTGTGCTTACTTACTTGGGTCCATTGGCTGACTCCATGGGCTCTCGGTGCCCTCCCTCTGCCCCTTGGGTGCCCGGCCCATCTACCCATGCATTCAGGGCACTCTGTGTGCACCTCCCCTTCTCAGGCGTTTGGAATAACCTTGTGTTCTGGATCTCTCCATTCCTCCCTTCCCCCTGAATTACAATTTTCCCGTCTTGTGTGTATTCCCTCAGAGCTCTGCTTCTCACCTTGCAAGGTGACACCTTTGCTGGTTTGAGAAACAGAATAATGGAAATTAGTGGCTGATTTGTTAGTGAGAGGGGACCACAGTGTCCAAACTGGAGCCTATGTTCTTGTCTAACCCAGTCGGGTGGTGACAATGGTGACAATGGTAGGCCTCTCAGGTCAGGTATGAGAGAGGAACAGCCCTGTGTCAGGTCAAAAGGAGAGAGTTTTCGGGCCTGAGGGGCCTTTTGCCATCATTAGGTCACACCATTGAGGCACTGAGTGCCCTGTGTGGGCTCGGGGCTGTGGCTTAGTGCTGTGCCAGCCCGATTCTATCCTTAGACTAGAAGTTGGCAGAGAAGGCAGAGGGGTTCAGAATAGGGCAAGAGGAAGGGTGGGAGGCCTGGGAGACTTAGTTCCTGAGACTTCTTTGCTCTACCATGGCTCAGACCTGGAAAACTGAGTTTGTCCTCACTGTGTGGGGTTCCCGTGGTTGTGAACAATCCCCTGCCAATATGGAGGTCTGGCTGGGGAGCAGGGTGGCTGTAGCCTGCTGTCATGGGGCTGGGAGCCCTCACCAGCTGGTCTGCCCTCATGGGCTGTGTGCTTTCAGGACATGGCCAGTGCAGCTGTGGGGACTGCCTGTGTGACTCCGACTGGACTGGCTACTACTGCAACTGTACCACACGCACCGACACCTGCATGTCCAGCAATGGGCTTCTGTGCAGTGGCCGGGGCAAGTGTGAATGTGGCAGCTGCGTCTGCATCCAGCCAGGCTCCTATGGAGACACCTGTGAGAAGTGTCCCACCTGCCCGGATGCCTGCACCTTTAAGAAGTGAGTGGGCAGCTGGGAGAGAGTTGGGAGGTTGGGAGGTGGGAGAGGATCCCCAGACTGGAATCCCCAACTCTCCAGATCTGTGTCTTACTGATCGAAGCTTTAGGGAGAAGAGTCTGCTCCAGCCAGAGGGCCAGCTCTCCTCTTTCCAGTGAAAGCTTCGGGGAGGGTGGAATAGAGCCAACTGTGAAGGGGCCACAGTAGCGCCAGCTGGACTCCACTTGGAGAAAGCCCTCCCTAGGGTGGCATGCTGAATCCCTCTGACTTGGGAGGAAGGATAAACCAGACACCTCTGGGGAACATTCCAGTGTGATGTTCTGATTCTGTGGGAGGTGTGGGGGCTGGAGTTATGGAGGATACTCTTTGAAACAGAGGATTTTAACCAGAACAAACTCACCCCTTTGCAGGGTCAGAGGAAGCCCCTGTCAGCCCACTCTGTGGCACTGCCATTCCTCTTACCACTTTAAGCAGGGCCAGATTCATGAGTATACAACCTGTGCAGCTGCCCAGGGCCCCATGCTTTGAAAGGCCTCATGCTTGTTTTAATGTTCTGCTGTCACCTTGAAATTCTTAATAATTTTTGAGCAAGGCACCTGTCATTTTAATTTTGTACTGGGCCTCGAAATTACATGACCAGTTCTGACTTCAAGGCTGCCAGAAGTGGCATAGGGCTAACCATGCTGTCACAGCCCTGGATGGGACAGGAAGAAGTTTAATGAAGGATCTAGGGGGCCTCTGGCTTCTGGGTGCTGCCTGTGGGTGAGGTCACTCCACTCCCGAACTCCACACTCCGCCCCAGGATTGTCTTACAGGTGTGTGTGTGTGTGTGTGTGTGTGTGTGTGAGACACACATGGGCACATGTTTTAACTGAGGTGGAGCGGCTCTCTGGATGCATGGAGGTCAGAGCTGGACTGGGACACACTTAGGCTTGCTCCTCCCTTTTCTTAATCGCTGTGTCCTCTCTCCTTTAGGGAATGTGTGGAGTGTAAGAAGTTTGACCGGGGAATCCTACACGAGGAAAATACCTGCAACCGTTACTGCCGTGATGAGATTGAGTCAGTGAAGGAGCTTAGTAAGTTCAGCACGTCTTAGAGTCGCACACACCCAGGTTGTAAGTGTTTCCGATTCAACCTCAGAATCTACCCAACTCCCTTCTGTAAAACGGAAGAGTGGCTCCTGCCTCAAGGAATATGGCACAGCCTGATACACAGTGAGCACCTGATGAAAGCTGGTGTCCCGGACGGTCCCCCTGTATCCCTACTGATGTGTGTGGCAGTCACCCCACTTCGGCTTCCCAGAGCCCACACACTCAGCAAGAGTCTGCAAAGAATTTTTCAAAGAGATAGAAATCAGGCAACCCTAACTTCACCTCCCCTTCCCTTTCCCCAAGGAAAGCAAGATAATGTATCTCATTTCATAGATGAAGAAACTGAAGCACAGAGCTGGGAAGTGGGGCCCATGGTAACCACCGCCTTAGCTTAGGCTAGTGAGCATTTAGCAGGTTTACTTAACTAAGAGTGGTAAGCACTGCCCAAGCTTGGCTTAAAGCTTTGCTGGCTTGGAGGGAAACTTTCACTCTTATGGATTTGTAACCAAAATCTTTATCCTGTAGCCCTTCTGCCTCTCTGGAGCCCCTTCTGAAATAAGACAGACAGAAATACAAACAGTGGGGAGCAAAACATTTGCTTGCAATTATTCTGGTCTATACTTCATCTTGACTTCAAAGGAGATGATCTTTGCTGCTGTTGGCACATCTGATATGGTTATCTGGGCCAGCTAGGCATAGGGTGGTGCCCAGGAGATAGCAATCTCCCCAAAGATAGTGATCTCCATTGAAGACAGGAAATGTGTGCCAGTGAGAGAGCCGCAGTAAGACCCAGCCACTCAGTCAGCTTCTGGGTGGAGGTGTAACGGAAAAGAGTCAGACCTCTGGACCTTTTGGCTAATATCAGAAGCAGGGCTGGGATGAGGTTTGCAATTTGGAGATTGAGTTTGGAGAGGCAATTTTTCTGCTTGCTATGATTAGCTCGGAGGATAGAGGCTGTTGAAATGTTGAGATATTTTTATCATCTAGACTAGATGGGTATTACAAGTTAGTTGATATTGATAAGTATTTCTGTACCTCCATCCCCCTTTACCACCATAATAAATATAAAAATAAATGCTTATTTATATGGAATTTTGTAACTTAAAGTTATGAAAGTATCTTTCATATGCATTATCTTATTCTTCTCCCAACAACCTAGTGAAGTAGAATTATAGCACTACTGTTATCTTCATTTTGTGGATGAGGGAATTGGGTCTCAGGAAAGTTAAGTAACTGGCCCAAGCAAGTGGTGGATTAAGATGAGAACTGGCCAGGTGTGATGGCTCATGGCTGTAATCTCAGCACTTTTGGAGGCCAAGGTGGGAGAATTGCTTGAGGCCAGGAGTTTGAGACCAACCCGGGCAACATAGTGAGACCACAGCTCTAAAAAAAAAAAAAAAGTTAGCCAGGTGTGGTTATGCATGTTTTTAGCTCCTTGGGAGGCTGAGCCAGGAGGATCACTTGAGCCCGGGAGTTGGAGGTTGCAGTGAGCTATGATCACACCACTGCACTGCAGCCTGGGAGACAGAGTGAGACCCTGTCTCAAATAAATAAATAGATAATGAATGAATGAATAAATAAATAAATACATAAATTTCTGAAATCCTCTTTCCCTTGTACTATATCACTGGTTTGCTGAAGGCTTGTTGAGGTCAGGTCTGTGGGATGTGCTTTGAGACTCCTGTCCTAGTCCTGCTCCATCACTTACTTGCTGTGCGACCTCGGTATGTTTGCCCAATCCCACACGTCAGGTTTACCCATCTGGTTTCATCAGTGTAGGGCACAGTGTAGCTGGTGGAGGGTAACCTGCAGTGTCACTGGCAGAATAACAGGCTTTAGAATCAGAAGGGATGAAGCCTACAAAACCTGGTGGGAGTCAGAGGAGAGAGGACAGCTCTGGGGAGGTACACCAGACCAGAAACAGAAAAGCAAGAGATATAAGTGCTGCATAAGCAAACCACTGAAAATCATTGAGCAAGCAGAGCGAGGAAAGAGAGGGAAGGGGACACCTTCTATGTTGGGCCCTGTTTACTTTTTGCTGTTTAATTCCCCACCAACCGTGTGAGGTGGGGGTATCATTTTCTTTCTTTTTTTTTTTTTTGAGACAGAGTCTCACTC
>CM052441.1:134506490-134520184 GCA_028533085.1 Varecia variegata
AATTTATTCCCCCCCCAAAAAATTCATACGTTGAAATTCAATACTTATCTTAAGTGACCTAACAGCAGCATTACCACAGCTGATTACTCACTCTTAAAGTACCTTCATTAGACTCACCTGATTTTTCTCTTCTCATTACCCAGAGTGATCTTTTCAAAAAGGACTTCAGGGCATGTCATCCCTCTGCTCAAAACTCTTCAATGCTTCAGAGTACCAGTGAAAGTGCTTACTATGATTTCGGGGTCCTCCATGATCTGTCTTCCTCCCTTAACCTTTCTGATCTCCTCTCCTCCTCCTTTCCCTTTTGCTCTCTCTGCTGCAGCCTCATGGGCCTTCCCACTGTTCCTTGAACATTCAGGCTACTTCTTGCCTCAGGTCCTTTGTACTTACTTTTCTTTCTGGCTGTAATGTTCTTCCCTAAGATTTCATTGGCTCCCTACTTTAATTCCTTCAGTTCTGTATTCAAAACTCCCCCTCTCTTTGACCACCCATTATGTTCCCTGCATCTCTCCTCCATATCACACTTCATATTCCCTTCCCCTGTTTTACTTTTTCTTCTGTACTTATTATAGGTAACATACAATATGTTTTACTTATGTTTCTATTTTATCATCTCTCTCCTCTACTAGAATGTAAGGTCTATGAGGTTAGATTTTTTTTTTCTGTTTTCTTCATTGCTATATCCCCAGAACCTAGAAAAGCACCTAGGAGCTCATAGTAAGCATACAGTACATATATATTAAATTCATGTATGGAGTTCCATGAATGGAAAGATGATTGGAGAAGAGGGATATAGCTCCTTCCATTTTTCTTGAATTGTCCCTGAAAATTCATAGATACATCATGGGATGAAAGAGTTAAGAAATAATTCTTTTGTCAGAATTATGGGGAAGAGATATGTTTTTTTCTCTTGGCTTGGAGAGACTTATGTGGTATCTGATTCATCCAGAAAATTAAGACCTGCCAACTTTTTGGTAATCAGATCAATAAATTATGAAACAGTTATTCCTTTCAAGGTTTATTTAAATCATGCCAACTCTGCTTAGTTAGGTACCTTGATGATTTAAGAACTCTTGGTGAATAGTTTAATAGGGAGGCAATTCATCCATTTATCCTTACTTCTCTTCCTTTCTCCTTCCATTCCTTCCCTCCCTCCTTCCTTCCCTTCCTTCCCTTCCTTCCTTCATTATATGTCTATACATTGTGCTTGATACTGTGAGAAATAATTTTAAGACTAAGTTACCAGTCCCAGTTTTTAGAAATTTAGGCTATAGTTGATATAAGAGCTATACAATGAAAATTAAATAACACAAGGCAAATTATTAATACCAGTTGAATAGTAAAGACAGTAAGAACAATGAAGGCAGTAAGTACTATGCAAAGTAGTTTAGAGATTGAATTGGTTGGAGAAGATCTAGAAGCAGTTACATAGAATGGGTTACTGGAGAGACCTGTAAGGATTTCTAATATCTTCTGAGATGGGTATTTTTAACATAGTTTGAATTCCAGGAATGTTGGACATATCACATTCAAAAGTAATTACTCTAACATATGTCAGAAATAAATACAAATGATTTTAAAGAACTATTTCTCCATTAGACAGAATATTATTAATACTTGCAGTTAAACTTTATAATATGAAAAAGACACTGATGATTGCAACTAGCAATGTAATGTAATGTAATATAGCTAGTACTGTAACAAACAGCTCATCAAATGTGACTCGGATATGAGTAAAAAACACTGAAAATTTTAGGAAAGGGATGGTTATTGCATTTGCATAATGTGAAAATCTTTGGTTTTAAACCAGGCTAAAACATCTTTTGTTTACAGTAGTGTTGTTTTGAGAGGCAATGTTGTGTGATGCCGAACATAGCTGGCTTGGGAATTCAATTGCCTGAATTCAAATTCTGACTCCATTGTTTGCTGGCTGTGTGACCTTGGGAAACTTAATCTCTTCAAGTCTTTTTACCATCTGTAAAATAGGTATGACAATTTCTTTAATTTTAACTTAATTTTTTGGGTAGAGACAGGGTCTTGCTATGTTGCCCAGGCTGGTCTTGAACTCCTGGCCTCAAGAGATCCTCCTGCCTCAGCCTCCCAAAGTGTTGGGATTCTAGGCATGAGCCACTGCACCTGACCAATAATGACAATTTCTTAAAGGGTAGTTGTGAAGAATAAATGAAATAATTCATGTCAAAGTGTTTATCATAATGGCTAGCAACAGTAACCACTCAATAACATGAGTGATTACTGCTATTTTAGCAATTTGGCTTCTCAGGGTTTATTTGAATAAATAAATATAATTGGATTTCTGTGCTTTGTATGCCATTTCAAACAGGATTTCTTTGCTTCTCTTTATACCACAAAAGGTACAGTTAAGGAACTGGATATCTGTGATTTATGATTTGCTAATTGCTTTTTCTAGCTTTTGTCCACTTATCTGTGTTGGTGAAATTTATTAGTTATTATACCCTAAGTAGGTGTTACACTGAAGAGATAACTGGGTGAATATAATTACTTAAGTCTCCTAAACAAATGTATGATATTTTCTTTCTCTTTTTTCTTTTTTGGACAGGAAATCCTTTTGTACTGTTGTTCATTCACACTGGTTCATCAAGGCCTTTGAGTCCTCAAGGGAAGAATTTACCTCTAAACAGAAAGATGGAAACTAAAGTACATTTATTCTGCCGGGTATTTATTCATAACAGTTTCTAAAGTTTCCTTCTTTTTTTTATTAGTTTACATTACATCACATGTGTAATCAGTAAGCAAATTCATAGAGTAATAAAGCTGTAAGGAACCTGCCTAATAACTGAGATGACTTTTGAGCTCTCTTAGTGGACATACATTGGATTCTTATCCCAGCAACCCATGTAGTACTAAGAGATCTTCTGTGGTGTATGAGGAGAATATTTTGTGGGGGTAAGGACCTGGGTAATTTCTCAGGAGATCAAAAGATTTAAACTTATGTGAGAGGTTGTAGATAATGTAATTAATGATGGGGAGTCTAACCACAAGGCAATATAAAAGATATCAATTTCTCTAGCCTTCTTATCTATGCTTCAGGTTTTTATGCCCCTTTGTCTTTTTAGATTTCCCACTCCCCCTTCTTTTGCTAGTATTGTGTCAAATAAAACAAAATCGGTCAAATGAAAACATCTGGACTTAGGAGAGACTTTATTGGAAAGAATTATTGCAAGAGAAGAAAGAGACTATTGACATCAAAGGAGGGGGACTATTGCAATGCAGAGAATGCTGTGGCCATAAGATCTGCCAGCATCTCAAGGGTTAGGCAAAAGGGGTTTTCTTTTATAGAGAGGAGTAAATGTGGCTGGAAAGAACCAGGTGTGGGAAAGTGGGATGAAAGAGTAGCATGATTAGATGAGTATATCAGAGAATATTTTAGCATGCGGCCAGTCTATTTTGTTCTGATTTTCAGTGGGGATGAAACAATTCAGGTAATCATTTATGAGGCAAGGAGAATTTTGATAGTCTATGTCTGGCATTGTCTTAAGTAAACAAGAAGGGACATTCATGAGTTTTATCCTCCTATGGGGAGGGATGGTTTACAGTAAGCCGTTTTCCAGAACACAAAAAGGTAGAAGGATTCCTTTAATGTTCAGTTTGCTGGGAGTACAGGGCTCAGGTAAAATTCATTGTAATTGAGAGTCCTAATCTTTTAAATTTATTCTTTTGGTGGATCTGTGCCACTATGTGAGAAATGTACCTATACTATACTCTAAAAAATAATTTCAGAGATTCTTGATAAGTACTGAGATATGTACTTTATATCATATATATATTTTAAAATTTGTTCTACCTTTTTATATTAGTACTTTGTTGATTTTGTACTTATAAACTGATTTTTGAAGATGAATTCTTAAATTAATATTAAAATATCATACCAGTTTGTTTTCCTTAGGCTATATAATTTATACTTCACAAATGGTTTACCTTTAACCATAAGGTTTCAGAGATTCTTTTCTTTTCTTTTTCTTCTGTGTTAGTTTCTACTTACTATTTGACTGTTTACATACACCTAGCCCTTGGCAACAGGTTTTTATACCCCTCTGTCTTTTTAGGTTCCTCACCCTTTTTTCCCCCCTGCTTTCTATTTTGGGTTGTTTAAAAAAATCTCTCTAGGAATCCTTTCATCATTTGTAATACACATCTCATCAAGGCAGCACATCAAATGGCTGTTTTGAAACAAGTTGTTAAAGGTGTGCCCTTACTGTAAGACAAATATGTACAGATTTTAAAAGTCACTGAAATAGTTCCCTGAATTTCCATCTTACATAGAAATAGAGATTTTCTCTAAACTCTCTTGGTATTCTTCTTTATAAATTACTTGTGTAATCTTCAGGGGCACCTTTGGGTTCAAGGGCTCAGGGATTAAAAACTTATGCACCTTATGCTGGGAAAACTGGACATCCATATGCAGAAGAATGAAACTAGACCCTTTCTCTCTCCATATAAAAAATCAAATCAAAATGTATTAAAGATTTAAATCTAAGACCTGAAACTAATAAAAGAAAACATTGGGGAAATTCTTCTTGAGTAATATGCCCAAAGCACAGGTAACCAAAGCAATATTGGATAAGTGGGATCATATCAAGCTAAAGAGCTTCTGCATAGCAAAGGAAACAATCAACAAAGTGAAGAGACAACCCACAGAATGGGAGAAAATATTTCCAAACTACCCATCTGACAAGCAGTTAATAACTAGAATATATAAGGAGCTCCTACAACTCAGTAGGAAAAAATCAAATTATCAGGTTAAAAAATGAGTGAAGGATCTGATTTTTTCTATTTTTTCCATTTGAGACATTTCTCAAAAGAAGACATACAAATGGCCAACAGGTATATGAAAAAAAATGTTCAACATTGTTAGTCATCAAAGAAATGCAAATCAAAATGAGATATCACCTCACCCTAGTTAAAATGGCATTTATCAAAAAAACAGGGAATAAGAAATGCTGGCAAGTGTAAGGGTGGAAGGCTCATCAGGTACTCATGCTGCAGGTGGAGAAAGATTTCTCACGCAGAGATTAGGATATAAAAAGTAAAAAGTTTACTTATTTTTCCAAGAAAGAAGGAGAGAGAGAGAGAAAGAGAGAGAATAGGAGGGAGTGGCCATAGCACACAGAGGAAGGAAAGAAGTGCCAAGCAGCTGAGGAAAAGCTGTTTAGAGTTTTTAAAGGATAAAATAGCTTTTTACCCCCCTCTCCTTCAGCAGACTGGTAACAGAAGTGGCTGCAAAGCTGTTGCAGGTGCTCTTTATTTTTTCTCTTTTCTCTGTGTGGCCAGCTTACCTGAGTCCTTGAAATGTGTTTCTGGCAGGAACTGAGGCAGAGAGCTGGAGTGGGGAACTTGCAACCCTACTGTCCACTTAGGGCTCTTCAAGGCTGAGAAAACAAAACTCTTAGAGATAATGAGTTAGGCCACAGGTGTTTTAATTAAAACAAAACAAAGAGAGGGGGTAGTTGTGAGTTTTCTCTTCCAAGGGGCAATTATGTGCATGAGTTTATTTCTCTTACTTTCTGTTTATTTTCCTTTATTAGGTAGGATATTAGTAAGGCCACCTTTCAGCAAGGATGTGGAGAAAGGGGAACCCTCATACACTGTTGGTAGGAATGCAAATTAGTGCAACCACTGTGTAAAACAGTATGGAAGTTCCTCAAAAACTGAAAATAGAGCTACCGTATGACCCAGCAATCCTACTGCTGAATATGTATCCAAAGGATAGGAATTTAGTATATCAAAAAGATAACTGCACGCCCATCTTTATAGCAACACTATTCACAGTAGCAAAGATATGGAATCAACCTAAGTATTCATCAACAGATGAATGGATAAAGAAATTGTGGTACATATACACAATGGAATATTATATAGCCACAAAAAGAATGAAATCCTGCCATTTGAAAAAACATGGATGGAACTTGAAAACATGTTAAGTGAAGTAAGCCAAGCACGGAAAGACAAATCTCGCATGTTCTCACTCATATGTGGGAGCTAAATATTGAAAACGATTGATCTCATGGAGACAGTAGAATGACGGTTACCAGAGGCTGGGAAGGGTGGCGCTGGTAGGGGTTGGATAAAGTGGGGATGATTAACGGGTACAAAAATATAGTTAGATAGATACTATCTATATCTATATAGATAGAATATCTATATATTGTGCTATCAAATAGTGTTCATATCTATACATATGAACACTATTTGATAGCACAATGAAGTGACTATAATTGACAACAAGTTAAGGTATGCTTTAAAATAACTGAAAGAGTGGAATTGGAATGTTCCTAACACAAAGAAATGTTAAATGCCTGAGGTGATGGATACTCTAATTACCATGATTTGATTAATTCACATTGTATGTCTGTATCAAAATATCACATGTACCCTATAAAGATTTACAACTATTATGTAACCATAATAATTAAAAATAAAAATTGAAAAAACTACATATGCACCTTTGATTTACTAGATGCAGTCCAATTATCATAAGCAAACAGCCAAATTTTAAGAGAGAATATTGCCAACTTCAGTTCTCTGTCTCTAAACATGTTCATTGTCACTAAACTCTAGTTGCTTTATTTGGGAGGGGGAGAGGTATCTGTTTAGAAGTAATATAGCTTCTTCTTTTTTTAATAGACTTTATCTTTTACAACAGTTTTAGGTTGAAAGCAAAATGGAGTGGAAAGTACAGAGAATTACTGTATGCCCACTGCCCTCATCCATGCACGGCCTCCCCTACTATCAACATCCTGCACCAGAGTGGTACATTTGTTACAATTGATGAACCTACATTGATACATCATTATTATCCAAAGTCCATAGTTTACATTAGGGTTCATTTTAGGTGTATGGGTTTGGACAAATGTATAACGACATGTAGCCAACATTACATTAATAGTATCATACAGAATAGTTTTATTGCCCTAAAAATTCTCTGTGTTCTGGCTATTTATTTCTCCCTCCTTTCAACCTCATCTTTTACTGTCTCCATAGTTTTTCCTTTTCCAGAATGTCATATAGTTGGAATTATATAGTATTTAGCTTTTCAGTTTGGCTTTTTTCACTTAATATGCATTTAAAGTTCCTCCATGTCTTTTCATAGCTTGATAGCTCGTGCGATTTTAGCACTGAATAATATTCCATTTTCTAGATGTACCACAGTTTATCCATTTACATACTGAAGGACATCTTAGTTGTTTCCAAGGTTTGACAATTATGAATAAAACTGCTATAAACATCCAAGAATAGGTTTTTGTGTGGACATAAAGTTTCAACTCATTTGGGTAAATATCAACAAATATAATTGCTGTATTGCATGATAAGAGTATGTGTAGTTTTGTAAGAAACTGCCAAACTATCTTCCAAAGTGGCTCTACCATTTTTGCTTTCCCACCAGCAATGGTGAAAGTTCCTCTTGCTCCACATCCTTGCTAGCATTTGTTGTTAGTGTTTTGGATTGTTGCCGTTCTTTTTTTTAATGATTTCTTCTTATTATTTTAGATTAACAAATAATAATTGTGTATATTTATGGGGTACAATGTGATATTTTTGTCTATGTATACATTATAGAAAGAATCAATTACAGTATTAACATATCCATTGCTTCATCAACTTATTTTTTTGTGGTTAGAATATAAAAAGTACTATTCTTTTAGTACTTTTGAAATATATATTATTTATTAACTGTAGTCACCAGGCAATGCAATAGATCACTAAAACTTATTCTTGTCTAACCTTGTACCCTTTGATCAACATCTTTCCTTTCCCCATCCCTCTTCATCTATCCCTCCTAGCCTCTGGTAACCACTTTTCTATTCTCTGTTTCTATGAGATCAACTTTTTTAGATTGAACATTTAAATGAGATCATATAGCATTTATATGTCTGTGCCTGGCATAATGCCCCCTCCAGTTCTATCCATGCAATTGTGAATGACAGAATTTCCATCTTTTTAAAGGCTGTGTAATATTCCATTGTAAATAAATATACAAACCACATTTTCCTTATCCATTCATCTGTTGATGGTCACTTAGGTTGCTTCCATATCTTGGCTATTGTGAATAATACTACAGTGAACTTGGGAGTGTAGATATCTCTTCAACATACTGATTTCATTTCCTTTGGATATATACCCAGGAGTGGGATTGCTGGATCATGTGGTAATTCTATTTTATTGTTTTTTGACGAACCTCCATACTATTTTCCAAAATGGCTGTGCTAATTTACATTCCCACCAACAGTATACAAGAGTTTCCTTTCCCCCACATCCTTGCCAAATTTGTTATCTTTCATCTTTTTGGTAATAGCCATTCTAACAGATTTGAGGTGCTTTCTTGTGGGTTTTTTTTGGTGGTTGTTAGAGACAGACTCTCGCTCTGTCACCCAGGCTGGGGTGCAGTGCAGTAGCACAATCATAGATCACTGTAACCTTGAACTCCTAGGCTCAACTGTTCCTCTTGCCTCAGCCTCCCAAGTAGCTGAGACTATAAGCTCAAGTCATCATGCCTAATTAATTTAAAAAAAATTTTTTTTTGTACACTTGGAGTCTTACCATGTTTCCCAAGCTAGTTCAAACTCCTGGGCTCAAGCCATCCTGCCTCAGCCTCCCAAAATGCTGGGATTACAGGTGTGAGCCACTGCACCTGGACCTCATTGTGGTTTTAATTTCCATTTCCATGATGATTAGAGTTGTTGAGCATTTTTCATGTATCTGTTTTTAGTTGTTTCCTTTGCTGTGCAGAAGCTTTTTAGTTTGATGTAATCCCATTTGTCTATTTTTGCTTTTGTTGCCTGTGATTTTAGAGTCCTATCCAAGAAATCATTGCCCAGACCTGGAGCCTTAAGGCCACATATGGCCTTCTAGATCCTTAAGTGAAGTCTTTTTTTTTTTTTTTTTTTTTTTTGAGACGAGTCTCACCTCTGTTGCCTGGGCTAGAGTGCCATGGCATCAGTGTAGTTCACAGCAACCTCAAACTCCTGGGCCCAACCAATCCTTCTGCCTCAGCCTCCCTAGTAGCTGGGACTACAGGCATGTGCCACCATGCCCGGCTAATTTTTTCTATATATATTTTTAGTTGGCCAGATAATTTCTTTCTATTTTTAGTAGAGATGGGGGTCTCACTCTTGCTCAGGCTGGTCTCGAACTCCTGACCTCAAGCAATCCACCGCCTCGGCCTCCCAGAGTGCTAGGATTACAGGCGTGAACCACCGCGCCCGGCCTGAATTTTTTATCTGTATAAATTATATAATAAATTGTACATAAATTGAAATTGTATATAAATTGAAAGTCACTGAACTTTCTCAAAACAGTTTGAATTCTTTATTTGGCCTGTTTCTCTGATAGAGAGCACTTAGAGATCAATACCACCATCTTTAAAAATTCCCAGACTTTAAAATCTAATTATTTTACTTCAACTGTTCATTGTCATACAGAGTAAGGTAAGAAAATTTTCATTTTCTTTAAGTGAAATGTCTTCATAGTTGAGATTGTCCTGCTACTCTGTTGAAGTCTCATGTTGTTTTTTTTTCTTTTTTGTGCTATGGAATTTGACAATCTCATAGAGTTGTTTTGAGAACCAAGTGTTATAACATTTGAAATACTTTAAAATGTGTTGTTTAAATGTAAGATAATATTCTGAACCATCAGGTGAATTTTGCAAATGAAGTCCCAGTTTGGGACATTGCATTAATCTATTTCTAAAGATGTTATTTTATATATGAAGCTATTTTTCCCCCACAAATACTGAGAAGGTTTAGGAGAGTAATTATTTGGATTCTAACTTTATAAATAAAATTTTCCCTCTTGCAACTTCCTTATAGTTCTATACTTTTATAACTAAGGAATTTCTATCTGTTTTAGCTTATTAGGCTGTTATCTTTCTAAATTGGGAAGGAGTATGGAATGAGAACCATGTGCTTCATTAGGCTATCATTTTAGTTTTAGTGTAACTTTGAATAGTTTTGGATGAAAGTATTTAAATATATTCAACCAACAGATTATATTTGACCTAGCAGATAGTTCAATCTTTTGATCATTTATCTGTTAGTTTTTATGTTTGTTTTATATGTTTAAGCAACTGGTGATTTATTGAATAGCTTTCACGTGGTTAGTTGTTATTTTTGAAACATATTGCAACTTGTACAGGTCAATGAAATAATTGAATATGTTTCTTTTACATAGCAATAATAGAAGAGTCAGCCTTGGATGAAACTACTTCAGACAGAAAGTTATCAAATACAGCAGGATGCTATGTGCAAAATAAGAAGAAAAACAGTTTATTTTCTAGACCCTCTGAATCTTCAATATCCAGAAACTTAAAAAAAGCCTCCAATATTATAGCAAAATTATGGAGAATGATGACCTTGAATTTAAAAAATCAAAAAATATGTGGCAAATAAGAAAATTCTTGGATGGAGCCGAAAGCATTGATGTAAGATTCCAAGACCCATATTTAAAGAATAGCATAAACTTTAAAAAACATTCAGAGAAGGGTGAAATTCATGAGTCAGAGTCTAAACCACAAAACTCGAAGAGTATAACAAGCATCACTAAATCTCTGGATAAAAGTGATATTACTAATATCCCAAAACTTCAGAAACCAGCTATGAGAAGGCATTCTAGCCTCCTACAACAGGTTTCATCCAAGGAAAAAACTGCAATTAATACTCTGGGTCAGTATCATATACATAAGTCAGAATCTAGGTTCTTGAGTTCTTTAGTCATCATACAAATGGCAGATTGAATCATTTATTAGATGGTTGTAAGCATTTCAATTGTCCATACTCTGGGTAACCACCACTTCTCATACATAGGGCAGTGGATAAATACTGTGGTTATGATAGTAGTTCCTTTCTGTTAATAGATGCCCCATTTTGGGGGAGCCTAACTTTTTCTGAGAAGCTTATTCAGTGATTAATAAGCTATTCTCTCTCTCTCTCTTTTTTTTTTTTTTTTTGAGACACAATCTTGCTCAGTCGCCTGGGCTAGAGTGCTGTGATGTCAGCTTACCTTACAGCAACCTCAAACTCCTGGCCTCAAGCAATCATTTTGTCTCATCCTCCCAAGTAGCTGGGACTGCAGGTGTGCACCACAACACCTGGCTAATTTTTCTATTTTTAGTAGAGATGAGATCTCACTCCAGCTCAGGCTGGTCTAGAACTCCAGTGAGCTCAAGTGATCCTCCCACCTTGGTCTCCCAGAGTGCTAGGATTACAGGTGTGAGCCACTGTACTCGGCCCATATCTATTCTCTTTAAAGAAACTTACTAACCTTTGTATTAGATTTAGTATGAATGTAATAGTTAAAATGAGTGCTTAGTGAAAAATTAGTGATTCATACACTAATGCATAATTCAAATAAATTAATTTAAAAGACAATGTGATAAAGAGGCACAGTGATGTTCATTCTTTTTTTTTTCCTGCGAGGTTGGTTTTATCATTATCCCCACTTTACAGGTGATCAGACTGAATGTCAGCGGGTTTTTTTTTCAATTTTTATTTTTAGTTACTTTGCTTTCAATGTCACAAAACAGAAGAGGCCCAAGGCATGACCTGTGTCCATGCTCCAGTCCCCTACTGTCCAAAACAGCCACATCCAGGGGAAACAAGTCAATTCAGTGGCAGCCCTGGTTGACACAGCACTGCTGTTTATGCTCAGTGTCCATAAAAATGTTATTTTAGTCCTGATGTTGATGCTTATGAATAAAATTTAGTCCTCATTCAAAAGCACGTTAGCTGAGGCTGTTTGGTGTCCTGTTATGGTGTTAATTTTTATGCAGAAGAATACACTGGCAAGGAGCACCTATTCTGCCTTCAAACAGAGCAAGCTTCTCAGAGGGAGGCCAGGCAGTGCCCAACTCTGATGATAAGACATTCCAGCCTGTGACTGTAGCTTTACTTACGGGACCTAGTATGTAATTTTCAAATGGCAGTTTGTTTTGCCACTGTGCTACATCTCAGGCTTGGCAATTACATTTCATTAACAGGAAAACATAAACCATAAATCATTGACCAAAAACAGGTTGTTAATTGGTCTGGTTAAAGTGTCCGCCGGCTGTCAGGGCATGGACCACAAATTGATGGATGTCTGGGCTCACGACTTGCCTAGGTAGCCATTAAAGCAATACTGTTAATAACTTTCACTCAATATTTATTGAGCTAGTTTTCTCTGTGCCTGTAAGTACTTTACCCTCATACCAACACTAAAGGACTATTCCCATATTACCGATGAGGACATTGAATTCCAGAATGATGAAATGACTGGCTAAAGTTCACACAACTTGAAAGTGACAAATGAGATCCAAACCCAAGTTTAGACTCTGAAGCTTGTGTTCTTAATGGCCACATGCATTCCTCCTTCCTGAACGTCACCACGTGGGTGAGGGTAAAAGGGAATAATGTTTGGAGCCAGTGGCTGAATGTCTGACTTGGCCACTGGCCCCATGGCAACACCATTCTGTGGCATCCTACTGGAACCTTGAGGAGGTTGTAGGAGGAACTTAGAATCTGTAAGATTGAATTTTAACCTGTGCCTCCAAACAGCTAAGATTGACAAGCATGGCCAGGCTGCTGGCTAATTCATGTGTCTCTGCCTGCCTGACTGTTATCCATGAGCAGAGAGGTAGCAGCTGGGCCCTCTCACATCCTATTAACCTTGTCTGTTGGAATGATACCTGGCTGTGCTAAAGCCTTGGTTTCTGTAATTAGGAATATAAACAACTCCGCTTCCTCCCATCAGTGCTGGGGCTGTGTCCCCTGAACAGATGCCCTCCCTCAAGCCAAGGCCAGGTAGGACTGTGGATGCCTTTTTTTTTTTTTGAGTTTCAGCCCTATCAGATTTTAGCTCTCTCTCTTTTTTTATTTCAAAATATCATGGGGGTACAAATGTTTTTGGTTACATGGATTGCTTTTGTGATGCTTGAGTCAGGGTTATAAATGTGCCTATCACCCAGAATAGTGTTCATTGTACCTGTTAGATAGGTTTTCATCCATCCCCTCCTCACACCTCCCCCTGCTTGATTTCCACTGAGTTTTACTTCCCTCTGTGCACATGTGTGCTCGTTTGTTAGTTCCAATTTAATAGTGACTGCATGTGGTGTTTGTTTTTCCATTCTTGAGATACTTCGCTTAGGTTAATGGTCTCCAGTTACATCCAAATTGTTGAAAAAGGCATTAATTCATCCTTCTGCATGGCTGAATAGTATTCTATGGTATACATATACCACATTTTATTAATCCACTCATGAACTGATGGGCACTTGGGTTGATTCTACATCTTTGCAACTGTGAATTGTGCTGCAATAAACATTCAAGTGCAGGTGTTTTTGTTTGTTTGTTTGTTTGTTTTTGGTAAAATGACTTCCTTTCCTTTGGGTAAATACCCAGTAGTGGGATTTCTGGATCACATGGTAAGTCTACTTTTAGTTCTTTGAGGAATCTCCATACTGTTTTCCATAGAGGTTGTACTAATTTTCAGTCCCACCAAGAGTATATAATAAGCATTCCTTTCTCTCTGCATCCACACCAGCAACTATTGTTTTTGGACTTTTTAATAAAAGCCATTCTAACTGGGGTAAGGTGAGATCTCATTGTGGTTTTAATTTGCATTTTCCTGATTATTAGTGACATTGAGCATTTTTTCATATGTTTATTGGCCATTTAAATATCTTC
>CM052441.1:134520284-134544938 GCA_028533085.1 Varecia variegata
AAAAAAAAAAAAAAAAAATCTTCTTTTGAAAATATTCTGCCCATGTCTTTTGCCAATTTTTTAATGGGGTTGGTTTTTTTTTCTTGCTGATTTTCTTGAGTTCTTTATAGATTCTGGTTATTAGCCCTTTATTGGATGTATAGCTTGCAAATATTTTCTAACTTTCTGTAGGTTGTCTGTTTGCTCTGTTGATTATTTCCTTAACCGTGCAGAACCTTTTTAATTTAATCACATCCCATTTATTAATTTTTGTTGTTGCTGTGATTGCCACTGGGGTCTTGTTCATAAGTTTTTTGCCAAGGTCGACATCTAGAATAATTTTTCCAACATTTTCTTCTAGAATTCTTTTTTTTTTTTTTTTTTTTTTGAGACAGAGTCTCGTTCTGTTGCCTGGGCTAGAGTGAGTGCCGTGGTGTCAGCCTAGCTCACAGCAACCTCAAACTCCTGGGCTTAAGTGATCCTACTGCCTCAGCCTCCCGAGTAGCTGGGACTACAGGCATGTGCCACCATGCCCGGCTAATTTTTTCTATATATATATTTTTTAGTTGACCAGATAATTTCTTTCTATTTTTTTTAGTAGCGACGGGGTCTCGGCTCTTTCTCAGGCTGGTCTCGAACTGCTGACCTTGAGCGATCCGCCCTCCCAGAGTGCTAGGATTACAGGCGTGAGCCACTGTGCCCGGCCATCTTCTAGAATTCTTATGGTTTCATGACTTACAGTTAAGTCTTTTTCCATCTTGAATTAATTTTTGTGAGTGGTGAGAGATATGGATCCTGTTTCATTTTTCTGCGTGTGACTACCCAATTTTCCCAGCATCTTTTATTGAATAGGGCTTCCTTTCCCCAGTGTATGTTATTGTATGCTTTTGTCAAAGATTAGTTGGCTATACGTAGATGGTTTTATTTTTTGCATTCTCTACTCTATTCCATTGGTCTATGTCTCTACTTTTATATCAGTATCATGCTGTTTTGGTTAAGATAACCTTGTATTATAATTTGAAGTCAGGTAATGTGATGCCTCCAGATTTGTTCTTTTTGCGTAAGATTGCTTAGGCTATTTGGGCTCTTTTCTAGTTCCAAATGAAGCATAGAATTATTTTTTCTAGATCTGTGAAGTATGATTTTGGTAACTCGACGGGGATTGCATTGAATTTGTAAATCACTTTGGATAGTATGGACATTTTAACATGTTGATCCTACCTATCCACAAACATGATATGTTTTTCCATTTGTTTGTATGCTCTGTGATTTCTTTCCTCAGAGTTTTGTAGTTCTCCTTGTGGAGATATTTCACCTCTTTGGTTAAGTACAATATATTCCTAAGTATTTTGTTTTCTTTGTAGCTATTGTAAATGGTATTAAGTCTTTGATTTGACTCCCAGCTTGACTGTTATTGGTGTATAGGAATGCTACTGATTTGTGTACATTGATTTTGTAACCTGAGACTTTGCTGAATTTATTTGTCAATTCTAGGAGTCTCTTGGTGGAGTCTTTGGGGTTTTCTAGATATAAGATCATCTTGTCAGCAAAAAGCGATAGTTTGACTTCCTCTTTCCTGATTTGGGTACCCTTTATTTCTTTCTCTTGCCTGATTGCTCTGGCTAGGACTTCCAGCACTATGTTGAATAGAAGTGGTGACAGTGGGCACTCTTGTCTTGTTCCAGTTCTTAGTGGGAATGCTTTTAACTTTTCCCCATTCAGTATGATGTTGGCTGTGGGTTTGTCATATAATTTATAATTATAATTTTGAGATATTTCTATGCCTAGTTTATTGAGGGTTTTTATCATGAAAGGGTGCTGAATTTTGTCAAATGCTTTTTCTTCATCTATTGAGATGATCTTTGGTTTTGCTTCTGTTTATGTGGTGAATCACATTTATTGATTTATGTATGTTGAACCATCCTTGCATTGCTGGGATGAAACCCACTTGGTCATGGTGGATTATTATTATTATTATTTGATGTGCTATTGAATTCAGTTTGCTAGTGGAGTGATTTTCATTCTAATTCCTTTACTGTGCTGTCTCCAACTGCTGGACCACAGCCCAGTATCAGTCCATGGCTTATTAGAAACTGGGCCACATATCACTGCCTGAGCTCTGCCTACCCTCCATCATCCGTTCGTGGAAAAATTGTCTTCTGTGAAACTTAGGAACCTGGCCATGCAGCAGGAGGTGAGTGGCAGGAAAGCCAACGAGTGAAGCTTTATCTGCATTTACAGCTGCTACAGCCACTCCCATCACTCGCATCACCACCTGAGCTCTGCCTCCCCTAACCCCCTGTCTATGGAAAAATTGTCTTCCATGTAACTGGTCCCTGGTGCCAAAAATGTTGGCGATTGCTGCCTTTACTGATGTGCTGTTTCTACTCTGTTGTGTTTTTATTTCTGATAGTTCTTCATATTTCAATAAGAATTAAAACCCTGGGTTAAAGGTATACTTGAACAGTAGACATTTAGCCAGTGGATAGAAGAGGGCCTTCTTAAAAAAGTAATATCTACCTTCTGGTGTCATGCTTAATGTTCTGCACATGGAGAAGTATAAAATAGTTTATCTGATATAACTTTCCCAAACAAATTAATGGCAATTGGGCATCTATGAAATGTGACTGCCTCTATGATTTACATTTAAAACAATTTCTAACTTTTCATTTGCAATAATTTTACATTCATATAGTTGCAAAAATAGTAAAAATATTCCAATATATACTTTATGTAGTTTCGCCAAGTGTTAAGATCTTAAATAACCACAATACAAGATCTAAACCAGGAAATTAACACTGGTAGAATACTTCTTACTAATCTACAGACCTTATTCAAAGTTTGTCAGTTGTTCCATGAATGTCCCTTTTTTGGTCCAAAATCTAATCCAGGATCACATATTACATTTAGTTGTCATATATCCTTAGTCTCCTCCAGTCTGAGATAGTTCCTCAATCTTTCATGACCTTGATACTTTTGAAGAGTACTGACTAGTTATTTTGTATAACATCTTTCATTTTGGGTTTTCCTTATATTTCTTAATGAATAAATTCAGGTTGTGCATTTTTGGTCAGTGTACCACAGAGGTGATACTGTGCCCATCTCAGTGCATAATATCATTAAATAGGAGGTTCACAATGTCCATGTGTGTCTCATTCTATTAATAGGATTTTATTTTCTTAAGGTTGTGAACTGAAAGCATGGTAAGGTAAATTAACGGGAAGGGGAATAACTTTAAATTTTTGCTTAGAATTCTGGAATTTAAACAAAACATATTGGTGTTTTGTTCTCTTGGATTCATTAATTACATTTTAATCAGAAGCAATTAGCATTAGCTGGGCCACTGGAACAAGCTGTTTCTCCAAACAAGTAGTTTATAAATGTTTACAGAATTTCAAAATAGTTTTGTGTTTGAGCTATAAGAGAAAGATTAAGTATAAGACAGCAAAAGCGTGGAGAGAAAATCAGTCCTTCTATAAGGTAATATTAAGTAGATAAAACTTGTTCTCTGATTACTAGATAAAGATTTTAAGTACCAGATATCGCTTTAAACACATAAATTCTGATGCTTAATAGTTCTCTATATTTTGTATATTTAGAAAATGTCCATGAAGCTATCAGTAAACTACAAGAAAATGATATTGCTGCAGAAGAACTTCAGTCCATTTTGCCTTCAACAGGAATTACTTTATTAGATGAAGAGTTTCAGAAGGCGGAAACTACTAGAAATGGTGAGAGACTGATAATAACAAAGTTTTTGAGAAAATTAGATGTTTTTAATGGGATAGTATTAGATGGAGGAATTCCTCTCAATTAGGAATGGACAGAATGGGCCATTCTAAAGAAGATTCAGAAAGAACAGATATAAAAATGGAAAGTAGTAAAAACACCACCACCACCAACAACAAACTTCTGTAAGGTCTGACCTAATAGATTTGTTTGGAGGGGCTCTGAATTGTTTCAGTAAAGTTCATCACCATTCCTAGCTGTGTTTTCTAGAGTGACACTGGGAGAGGCTGATCAAGTTGTAGTGAGGTTTATATAGTAAGCCACAATATCCAAAGGGTACAAAAATCTCTAAGCAAATAATGTATGGATCCAAGGAGAAATAATTAGAGATTCCAAAATGTAGAGGAAATTTAGAGCTAGTGATACTTAAACAATCAAGGCATGAAAGCTGGTAGGGTAAGGCAAGCAGTTAGCATTTCGATGTTAAATGGCATATCCCAGTCACCAGCCTAAGTTCAAGGTAGGATTTAAGTTTCTAGGGAATGTTTTCATATTAGAGAAGTTGTTTTATCAGTACTAACAGTTGTCCACAGAAGAAGTTCAGTTGAGGAGAGGGAAGAGGCTGAATTTTGGGGAAAGATTGACTTGAGGATAACATTAGAAATGAATTGTATTTTATAGCTCTGAAACTTCCATTTGGTTCTTTATATCTTCTGATTTTTTGCTGAAACTTTCTATTTCTTTTCTGAGGTCCTCATTTTGTTCATTTGTTTCAAGTGTTTATAATTGCTCATTAAACCATTTTTTTCATGGCTGCTTTAAAATCTTTGTCAGATTGTCTTTTTTAAAATTTAGTTTGAGGCCGGGCACGGTGCCTCATGCCTGTAATACTAGCACTCTGGGAGGCCGAGGCGGGCAGATTGTTTGAGCTCAGGAGTTCGAGACCAGCCTGAGCAAGAGCGAGACCCCCGTCTCTACTAAAAATAGAAAGAAATTATATGGACAGCTAAGAATATATATAGAAAAATTAGCCGGGCATGTTGGCACATGCCGGTAGTCCCAGCTACCCAGGAGGCTGAGGCAGGAGGATTGCTCGTGCCCAGGAGTTTGAGGTTGCTGTGAGCTAGGCTGACGCCATGGCACTCTAGCCCAGGCAACAGAGTGAGACTCTGTCTCAAAAAAAAAAAAAAAAATTTAGTTTGAGATCTCCCTGGTTCTCGATTTGATGAGTGATTTTGATTGTAAGCTGGACACTTTTGTATTATGTTATGAGAGTCTTAATTAAACCTTTTGTTTTGGCTGGCTCTAGCAGGAAAAAGGAGAGCCCCACTTCATTACTGCCAGGTGAGGGCAGAAGTACAGATTCCACACTCAGCCTTCTCATTACTCCTGGACAAGAATGGAAATTCTGGTTCCTCACAAGTTTCTAGGGAGTGTTTTCATACTAGAGAAGTTGTTTTACTTCTTCTACTGACACCACAGTGGGGGAGACCTTGTTATTGTTGGATGATATTGAAAGTTCTGTCTCGCTACTAGTCCTCTTCTGATACCATCTCAGGGGAGAGATAGAGGAGCACCTTGTTTAGTGTTGGATGGGGTGGAAATCTGGGCTCCTCACAAGGTCTCCCCTGACACTATGGGAGGGTACCTTGCTATCAGGCTGGTGGGGATGACAGTTCCTGCTGCCTACTTGGCCTTCTGTCACCACTCATTAGGGATGTTGGAGTGCCTTGTTACAGCCTTGTGAGAGTGGAAGTCCAGGCTCCCTACTTGGCCCTTACTGGTGTGGATGGTGGTGGAACTAGTTTTTCTTGGGGTGTTTGGTTAGAATAGAACGATTTTGTCTAAATTTGGTGTCTTCTTAGGCTGCCCCTTTCCTGGCTCTTTGGTTAGAGAGAGTAGGCTTTTGATAGGGCATTTTTTTTGTGTGTGCCAATTGATGTTTCTGGGTGGCTAGCTTATTCAGCTCTAAGTCTGGGCTATATGAGGTAAAAAGAAAACCCAGGCAACTCACTACCACGTTGTTCCCTGGGTCCTGAGGTCTCTAGCTGGTCTGCCAGGCCCCTAGCTTGTTTAAAAAGACCCAGGAGCACCTTCATGTTTCTCAGTCTTTTTAAACAAACTTATCTATTTTTTAAAAATCATTTATTTTTACTGTACACTTAACATGAGGTCTACCCTCTTAACATATTTCTAAGTGCACAATACAGTATTGTTAACTATAGGCATAATGTTGTACAGCAGATCTCTAGAACTTATTCCTCTTGCATAACTGAAACTTTAAACCTTTTGAACAGCAACTTCCTGTTTTCCCTTTCCTCTGCTCTCTGGTAAACACCACTTTCTGTTTCTTTGAGATTGACTGTTTTAGACACCTCCTATGAGTGGAACCGTGCAGCATTTGTCCTTTCACATAGCCGAATGTCCTCCAGGTTCATCTGTGTTGTTGCATATTGTAGGATTTCTTTATTTTTTAATGAGGAATGATATTCCATTTTATGTATATACCACATTTTCTTTATCCATTCATCTATCAATGGACATTTAGGTTGTTTTCATATCTTGGCTAGTGGGAATAACACTGAAATGGATACCGTGTTTCAGGGTCTTATGCTTATTTTTTTATATAGTTCACAGGGTTTCAGTTGTATTTAGGGGGAGGAACAGGGAAAAGCATACCTATTTCATCTTCTTGGAAGCAGAAGTGCCTTTTTGCTCATTTTAAAATTTGGTTGCTTGTTTTATTATTGAATTGTAAGAGTTATTTATATATTTTGGTACATTATCAGATCTTTTCTCTCAATCTGTGGCTTGTCTTTCATTTCTTTTTTTAAATTTTTTTATTGATACATAGTAATTGTACATATTCATGGAGTACATGTTACATCTTGATACAAGCACACAACATACGATGATCAAATGCCTTTCATTTCTTAATGATGAAAGGTTTTGAGGCACAAAACCTTTTAATTTTGATGAAGTCCAATTTATTGATTTTTTTTTATGGAGCCTGCTTTTGATATTGTATCTAATAAATCTTGGCATATCCCAAGGTCACTTATATTTTTTCTTGTTTTCTTCTAGAAGTTTTATATTTCAGCTCTTACATTTAGTACTATGATCCATTTTGAGTTAATTTTCATGTGCAGTATGAGGTCAGAATCAAAATCAATTTTTTGTATGTGGATATCCAGTTGTTTCAACACCATTTATTGAAAAATCATCTTTTCCCCATTGATTTGCCTTGGAACTTTTATTGAAAATCAATTGATGATGAATATAAATGTAAGAATTTTATTTCTGAATCTCAGTTCTATTCTGTTGATCTATAGTCCTATTGTGCCAATACCACACAGCTTTGATTACTATAGTTTTATATTAAGTTTTCAAATTAGGTAAAGCCCAACTTTGTTCTATTTTAAAATTGTTTAGATTATTTTAGGTCCTTTGCATTTGCATATACATTTGAGGATTAACTTGCCAATTTCTACAAAAATATCTTGCTGAGACTTTGATAGAAATTGAGTTGAAATCATAGATCAATTTGGGAGATTTGTCTTCTGATGATATTGAATCTTCAATCCATGATATAGAATATCTGTTCATTCTTTCCCTTCTTTTAGATCTTCTTTAATTTCTCTCAGCAATGTTTTTACTTTTCAAAGTAGAAATCTTACTTTTTTTTGTTAAATCAATCTGTAAGTATTTTATTTTTTTTGATGCCATTATGAATAGAATTGTTTCTTTAAATTTCATTTTCAGATTATTTGTTGCTAGTATGTAGAAATATATTTGATTCTTGTATATTTATTTTATATCCTGAGAACTTGCTAAACTTATTTGTTATAATAATTTTTTGTTTGCTTTTTTAGCATTTTATACATATAGATCATGTCATCTATTAATAAAAACAGGTTTACTTCTTCCTCTTAGTCTTGATATCTTAACTTATTTTTCTTTTCTTATTGTACTGGCTAAACCTCTAGTACAGTGTTGAAGGTTGAGTAGGAATGATGAGTGGACATCTTTTCCTTGTTCCTGATATAGGGAAAGCAGTCAGCCTTTTACCACTACGTATAATGTTAGCTGTGGGTGTTTCATAGGTAACCTTCACCAGGTTGAGAAAGTTCCCTTCTTTTCCTAGTTTACTGAGAGTTTTTTTTTTTTTTATCATAAATTCCTGTTGGATTTTGTCAAATGCTGTTTCTGTGTCTGTTGAGATGATCATGTGGTTTTTGCTGGAAGATATTTTGCTGTTTAACTGAAACTCAATAATTTTTTAGTTTCTAGATTAGATTCCTTTTTGATTTGATTTACTAAAAATTTCATAAAAATATTTGCATTAATACACTTAAAATTAAGATTTGGACTTGAGAGATTTCAGCAAACTGATAGCTTCATTCCAGTTTTTGCTTTTATAGTTCAATTTATTTCAAATGTATTATCTTTACATAATGTCTTTTCTGCCATGCCAGTGTATTAGTGTTGATTGTGTTACTTCTAAGTAATGCTGCTTTACTTCTTGCAGCCTTTTATTAGTGATTCTTGTCTTGACATTCTTGTATCTGTTCCTTTGTTTTCTTTATACTGCATCAGCCTTAGATCACACTGAACCTTGCTATACATGACCAAATAGAAGAGCTGACTTTGTTGCTTCTATATCTCTCCTCATTAATTTAATGTTACTGGAGTATCCTATTTCACTCTTGGGGTAGAAATAATCCAGTGTCTCTCCTCCCACCCTAGCAGTATCCTGAAATACAATAGTTGCATCCTCACATAGATAGAATATTAGGAAGTTTAATATGTCTCTCAACCTTTTCCTCCCAATGTCTAGAAATTTCCTGTTATTTTCTGTATCTAATTAACCAATCTCTCTCTGAGTTTGTGTCTGTCTATCTATTTATGAAGCCTGAACTCACATATATACATCTAGACATTGGAGAATGCCACCACCAGTAGAGATTGGTTGCTTTGAAATGAGCTATCGTTTGTCTCAACTGGGAAGTTAGTTGTTGCAGCTTTCATAAGGAAAGTCTAAACGACTCTGCTAGCTGGAACTGCTGAAAGAGAGAATACAGCAGATGTATGACTAGAACTAATACACTCTTCTGCTCCTGCTACTGGCGGTAGTGGTAGGGGAGATTTTTGTCCAGGCTATATTGATGCTTTGAGAAGGACTATACTGCCTTCTAAGTGTTAATGCTTAGCCAGGAGAGCTTTCCAGTGAAACTGGCTCGTGCTCCCAAGTGTATAGCTCTTTAGATGCACCTGTATCAAGGAAGAATTGTCTGAGTTGAAGCAAGAGAGCCTCATGACAAACCAAACAATAATCTCAAGGGTATAGCTCTTTATATTCACTCTACAGTCACTTTCCAGGGAAAAATCCCAAGTCTTGGGAGGGCTAGGTGAGAATGAGGTCATTATCAATCATCCCATGAATTTAGAGCCATCTTTCCCCTTGCTGACACAGCATAGTGGCTAGGCCCCTCATTCCATCTTTTCCTACCTCATCCCTCTCTGACAGGTTACCCCAACTTTGGATTTCAAGAATAATGGATTGGAAATTAGTTTTCTTCTTTTACCTGGGGATCTTTATATAAAATGGTCCACCTTATCCCCAGATTTCTGTATTCCATGTGGTATTGGATGTATTCAAGCTACTGAAAGAAAAATATTTCTTTTACTCTACCCCCAGAGTGGGTGCAAATGATTTTCTATCCTATCTCATATCTGCTTCAAAGTGACTTGCTGTTTCTACCTTTAAAGTTAAAAAGAGCTTTTAACTTTTAAATGAGCATTTCTTTCACTTAAAAATGTATTTCACAAGATAGGAACATGTATCTTACTGTATTGTTTACACATAAGAATCATCTTTTAAAGAATCATTTTAAGAATCATGTACTTTAGAAATCATTTTGATCATCACTTTTTTTTTATTTCAGAATATTATGGGGGTACAAACACTTTGGGGGGTACAAACATATATTGCCTTTGCACCACCCGAGTCAGAGCTACAAGCATGCCCATCCCCCAGACAGTGTGCACGGCACCCATTAGGTGTGAATTTACCCATCCCCTTCTTCCCCCTCCCACCTGCCTGACACCTGATGAATGTTACTTCCATATGTGTTTTGATCATCACTTCTTTGTTTAGAAATCCATAATGAATCCCAGTGACTGCTTGAAGTGGATTAACTACTAGTAATAGCTTTAATGTCCTCTACTGCCTACTTCCTTACTTTACCTATCCTAATCTTCTATTAGAGAAAACTTATTTGAGTTTTAATTTGTTCTAGAGTATGTGTCTGTATATACTATATTTACTCACCTCTTACTTTTCCTTCAAATAATTTAAGGTGTTACCTCTATTTTGTAATTTTCTAATTAAGCCAGAAGAATTCCTATTAGTTTATCAACCCCCTTAATAATTCTGTATATTTATAAGTAATTTCTTTTCAGAATGTATTCATTGCAGTAAAAATTCATCAGTTTAACTATCATGGAGGAAACACTGCTCAAATTTGTGAAGTATAAATTCCAAAGTATTATAAAAAGAGATGTAGGATAGTTATTTCTAAATAATAATGTTTATAATTTACAGAAGATAAACTAAGATGAATTTACCAAAGACTGAACCACGTATTGCCACAAAATTTTATTTCAATTTATTATTTGGGACTGAGAGTTTTCTGCTTTTGTTTCTTCTACTGAGAAATAAATTACTAGGGAATTTTAAAATGTTGAATTAAATGGGGAAATTTTATAATATGTTTGTTCCTGTGTATTTTTAGTTGTGGTATTGTCAGTGCAATTAAATTGGTATTTCTTAGTTAGGTACAGAGACTATATCAAAGTAGAATAATAGAGTTTTTACTCTGATTTTGATATTTATTGACTTTCAAGTATTATTAAAGATTCTAGTTATGCTTTTAGTATATAACCTTTCTGATGTGATTTATATTTTTAATTTAGTGTTAGAACTAAAATTCATATTATTACTGGTATTTTATTTTTGACTTCTATTTAATACTTATTAACATACTCCTTTATTTTTAGTGTTGATTAATGTCATTAATGCCATTGATGAAATTAAAGATGAAAATGTTGATTATGAGAATCTAAATTCTTGTCTTCAAAATTTTGGAATTTACCTTTCTAAGGCAGAATTTGAGAAGATCGCAGAGTTGACCAAAGTTGATGGTAAGTGATACATTTTCAGGCAAACTGTGCTGACACAACTGGAAGAAGGGTTAGTTTGCTATTTTTTCCCTCAGAATGATTTTATTGTTTTTATTGGGAGAAAGTCAATTAAAATTAAACCAATACTGAAAAGTACAAAAATACTCAAAACTACAACAAAATGCTCAAAAGCTCATTATCTAGAAATAACCAGTATTAATAGTCTTCGGACATAGGCAAACATGGAAACAAAAAGCAGAGATTTTGTAATCTTGCTATCTGAGAAGGTAGAAGTCAGGACAAAAGGCATTAAATGGGGCGAAGAAAAACTCTTTATTTTTTCAAAGCCCACACTTCACAATAAAGATATACCGATTTTGAGTATCTGTGCCCATATAACCTGGCAGCAATTTTCCTAAAAGGGAAAGATGGGAGTGGGCTAGAGAACTGAGTGGAATTATAAGTGAAATAACAATATCCATCACTCGACAATTGTTGATGTCAGGAATACTGTATAAACATTCATTACAATATTCTTTCTATTTTGTATATATTCAAAATTTTCCATAATAAAAAGTAAAAAGGAAATAGGAACAAATCTAAGTTGTATAAAACCTATGTGGAGAAAATTAGAAGACTTTGTTAAGATGTTAAAGAAAACCTAGATGAATGGTAATGTATCCCATGTTCATGGATTCAGAAACCCAAGACTGTCAATTCTATAATTAGTTCATGTATCTAAAGCAATTCTAATAAAACTTGGACAATTTTTGTAATCTAATTCTAATATTTATCTGAATGAGTAGGGGCTAAGAATAGCTAAAACACTCTTGAAGAAGTAGAGATGTGTAGGGGTGTGTATGAGTGTGTTTGTGCATATGTGGTGTTGTGGAGAACTTGCTCTACTGGATATCAACACTCTTTATAAATCTATAATCATTAAAACAGTGTGAGAATGGCACAGGGATAGAGAAATTGACCAATAGGATATGATGAGGAACTTTCAAACATATTCGCACACATATATGAAAACATACATGATGAGGTTCTAGATCACTAGGGCTAGAGGGACCATTTAATAAATGGTACTGAAATAATTATCCAAATGGAAAAAATAGAGTTGGATCCCTATATCACACCATATTCAGTAATAATTTCCAGATTTGAAAACTAAAAGTTTTAGAAAACAGTCAAAGAATGTAAAGTAACTTCTGGTATACAACATATAATGGAAAACTATACACCAGTGAAAATGAACTATAGCAATGTAAAACAATATCAGTGATTTTTAGAAAGATAATATTACATGAAAAAAGCAAGTCTTAGATTGCTATTGCATGATACCAAATTTAGAAAGCTCAAAAATATAATTTGTTTATTCTGTATAAAATTATATATAAAAAGGCAAGAGATTGGTAAATTTTAAAAATCAGTAATGTCTGTCTGTGGGGGAAGCAGGAGAGTGGGATGGGAAAAGCACAGAAGAAGCAGATGCAATGGTATTAATATTGTTCTTCAATTTGGTGGTAGGTTCACAGTTTGATTTGTTATCATGCTTAATAACTAATATATGTTGCAAATATTATTTTTATGCATCAAATTTACATTATCAAAGATAAGAGAATCACTTATCACTTTAAAAAGTTGCATGTTTCTCAACTGCAAGCCAAGAATTTTGTATGCTGCAAAACTAAGTTTCACAAATAATGGGGAAATAAAGACTTCCAGGCAAGGAAACTCTAAAAGAATTTGTCACCACTACACCTAACCTACAGGAAATGCTCAAAAGAGCACTATACCTATACTTGGAACAGAACAATAGATACCCACCAGTGTAAGAACACCCAAAATTTAAAGCTCACAGCTCTTATAAAATAGTAGCACAATAAGGAAAACAAAACAACAAAGTATCATTCAACATGATGAACAGAAGGGATTCCTACATATCAATACTAACACTGAATGTGAACAGTCTTTTTTTTTTTTTTTTGAGACAGAGTCTCACTCTGTTGCCCGGGCTAGAGTGAGTGCAGTGGCGTCAGCCTAGCTCACAGCAACCTCAAACTCCCGGGCTCAAGGGATCCTCCTGCCTCAGCCTACCGGGTAGCTGGGACTACAGGCATGCGCCACCATGCCCAGCTAATTTTTTCTATTTTTAGTTGTTTGGCTAATATCTTTCTATTTATCGTAGAGATGGGGTCTCGCTCTTGCTCAGGCTGGTCTCGAACTCCTGAGCTCAAGCAATCCTCCCGCCTTGGCCTCCCAGAGTGCTAGGATTACAGGCGTAAGCCACCGCGCCCCGCCTGAATGTGAACAGTCTTAATTCTCCACTTAAAAGACATAGACTGCATGAATGAATGAAAAATCACAATCAAGTATATGCTCTCTCCAGGAAACACATCTAACTCATAAGGACTCACACAGACTTAAGGTAAAGAGTTGGAAAAAAAAATTCCATGCAAATGTAAACCAAAAGTGAGCAGTGAGTCCCACTGCTGACTATCTACCCAAAGGAAATGAAGTCATTTTATCAAAAATTCACCTGAACTCAAATGTTTATCGCAGCGCGATTCACCATTGCAAAGATGTGAAATCAACCTAAGTGCCCATCAATTCATGAGTAGATAAAGAAAACATGGTATACATATGCCATGGAGTACTACTCAGTCATAAAAGGAACGAAATAATGTCTTTTGCAGCAACTTGGATGGAACTGGAATCCATTATTGTAAGTGAAGTATCTCAGGAATGGGAAAACAAACACCACATGTTGTCACTAATAAGTGGGAACTAATAATGGGTACATGTGGGCACAAACAGATATAAAGGACTTTGGAAACTAAGCAGGAGGGAGGATGGGAGGGCAGTTAGAGATTAAAACTTACCTATCTGGTACAATGAACACTTCCAGGTGATGGACACACTGAAATCCTTGACTTTGGCATTATATAGTGTATCCATGTAACAAAACATGTGTACCCCCTTTTCTTGAAATGAAAAAAAGAAAGTTACATGTTCCTCTTAGGAACAAATGTAAATCTTGATTAACTTCAACATTTCCCTCAGAATTTTTCAAGGCTGCATTTTTTTTAATCTCCAAAATTTGGCTAAAAATTCAAGGTAATTTAGTGCCTCTTGAAGTAAACTTCTCAAATGTATTTAATCTTTGGAATACATAACAGGTTATGCCTTATCTTTTATAGTTGCATTAGAATTTATGTTTTGTTACTGGGGTAAAAAAGGAATAGGATCATCAAAAGTTCATCATATCTATATAAAATCTTTATGTGTGGCCTTAGAAAATTCTTAGAATTTTAAAAATTTATTCTAACATTGGATATAATGATGAATTATATATAATCAAGAAAAGACATTTTTCTGGTTATAAAATAACTATTAAAATATTTAATGGCTTTAATAATATACTGGAGTAAAGCTATCAATGTAATTGGTAACCTGATATGGAAGAGGACAGGAATGAAGAGATCTTGCTTCTAATTCCTGATCTTGCACTTATTCTGTGACCTTGGAAAAAATCATGCTATCATGTATAAGTGTTATTTTTAATCTATAAAATAACATACTAATACTTCACTGACATAGTGAGTTGTTGCAAAGCAAGACAAGATCTTTATCTTGTCTTTATCTTTAACATTAAAAGTTAAAGATATTGTACAGTTGTGAGGGACTAGGATTTTTATCAGTTTTCTTGGTGTTTTTCAGTAGTTACTTTTTGACTGTAAATTGAATTGCTTTTTCCCTTTATACCCATATATTTTTAGTGTTTAGTATTACTTGATGGACATAATTATATTTACCTGAATATATAACTTATTTTACATTCAATATTTGTCATAATAATTTAATACTTAAAGATACTTAAGAAAATGTTTCTTTTTTCTTTAGAAACAAAAAAGTGAATTTTAAAGAATTCATTGATACTATGATGAGCAACACAGAACGCATCTCTGAAAAATTATGTATGTAAGAACATCATGTCTTGTACTTTTTGTGGACCAAATGGTTTGACAGATTGTAGAAGAGTATACAATACTTTTCTAGTGTCTTATAGAGCTATTAATAGTTATTCTACATATAGATCATCAGGTAAATAAATACCTGGCTTCCTGCTGCTATGTTTGGCCTTGATCTTCTCCATTATTGACCCCTAATTCTATAATAACTTCTAGTGCAAGTGAATCTAAAACTATGAGAATTTTGTTTTTCATGTGCACACTTATAGAGAGCTAGAACCGTGTATATCAGATTCATTTTTGGGGAAGATTTAAAATGTCTTTTTTTGTCTGCAGACATACCACCCTGAACGCGCCCGATCGCGTCTAAAATGTCTTTTCACTTTGGGAAAGTGATGCCATCTAGTGGCTGAGTACCAATATGCAGAATTTCTGGTTACAGCTGTTTGAATTTCCATCTTCCAATTTATTCAATAACATTTATGAGCCATTAATATGTACCAGGCCTTATTTTAAGCTGTAAGCGTGTAATATGAAAGAGATAGTTTTTCCCACTAAGCAGCTCACCATAAAGAAATTTAAAAAAGTGGAACTGGAATGTTCTTAACACAAAGAAATGTTAAATGCCTGAGGTGAAGGATATCCCAGTTACCCTGATTTGATTAATTCACATTGTATGCCTGCATCAAAACATCACATGTACCTTATACAGATATACAACTATTATGTACCTATAATAATTATAAATAAAAAAATTTAAAAAAGAAATTTAAGGTTTTATTTGTATGTTGTTAATGGAGTAAAGTTATTGTACTTTAAAGATCAGGGCTAAAAGTAGCATTGTGTTATTTTGTGCTTACATATTGGATATTAGTGGATTTTAAGTAACAGCTATTTTTACCTTACAATATAAATTGATTTAATTTGTCTTCTTTATAAGGGTACATCATAGATAAAGATGAAGAGATTATTTGTATTGTCAGTTACTACAGTTTTCCTAGGAATATCAATTTTTTTTTCTTTTTTTTTTTTCTTTTTTCACCAAAAACCTGAAAGAAGGAATATCAATTTTATGGAGATTAAAATTTTACTAGCACAGAGTTGTATAGCATATTATCTTATTCATATCTGTAGTTATATTTTTTCTCATTCTTAATATTGTACATTCATGTTTATATCTTTTCCCTTTTTATCACACTGCTCAAAGCATGTCTTCTTTATTGGTTCTATATACCTCACTGGGACCTTTCATTCGTTTACCCCTCTACTTTCTCCTTATCTACCAGTCTCCTACTGTTTTCACTTTTCTTATTTGGTTTAAATTCTCTGATCTATATATAGTACCCTAAACTCTCTTGCCTCTCTGTACTTTCTTGCACCTGTCCAACAAAACTCCCAGCCTTAGGCGAACCTAATAACCTGACTTCTTCTTGTGGCTGACAGCATTTCTGGAGAAAATCATGCAGTTGAATAGATTGTACAGGGTACCACTATAAAATCTCGGTCATCAATGTCTACTGGCCCTCAACACTACTCAGGAATTATGCAACTTTTTTTTTCCAGTTAGCTCATTCTCCCAATTTCTGAAATAGCTATTTAAAATCTCCATTCTCTCAAACTTCCAATCCTACCTCAACCCCTACCCCTCTCACATTTAGCAGATAAATTTGCCTTTATAGAGAAAATAGAAGGCTGTCTCAATTTTGAGGACATTAAGATAGTTCTCAATGTTTCCTTGTAAGAGTTTAAAGTTTTTCTTTTCATATTTAAGACTTTAATTCACCTGGAATTGTTTTTATGTATTAGGTGAAATTGGGATCCAATTTAATTTTTTTCCTGTAAAGATAATTAGCTGTGTCATTTATATGTTAATTCATGGATTAGAATTTATGTATTATGTGCATTAATTTGAAACCTGACACTGACACATGGTGACTTTGGGATTTAGGTTATCGTTGGAAATTTTCCTAATTTCCTTACCAATTTATTGGCCCTTCCATTTTGGTCTGTCTTGCTTGCTGCTGCTTTTATGGCTTACTTTTATTTATTTATTTATTTATTTTTTGAGACAGAGTCTCACTCTGTTGCCCAGGCCAGAGTGCCATGGCGTCAGCCTAGCTCACAGCAACCTCAAACTCCTGGGCTCAAGCAATCCTTCTGCCTCAGCCTCCCAAGTAGCTTGGACTACAGGCATGCGCCACCATGCCCTGCTCATTGTTTTTTATATATATATTTTTTAGTTGGCCCGATAATTTCTTTTCTATTTTTAGTAGAGACGGGGTCTCGCTCTTGCTCAGACTGGTCTCGAACTCCTGACCTTGAGCGATCCTTCTGCCTTGGCCTCCCAGAGTGCTCGGATTACAGGCGTGAGCCACCATGCCCGGCCTCTATTTTTAATTTTTTAAGAAGCCTCCATACTGTTTTCCATGATGGCTATACTAATTTATATTCCCATCAACAGTATACAAGGATTCCCTTTTCTCTACATCTTTACCAATGCTTTTTATCTTTCTTCTTTTTGACAATAGCAATTCTAACAGGTATAAGGTATATCTCATTGTGGTTTTAACTTGCATTTCCCTGATAATTAGTGATGTTGAACATTTTTTTCAAATACCTGTTGGCCATTTGTATGTCTTCTTTTGAGAAATGTCTATTAAGCTCCTTAGCCCATTTTTTAATCAGGTTATTTGTTTTTCTTGCTATTATATTGTTTGAGTTCCTCATATATTTTTAATATTAGCCTCTTATCAGATGCATGGCTTGCAAATATTATTTCCCAATCTTTGGGTTGCCTCTTCACTCTATTAATTCTTTCCTTTGCCGTGTAGAAGCTTTTTAGTTCAATGTAATACCATTCATCTATTTTTGTTTTTGTTACCTGTGCTTTTGGGATCCTATCCAAGAACATCATTTCCCAGACCAAAATCATAGAGCTTTTTTCCCTTATGTTTTCTTTTAGTAGTTTTACAATGTCAGGTCTTAAATTTAAGGCTTTAGTCCACTTTGAGTTGATTTTTGTAAATGGGTGAGATAAAGGTCTAATTTCTTCTTCTGCCTATGGATATCCAGTTTCCCAGCATAATTTATTGAAGAGACTGTCCTTTCCCCATTGTGTATTCTTGGCACTTTGATCTATAATCAGTTGACAGTAAATGTGTAGATTTATTTCTGGACTCTGTATTCTGTTCTATTGTTTGATGCATCTGTTTTTATGCCAGTGCCATACTATTTTGATTACTATAGCTTTGTAGTAGATTTTCAAATTTGGTAGTGTGATACCTCCAGCTTTGTTCTTTTTGCTCAAGATTGCTGTGGTTATTGGGGGTCTTTTTGCTTCCATATGAATTTTTGGATTGTTTTTCTATTTTTGTGAAAAATATCATTATAATTTTGAGAGGGATTACATTGAATCTATTGATCTATTGATCACTTTGGTATTATGAACATTTTAACAATATTAATTCTTCCAATCCATAAACACAGGATATCTTTTCATTTATTTGTGTCTTCTTCAATTTCTTTCATCAATGTCTTATAGTTATCAGGGTACAGATCTTTCCTTGATTAAATTTATTCCTAAATAATTTTTTGTTTTTTGAGACAGGGTCTCACTCAGTTGCCCTGGGTAGAGTGCAATGGCATCGTCATAGCTCACTGCAGCCTCAAACTCCTGGGCTTAAGAGATTCTCCTACCTCAGCCTCCTGAGTGGCTGGGACTATAGGTGCACACCATGAAGCCCAGCTGATTTTTCTATTTTTAGTAGAGACAGAGTCTCACTCTCACTCTTTATATAAATTACAGCTTTATATATAAATTTATATAAAGAATATCCTCTTTATATAAATTACAGCTACCATAGAGTTATTGTTTCTCCTTACGTAGCAAAGCACTTGAAAAAGTTATCAGGTATTTTCAGGCTGGTATCGAACTCCTGAGCTCAAGCAATCCTCCCACCTTGGCTTGCCAGAGTGCTAGGATTACAGGCGTGAACCACTGCGCCTGGCCTAAGTAATTTCTTTGTGGCTATTATAAATGGGATTGTTTTCGTGGTTTCTTTTTCAGGTAGTTCATTGTTCCTGTATAGAAACGTTACTGATTTTTCTATATTGATTTTGTATCCTGCACCCATACAGAATTGGTTTATTCATTCTAATAGTTTTGGGGTGGAGTCTTTAGGATTTTCTTCATATAATATCATGTCATCAAACAGATCATGCAAACAGAGACAATTTAACTTCTTCCTTTCCAACTTGGATGCCATTTTTTAATTAATTAATTTATTTATTTTTCTGTTGCCTAATTGTTCTGACTAGAACTTCCAGTACAGGACTGGGACGCTCATGGTTTCTAGGAAGGGCAAGCAGACTGTGCCCTGGGGCACTGCATTCGGTGGGCAGACCCGGGATTAATTGGTGAAATGACAAAGGAAAATATACAGCTAAAGGAAGAGATCCAAAAGCTTGAGGCTGAGTTACAAAAGGCCACCAGAGAATTCCAGGTTAAAGAGGATATTCCTGAAACAAACATAAAATTCTTATCAGTTGAAACTCCTGAAGATGACAGCTAGTTTTCAAATGTCTCCCGTTCATTTTAGGTGAGCACAAAAGTTCCTTATGAGCTACAAAAAGAACAAGCACTTATCACCTTTGAAAAAGAAGCATTTGCTCAAAATGTGATAAGATTGAGGAAATATCAGGTGCAGAAAGATGTAAACGTGGAGGTTATAGCCAAGCCGGTTCTGTTAAGCTCAGGAGTCAGATTCCAGGTTCATGTACAAATTTCTAAAGTGAAAATCAATGTTACTGGAATTCCTAATGAATTGCCTGAAGATCAGATGAGAGACAAACTAGAACTGAGCTTTTGTAAGTCCTGAAATGGAGGCGGAGAGGTGGAATGGGTGGACTATGATAAGCAGTCCAGAAGTGCTGTCATCATGTTTGTGGAAATTGGAGTTGCTGACAAGATTTTGCAAAAGAGAGAATATCCTCTTTATATAAATTACAGCTACCATAGAGTTATTGTTTCTCCTTACGTAGCAAAGCACTTGAAAAAGTTATCAGGTATTTTCAGGAATATCCAAGAAGACAGTTCTTCTGACTAGAATGGAAGACATTGAGCTGGATGAAGAAACTGTGGAGGATTTAGTTAACATTCACTTCCAAAGGGAGAAAAATGGGGGTAGAAAAGTGGATGTGGTCAAGGGTTCTCTAGGCTGGTCTCACATATTGTATTTTGAAGAAGAGACTGATGGGATCCTATAAAATTATAGCTTTTGAGCCCAAATCACTGTAAATGTTTGACAAAAATGAATATCCTTTCCTTTAGAAAGAAATTTTAATTTTTAGTGTTCATTTATTCTTGGGTTCAAAACGTATTTCTGTGTTTCGGAATTCTTTTTTGTTGCAAACTGTACTGCATGTTTTCGACTGCAATAAGTGCACTGTATTAAAAACAGTTCTGTTTATAGATTATGTGAACTGGTGCCATGTGTGTTGAAATTCACCATAAGTGATCCAGATGTCCCCCTGCCCATGTTGGCTCATCTTGTCATGGTCATATGAGCCAATTTGGTCTTGGCCCCGTGCTCACCAATATGCAGACTTGACTCTTAACATTTTCCAAAAGAAAAGCAGTTACATTTAGCAGTTTGTGATTTCTGTAGACTTTATGGAAGATTCGAGGGCTTTTGAGAAGGATCATTTTCCCACTTTGTGTAGCATTTCAGTTCACAACTCCAAAGGTTCTCAGCACTGAGTGTGGTCTTTTTCTTAAACTTTCCTTCACCCAAGTGCCAAGTATCCCCTGATTCTTTTCAAGCCATCCCCTCTACAAATAGAAGTTGTAAAGACCAGCATTTTCTTCTTTTACATGTACAGTGGAAACAATCAGTATAAGAGATAGAAAACTTTGGAATAAAGAGAGTGGTAAAGTCACTCATCATGCTAGATGCTGGGGAACACATTACCTGCTCTCTAGGGGCTTAAAGTTTAGTTGGAGAGAGACCCAATTTACTAGCATTTCACTGTTTTTAAACTTGAAAAAACTTTAATGATAAAATTAAAGGTGCCTATTCAGAGAAGGTAAAATTTTTTTTTGGTAAGAAATCTTTGGACAGCTTTTATTCTGACACGGTATGTTTCGTGGACAGCCAGAAGCAGAATTAAATTCAATATTAAAATGCTGGCAGAAATGAAATGCTTTTTGAAAATGATCTAACCCTAAACCTACCCAATGCTGGCTCCCATCTAAACAAACAAAGGAAAACCTTGGGTTTTGCTTCTGCTATTTTATTTTTAGGTTTTTACAATCAGAAATGCTCATTTTTTTTAGGAATGAGAAATGGAGCTTAAAAACTGTACAATTTATAATAAATGTTATGTTTACCATTTATAAAAAAAGAACTTCAAGTACTATATAAAATAATAGTGATGAGAGTGGGCTTCCTGGTCTTGCTCCTGATCTTAGAGGAAAAGTTTTAACTTTTCACTATTGAGCATGATGTTAGCTATGGGTTTGTCATATATGGACTTTACTGTGTTGAAGTATTAATATATTCTTTCTATACCTAATTTGTTGAGGGTTTTTATCATGAAAGGATGTTGAAATTTGTTGAGTGCCTTTTCTACATCTGTTGAGATGATCATATGGTTTTTGTCCTTCATCTTGTTAATGTGGTATATCACAATTATTGATTGGCATATGTTGAGCCATCCTTGCATCCCAATGATAAGTCCCACTTGATCATGGTGAATGATCCTTTTAATGTGCTGTTGAGTTAGGTTTGCTAGTATTTTCTTGATGATTTTTGCATCTGTGTTTATCAGAGATATTGGCCCGTAATTTTCTTATCTTATAGTGCCTATGTGTGGCTTTGCTATCAGGGTAATGCTGGCTGAGGCCTCATTTTTGAAACATACTCTCTAACAAGCATTTACTATGTACATTGTATTACTTAATAATCAGTATAAAGCATGTAATTTATGTACCTTTATAGATAAAGTGTATGTACCTCAAATTGTATTGCTCCTAACATAATGATCATTTCAAAACTATCAGGAAAAGTACTTAAATTTCTATTTTCTAAGAAAGGAACCAAAGTATTTGCTTTCTTTTTACCTGTTTATGTAATTAATCAAGGTGATTATAAATTTGAACATTTTGTTGTACAATATGGGATTTTTAAGTACCCAGGATATTGTCTTAATGGTGCATGAGTGAAAATATCATTAGCAGTATTTGATTGTAAAAAATCACTAATTTTGTGTTCTTCTCAAATTCTTTTTTTGTCACCATTTCTATCTTTTTTGTAGGAGAACAGGTAGATGTCAGTGACCTAGAAAATGCTCTAAAAGACATGAAAGTAGAAGTTACAGACAAAGAATACTTGCGTTTAGTAAAAACTCTACCACTTGATGTTAAGAATTTAAATATATATATATATATATATATCTCCTTTAAAGGGCTTTAGAGTGCTTGCTTGTGAGATTTGCTTATAAAATGGTGCCAAATTGTTACCAGATTTTTTAGAAAAATTGTTTTCCTTTAGAATTACTAGATTTTTGCTTTTAGACATCTGGGTTATTAGATTTTTATTATGATAAACAATAGCTATTTCACTCATTTATGCCAATAAGACATGTGTATTGTTGTATTTGCACTAATATGCTTGAGAATACATGGCAGGATGTAAAAGGGGAGAGTAAAGGGTGCAAGGAAAGAGATAGAAGTAAATCAATGGGATATATGTTTCAAAATTTAAAGCCAGTAATCATTGCTTTGGTGTAAAAGTGAACAGATTTGCCTCATTAAAGTCTTTCCCCAAACAATCTACTAAAGTTACTAATTAAGAGCAAATTAGGTTAATTTCATAGAAAATCATTAAAAAGTTTATCTTTTTGAAATCATGGAATTAGGGAAGTAATTATAGAATTTTTTATTGTTTAGGCAAATCTTCCTTATTATTGTTCTCTCACCTGAATTATGTCTTTTCTTACAGCTGCAGGAAAGGTGTATCAAAAAAGGTTGCGGGATGGTATAAAGACTCTTAAAAGTGAGTGCAAAGTATGGTGAGAAAGCAGATAAATTAGAGATATACTCCTATTTTTCATTTATATACATTCATTTTTATTAAATTAAAAAGCATATATATTTTCCCAATATTTATGGATATAGTAGATATTCTATCTCATGTTCCATGGGAAATTATCCAGCATCCTATAGAATTTGCACTGTGTTGATATAAACAAAAGATAAAGTCAGAGAATGAGATTCTCCTTCTAGTTTTAATGCTGAACCTATTTATACCCTTGGCTAGATTTTGTTAGACCTTATGTCTTCATGATTAAAGTGATAACCATAATACATATGAATGATTAAGAATTTTTTTCACTCCTTGATGTCTTTTTTATGATACTTTGTCTCTCCTAAAGAGGAAAGGTTGAAAAAAATAACCTGGACACATTTTTGGAAAATATGGGGATTGAGCTCTCACAAAAAGAACTTGAAGATTTTTCACAAAACCTACCAGTTGATGGTGAGCATTGTAGACAAAATATACTTCTTTTAGGGCACCTTGGGTTTGTGAGCATCCATACCAGTGATAGTGATTATTTGATGTCAAAAGGGCATTTTGAAAAGCTTGTGGCAGAATTCAGGTCTTAATGAAAACATATCCTCTCTCTTTATTAATCTAAGTCCAGCAAATGTCTTCCACTATGGATAATGAAAATTGGTGAGGGTGCTAACAGACCATTCTCAGGTCAAAGAATGAAGAACAGAAGGAAAATAGAATGAGAAAGGTTTAAAAGAAACATTAAACAATACGTGAGAGAAAAGGAAAACTGCCTATGATGAGGAATGATTAAAATTGATTAATGATTATTTGTAGTATGTATGCCTCAGCTATTCTGAAATAGATTAACATGGGATAGAGATAAACACAGTAGGAATTTTAAAAGAGATGTAACTATGGATAGTGAGCATAATAATACTATTACAATAGGATATTATGTGTAACTTGAGATTAGGATTGTAATTATATTAATAAAGTGAAACTTTTTCCAGAGGAAAAAAATAAATTGCAAATATTGATTTGAGAAGATGTGAAAATATGGATAGACCATATTATTTTTCAATAATAGTTGAAAAATACTATCAAATAATTATGCCTATAAACTCTCTTCCACATGCATCACTCCAGCAAAAGGTGACAGGCCCAGACAGTTTTTAGAGTAAGTTCTTTCAAATTTTCAAGGAACTGTTCATTTTAATGCTATCTAAACTAGTCCAAAGGACTCCAGCTTGAGATGATGAAAAAACCAAAATCTGTCTAGTTTTCCTTTTCTCTAATACCTAACAAAGTGCACAACAAAATTTTTAAAAAGTAAAAAAAAATCAGCAAAGGAAATTCAACACCAATCAAACAATAAAAGGGTACCGACCTAATGCCATAAATGTTAAAAGGGGACAGACAGGGAAATAAGACTCTGGAGTGGAAAAGTAGTACAGCAGAGCTAGGCGCTTTTCAACCTTTCTCATCCCTCAGAAACTAAATTGGTGAGCTGCAAAATCCAGGAATGCTCACTCGAATGCCCAGACCTAGGGTAAAGCAAACTGAATACATTATTTCAGCGGCCCTGTCCAGATCTTCACTTTATTCTCAGGCATTAATGTAACTTTTTGTTGCCCTTTCTGCAATAATTAAATATTGAACTTCAAGGAAAAATAAAGAATTCTTCAGTATACAGAGGATAGAAAGCGTATAACAGATGGGCAAGGGAAGTATCA